>QLOH01000759.1:0-428408 GCA_026901365.1 Sesbania bispinosa | reverse complement strand
GCTTTGATCATTTTCTGTTTCCATTTCCATTAAAAATAGAAAATAATAGAGAAAATGTGTTTGATTGGATTTTAAGAAACATTTCCTTAGAAAATATTTTCAAAAACAGCCAAAACTGAAAACGTAAAAAGTCATTTCCATTGTTTTTGTTAAAAGATTTGGAAACGAAAACAACCAAACCGTGGCGGCATATTTGTAATTGTAAAGCCATTACTCTATCTTTTCTTTCATCCTTTTTTTTAAATGTGCAAACATGTCTGTCTAAGATTTGTTCTCCCTCCTCCTCCATCTCTTTCCTCTCTGAGGATAAACACCACAAATGGGCTATGACACACAAATGCAGAGAGCTCCTTCATCATGAGCCTGAACCTTGTGACAAGAAACACACAGAAACAAACCAATATCCTCAAAAGAAGAAGTTGGCTTGAAAACAACTGCAAACAAGCATCGATCCTTCCTCCATTGATGCCAAGAAAATTGTAACCCGAACATCTTACTCTCATCATTTGCACCTTTCTCAACTTCACCACACGACTCAAAGCTTCCTGTAACATTTCTCTTCCTCTTTCTTCAATACTCGTAGATGGAGGTTGTGCTCCAAAAGGTTGAGATTGACAAGAGTGGTGAAGAAAAAAAAGAACAGTTGCAGTAGTTGATGTTGAGATTGTGGGGATCAGAAGGTATACATGATATTCCATGGTTGGTTTTCTTCATTTAATAAAATTAATTGGTTGCATATGAAGGAGGATTTTTTTGACTCCCCTTTTGATTGAGTTGTCCCTAAGCTCTTTCTATACAAGAAGTCTCGAATATTCATATATGAAGCTTCATTCTGTATTTTTCCTTCTGTAAGCCACTTTTCAAAGTAAATGTACGCTTCCATTTCTTGATAATTGTTAACTAATGAGAGAGCTAAAATATGTTATGAAAACCAAACATGTTTTTAATGTTTTCATTTTTCAGAAAACAGAAAATAAGAAGTGAAAACAAACATAATGTTTAAATTTAAAAATTTTGAAAATGAAAACTATTTTTAGAAAATGAAAATAGGAAATAAAAATTGAAAACATTTTCATAAACCAAACAGGCTCTAAGCATTCAAAACTATAATTCGTTGCATATATTTACAAGTTATTCTCCTTCTCTACTTCCTCTTAAGTTTTAATCAAGATGATCTTCAAGTTTCAATTGTAGCTATTCGGCTACAATATTATTGCTATTAAGTTTTTCTGATTAATTCTGCATTATCATTTCAGGTGATAATGGAAACAATTTGTGCTCTTTCATCGGATGTTCTTGTCATTTGGTTGAGTTGTCTCTCTAGATCTTTGAATGCACTCAAGACCAAGATCGAAATAAATGCAACCTTGTTTTTCATTGTTGCATTTCTCTTTAAACCAGTTCTTGATGCCAATGATGGATTGCAGAAATTATTGGGACTCCCAAATGTTGTTTCTTTGCCAAATTCGGGGGCTTTAGGCCTATCCAAAGCAAGATCACTTTGAATGATTAGTCCTTTGAGTCTAAGGCGTAGTCATCATCTAAGAAGCATTACTTTGAGACAATTAATTGTGTCAATTTAGGAAGTTAACAACATTAAACGGACTTTTATATAAAAATGAAAACTTTGCCAATGTGGTGTATAACCTGTAATAGGTTCTCTTTAAACCAATTATTCAGTATAACTGATGAAAGGTAATTATTGCCTAGACTTACCCACATTCACACCCACACCTACATCCACACTTATACTGACACCCACACTCACACCCCCACACACCGACACTTACACCTACACCAACACTAACACCAACACTTACATCTACACACACACACATTTACTTTAAATCCTAAACCCATACTTACACCCACAACGAACCAACACATCCCCACATACACCTACACCCACACACAGACTCAAAACTTATACCCTAAATCCTAAGCTCACATTTACACCCACACCCAAACCTATACCCACACCCTTACCATTCACACCTACACACCCACATTTACATCTACATCCACACCCATATTCTCACCAACACCCTAGATCGAAACCCACACACCTATACTCATGCACACACACACACACACCGATGCCCACACCCTCACTCCCACACACACCCTCACACTCATACCTCCACCTTTCACACACCTTAACACCCACACGTGGACACACAATTCAACCTCTACCCACACACACATACACAATTCGTCTTCTACCCACACTTACACCCCCATTCACAATTCATTTAAAAGTCCATGTTTGAGACCTTCTTCAAAAGCTACAACACAATCTCTAGATTAGGATTCACTACAAGAAGAATAAAATCATTAAACCAACCTAGGTACTTCTTTAGAGACTTTTCCATCCATTGTTGGATGCTAAATAATATTTTTGATGTCATTTTCCTCCCTTGACTGGTTAAGAACTGGGTTGGGAATTTCTTTGAAAGTTTTACAAAGCTCGTAATTGGTTGCGCTAGAAGATTATTGAACAAAAATAATGTTGAATTTCTCAATGTCTCAAAAATAAATTACACTTTACGGGATCAGTGGCTCTACAAATGAGCATTTGGTTTTTGAAGGCAACCAAATGCACATAAGGATTAGTTGTCATCACATGATCATAAGGTGGGAACCTTAAAATTTTTGTAGGGACACACAGGAAAACACTAGAAAGAGGGGTTGAATAGTGTTTTTATAAAATAGTCATTTTTATGGAAACCTTTTGCAAAACTAAGTTTTGAAGGCTTTCAGACCGAGGGTCAGATGTTGTCTGAAGACGTAAGTCTTTGTCTGAAGAAATCAGACAGAGGTTTACAAAATCTTTTCGTAAATAGTTTTCTCAAAAGAGCTTATAAAACTTAGTTTAAAATCCCTCTTCTTGTTAGGATAAACCGAAAGTAAAGAGTTAAGGGGAAGAGAAGGTACTTGACCAATTTATCCTGGTTCACCCACAACCTTGGGTTGCATCCAGTCCTTACACACCATGAGATTTTTCACTAACTTATCCAAGTTACAAGTATTCTTTGTTATCAATTGCCTCTTCAGACAACTCACAAGTATTCTTCTTGCAGGACCTCTCCAGGCTCCCAAGTATTCTTTTCTATCAAGCCTCTCTAGGCTGTACAACAAGTGTTCTTTAATACCAAACCTCTCTAGGATCTTACAATAAGTATTCTTTTTCTTACAAGCCTATTCAGGATTCTTACACAGATTGAGTAAATGCAAATAGTTTGAACTCAAAACATAAGTTCCTTGTTCTGTGTGTATAATACAAAGTAACGGTGATCTAACACTGGATATGAAAAATTGATTCTTGTACATTGTATTCAACCATAAGCAGAACTTTTGACAGCTTCTAGTTGTTGTATATCGCTGACGTGAACCAATCAGCTTCTCAGCTCTTAAGCTTAACAGCTCTCCAGTATGATTCTCAGCTGTTCTTCCTTACTTTTGACTTGCTACACTTGCTTGAACTTTTCTCTCAGATTTTGCAGTATTTCATCTTAAGCTCTATCTAGCTTGGTGCTTCTTTGATGCGTATGTGTTGAGATCTTGGCAAGTGTACCAATATCGCAATAGTATAATAGTTTTAAAAGTAGGGGTTGTCATACCCACAAGGAACGATTCAAAATAAATCCTTAGGACTCAAACTTATTGAGTAAATATGGTTGCAAAAGATTGAATTTATTTTATAAAAAGTGAATTTAAAAGGTGCAGTAAAAAGTGTTAGGTATATGCAGTAGAGACTTATATGTTTTTGAAACATCCATCACATGTATCATATTTTATAAAGGCAATTTATTCTTTTAAGAATACAATTAATGTCCTTAGAATAGTAAGCTCAAACTTCATAAGAAATCAAGTAGATGACTTGATCGTGAGATCTTATGAAGAACTATTCTTAAAATCGTCCATGGTCAAGTATCATCTTAGGACAAAGATGCATTTAGACTAGTATGTGAGTTCATTGATGATCACATCTCATGGATCATGGATATGAGATATCATGTGCTCACATTGGTACATATTAAGAGTAATAGTGTATTGGGAAGACCCACCTTAAGAACGTTGCATGGATTGTTACATAAGTGTCATGAACGTTTCTTAAATTGATAAATATTATATGAAGTCCTTCGACCTGAAATAACTACGATTCCTACATAAGGAATTATATGTTTTAATTATCCTCAAACGTTGTCTGTAACAGGGTAATCATAAAGTTGGTATTTGGACATATAATAAATTATGTGGAGGAATGTGAGTGCCCTATATGGGATTTGTCCCTCCTATGTAACATGAGTTATATCTGTAGGCCTCTTGATAAAGTGAGACTACAAAATGCATGACCATGCTTAGGAGGATAAACATGAGATGTTTATTTTCTGTATAGTCTACTTGGGGATCAAGAAAACATAAATTGAACTATACAAGGTTGACACAATCCATGCCCTTGTGTTCAATTAGATATTTGGACAAAGGGACAAATCATATAAATTATCATAAAAATAGGATTCGTCAAAGTTGTTGATAATCTCAATATTTGGGTAGTGATGTATTGCTAGATACCGCTCACTATTTATGATATTAAATATAAAAGGGTTTTATTTTAATATCATAACCAAATATTAAAAGCCTATTGGGTCACACACATACAACAAGCCACTAGGAAAGGATAATAATTCTAATTTGATTAGAATTATAACATAATGGGCCAGACCCATAAGTGTTAGGGTTAATAGTGTGAGGGGTCAAAATCCTAGCCACCACTCTATAAATATAGCATGAGGTGCAGTCCCCTAGAGACAAATGGAAATATGAGAAGAGACGTGGCTGCTATTGCTTCGTTCGCAATCCTTAAAAGGTATGACCTTTTTGTTTCATAGCTTTTTATGTCTTAATTCGTGTTTTCGCATAACGATCATAACAAGGGGGAATCCATTTATTCCGCTGCACCCTGACCACATGCTTGATTCCCTTCAATTGGTATCAGAGCGTTGGTTTGCGATAAACACGTTTTAGGCTTTTAATTGTTTTAATAGAGTGATATTCTGGTTTTTCTGTTTAAAAATGTAGAAACGCAGTTGTTCTTTGTTATCTACGCTGGGCTCAGGTGAATTGCAACATACAGGGTTTTGATTATGATATCTGCGCTTCACTCACGCTGAGTGAAAGTAAAGCGCAAGTGAAGCGAATGTGAAGCACAAGTGAAGCGCAACTTACAAAATTTAAAACTGGAACCTGCGCTTCACCCACGCTGGGCGCAGGTGAAGCGCAGGTGCGCGTTTCAGTTTGTTTTGATTCCATTCTTGATTATTTTGTGTGTGATGTGTATATATATGTTATGGTGTAAGAGGGTCCCATGGAACATGAAGAGTTCATGTTTTTGGCGTCAAAGGGTTCACTTGTTGAAACCTTGTCTCGACTCAAATATTGGCTGCGATAAACATGCCACTTATCAATTTGCTGACAAGAGCGTATTCGAATGATACGAGGGACTTACCTGTTTACAGGTTTGTGAAGTATTCGTTTGATGTGAGACACTTATTGATGATTGGTTAAGTGTTTATCAACTTATTTTTATTTCGTATGCGCGTAATCAAACCTCGCTTAATATATACATCTTATTATATCACTCGTTTTACAATCAATGCATGTTGAGTTTGCATGATGACTGGTTATGGCCTTAGTTGTTTTAATTTAAATACGACCTGCTTGTCATGCCTTACCTCTTAACATTCCTCTTGTAATTCTCTTCTCATCTCTATCCCCTCGTATGTTAAACGAGGTTTCTTCTTGTTATGTAATGTAACCGGGAGGACATGGAGCATGGATTCAGTGGGAGATTTGGAGAGCTCAAGATTATATACAAGATTATATAGTTGATGTAATTTTGTATTTGTTTTTAGGAGGCCATAACCATATCATGTATTTGTATGAGATGAATGCTTATATGTTAAATGGTTTAGCAACGAATAAAATTAAAGCGATCAAATCCCTCAATGCTTGTTTTGCCTTCCAATGAATGACACTCGTCAAGACTAGAATCAATTAAGTGTGGGTCTGCCAAAGCAGGGTACATTTATCTATTCTAGTGAGGCATGATAGGATAAAAGTAATATCCGATTGTCAACCATTGGGTTTCTGATTGGGTATATTCAATAGGATTGAAAAACCTAGAGGCACCATTATTAAGTCATGTTTTGCCTTCCAATGTATGGCACTCGTCAAGGCTTGAATCGATTAAAGTGTGGGTCTTCTAAAGCAGGGCACCTTTATCAATTTTAGTGAGGCGCGATGGGATAAAAGTAATATCCAACTGTCAGTCATTGGGTTTTGACTTAACTAGGTGTATTCAATAGGATTGAAAAATCTAGAGGCACCGAGTTAGACATTAATTCATAAGATGAATTAGAATAAGAGTTATTCACCTAACTATCCAAGAGTTGTGTGAGATACAATTGAAAAGCGTGTTCCTACCTAAATAACCTTTTCTTAAGCGATCAACCAAAGCTGACTTAAAATTAGGTGAAATATAGATCTTGGCCCACTAAAAAATCTAGTGATGGGATTTTTTATTCTTTATATTGAGGGTACTTGTTTTGAATCAAAATAGTGGGAGGCATATTTATTTAAAGACCTTATTAAATATGTTTATGATACTTACGTGCATAATTACCTTGGCAACGAACACAACAATTAACTTTTATTGCGATCTGTCCTTGAGAAGGATAAACTGTCTGGAATTAATTTTCTAGACTGGTATAAGACCTAAGGATTGTCCTTAGGAAAGGTTGTATGTCCTGGAAGAGTCTGTTCCTGAAACACCCGCTGCAAATGCTTTGAAAGCTGACAAGGATGCTTTTAGAAAGCATCTGGATGATGCTCTCGATGTACGTTGCCTTATGCTTGCTATCATGAATGCTGAAAACAACATGAGAACATGGAGGCGTACAATATGATTGTACATTTAAAGAGACTTTATCAAGGCCAAGCTAGGCATGAACGATTCGAAGTCTCAAAGACACTTTATCAATATAGTCTGGCAGAGGGAAGCCCTGTAGGTGCTCATGTACTCAAGATGATTGGGTACATTGAAAACCTAGAAAGGCTCGGATTCCCATTAGGCCAAAAGTTGGCCACCGATCTTGTCTTGCAATTGTTGCCGAACAACTATAGTCAATTCGTCATGAACTACAACATGAATGAATTTGACAAACCACTACAAGAATTGCTGAGCATGTTAAGAACAACTAACCAAAACATTAATAAAAATAAAGGGAAGGCCATATTGGTGGTCCAACCTGGAAAAGGTAAAGGCAAGAAGAAATTCTTGAAACCTATGGGCGGGATAGCTAAGGAAGGAAAATGTTTCCACTGTGGCCAATCAGGACATTGGAAGAGAAACTGTGCAAAGTACCTGGAGGAGATCAAGAAGGGAAGTGAGACTTTCGCTTCAGGTGTCTATGTTATAGAAGTCAATTTATCTACTTTTGCATCTTGGGTATTGGATACCGGATGTGGATCTCACATTTGTGTGCAGGATCTAAAAGGAAGTAGGTCATTGGCTAAAGGAGAAGTCGACCTACGTGTGGAAAATGGAGCAAGAGTTGCTGCCTTAGCCGTAGGAACCTATTATTTAACTTTGCCAACTGGACTGGTTATTGAACTAAATAATTGTTATTTGTGCCTACTATTAGTAGGAATGTTAATTTCGTTTCTTGTTTAGACAAAAGTGGTTTTTCATTCATAATAAAGAACAATAGTTGTTCAATTTTATTTGAATGATATATTTTATGGTTGTGCAAAGTTGAACAATATGCTCTTGACTTTAAAGTGCCTATCTATAACATAAGTGCTAAGAGGGTCAAAGCAAATAATTTGAACCCAACTTATCTTTGGCATTGTCGCTTGGGCCACGTAAATGAGAAACGCATATCTAAACTCCACCATGATGGTTATTTGGACTCATTTGATTTTGAATCAATTGAGACATGTGAATCTTGTTTATTGGGGAAGATGACCAAAACCCCATTCACCGGAAAAAGGTGAAAGGGCCGGTGATCTTCTTGGTGTCATACATAGTGATGTATGTGGGCCCATAGGTACGATGGCTAGAGGAGGTTTTCAATACATCATCACTTTTACTGATGATTTCAGTAGATATGGATTTGTGTATCTGATGAAACACAAATCTGAGTCCTTTGAAGAGTTCAAGGAATTTAAGAATGAAGTATAAAACCAACTTGGCAAGATTATTAAAACACTTCGATAAGATCAAGGTGGAGAATACTTAAACCAACATTTGATGACTATCTAAGAGAGTGTGGGATAACGTCTCAACTCACTCCTCCTGGAACACCTCAATGGAATGGAGTTTCAGAAAGGAGAAATCGAACTCTATTAGATATGGTTCGTACCATGATGAGTCACACTACTCCTTTTGGGGTCATGCTTTGTTAACAGTAGCCTTCACACTAAACCGTGTTCCATCTAAGGCTGTCATAAAGACACCATATGAGATATGGACTGGGAAGTGACCTAGTATGTCTTTTATGAAGATTTGGGGTTGTGAAGCTTATGTGAAACGCCAAGTTTCACATAAACTATAACCCAAATCAGACAAGTGCTTATTTTTGGGATACCCAAAGGAAACTAAGGGTTAATACTTCTATAATCCTAGCATAGGCAAAGTGTTTGTCGCTAGGACTGCTGTATTCTTAGAGAAGGAATTTGTCTCTAAGAAAATCAGTGGGAGAAAAGTAGAACTTGAAGAAATTCAAGTACCACAGAGTAGCAATGAGAGAATGATGGAACAAGACCAAATACCACAAAGTGTTGTGGAGCCACCTGCTCAAGTAGCGCAAGACTTACGTAGGTCAGATAGGGTACGTCACCAACCTGAGAGATATGGTTTCCTTGTGTCTTAGAAAGGGGATGTATTGCTAATGGATCAAGATGATCCAGTGACTTACCAAGAAGCTCTTTTGAGTCCAGAATCTGAGAAATGGCTTGATGTCATGAGATCTAAAATGGATTCCATGTACACTAAAAAGGTATGGACCTTGATTGAGCCACCCGAAGGGATAAAACCCATAGGGTGCAAGTGGGTTTTTCAAAAGGAAAACTGATATGGATGGTAATGTAAGTACCTTTAAAGCACAGTTGGTGGCTAAAGGTTTCGAGCAAATTCATGGTGTAGACTATGATGAAACCTTTTCCCCAATTGCCATGCTTAAATCTGTTCGGATCTTGCTTGCTATTGCACCTTACCATGATTATGAAATCTGAAAAATGAATGTCAAGATAGCTTACCTAAACGGAAGCCTTCTTGAAGGGGTGTGTTTGACAAAACCTGAAGGTTTTGTAATACCTGAAAATGTTGGAAAGGTATGTAAGTTGCAACGATCCATTTATGCATTAAAGCGAGCTTCTAGAAGATGGAATCTTCGTTTTGATGAAGCTGTTAAGCAGTATGGTTTCATTAAAAATGAAGATGAACCTTGTGTCTACAAAAATGGTTAGTGACTGCCTAGTGGGTTTCTGGTTTTGTATGTAGATGACATACTCCCCATAGAAAATGACATTCCTACCCTTCAGTCTATAAAGACTTGGTTAGGAAATTGTTTTTCTATGAAAGATTTGGGTGAAGCGACCTATATGATAGGTATCGGGATCTATAGAGATAGATCTCGAAGATTACTTGGCCTAAGTCAAAGTACATACATAGACAAAGTGTTAAAATGGTTTAACATGCAAGATTCTAAGAAGGGATTTTTGCCTATGTCACATGGTATAAGCCTATCTAAGGCTCAGTATCCTTCCAGTAAAGAAGAGAGAGATCGAATGAGTAAGATTCCTTATGCATCCGCTATAGGATCTATCATGTATGCCATGTTATGTACTCGACTAGACATATCATATACTTTAAGCATGACTAGCAGATACCAGTCTCATCCTAGTGAAGGTCACTGGACAGCAGTCAAGAACATCCTTAAGTACTCGAGAAGAACTAAGGATTCATTCTTGATATATGGAGGTGAGGAAGAGCTACTTGTAAAGGGTTACACTGATGCTAGCTTCCAAACCGACAAAGATGATTCTAGATCGCAATAAGGTTATGTGTTATGTTTGAATGGTGACACTGTGACCTGAAAAGTTCAAAGCAGGAAACAGTCGCTGATTCTACCACATTAACAAAACCCCCTGTGCAGCAGAAGCATGAAGGGCACACTAGATCATTAGGCATAAGAGTTATGTCTGAATGTCTCTAGTGCAAGTGGGAGATTGTAAGGTATATGCACTAGAGACTTATATGTTTTTGAAACATCCATCACATGTATCATATTATTTTATAAAGGCAATTCATTCTTTTAAGAATACAATTAATGTCCTTAGAATAGTAAGCTCAAACTTCATAAGAAATCAAGTAGATGACTTGATCGTGAGATCTTATGAAGAACTATTCTTAAAATAGCCCCTGGTCAAGTATCATCTTAGGACAAAGATGAATTTAGACTAGTATGTGAGTTCATTGATGATCACATCTCACGGATCATGGATATGAGATATCATGTGCTCACATAGGTACATATTAAGAGTAATAGTGTACTGGACAGACCCACCTTAAGAACGTTGCATGGATTGTTACATAAGTGTCATGAACGTTTCTTAAATTGATAAATATTATATGAAGTCCTTCGACCTGAAATCACTTCGATTCCTACATAAGGAATTATATGTTTTAATTATCATCAAACGTTGTCTGTAACAGGGTAATCATAAAGTTGGTATTTGGACATATAATAAATTATGTGGAGGAATGTGAGTGCCCTAGCTGGGATTTGTCCCTCCTATGTAACAGGAGTTATATCTGTAGGCCTCTTGATAAAGTGAGACTGCAAAATGCATGGCCATGCTCAGGAGGATAAACATGAGATGTTTATTTTCTGTACAGTCTACTTGGGGATCAAGAAAACATAAATTGAACTATACAAGGTTGACACAATCCATGCCCTTGTGTTCAATTAGATATTTGGACAAAGGGACAGATCATATAAATTATCATAAAAATAGGATTCATCAGAGTTGTTGATAATCTCAATTTTTGGGTAGTGATGTATTGCTAGATACCGCTCACTATTTGTGATATTAAATATAAAAGGGTTTTATTTTAATATCATAACCAAATATTAAAAGCCTATTGGGTCACACGCATACAACAAGCCACTAGGAAAGGATAATAATTCTAATTTGATTAGAATTATAACATAATGGGCCAGACCCATAAGTGTTAGGGTTAATAGAGTGAGGGGTCAAAACCCTAGCCACCACTCTATAAATATAACATGAGATGCAGTCCCTTAGAGACACATGAAAATATGAGCAGTCGCTCTTACTCTCTAAACGCTACTAGCAGAGTTGAGGAGGGTTTCCTAGTGCAACTGTCGGCGTGGACACCACTAGAGACGTGGCTGTTATTGCCTCGTTCGCAATCCTTAAAAGGTACGACCTTTTGTTTCATAACTTTTTATGCCTTAATTCGTGTTTTCTTATAACGATCATAACAAGGGAGGGAATCCATTTATTCCGCTGCACCCTGACCACATGCTTGATTCCCTTCAAAAAGTATCTAGAACAAAGAGAAATTTGGATGAAGTAAAGCAATTAAGAAACTAGGATTGAACTTCATCTATCGCACCCCCTCTTGTATTTTGGGAACCAATAACATATAGAAATTTGCAATTAACAATACTGAAGCGCAAATAATTTTCATTCACATTGATTCCTCAAATATGAAATTCATAGAACAATCTCTTAAACATCGACCCCTCAGATATTTAACAAATTGCCTAGCATTATGAAAAGTTATTTTAAAGCTATCAATATATTGAACCCTATTCCTAGTGATTCAATCTATTGAGTATTTTTGTCCAAATCAGATTTAAAGAAGTGCTTCCCAGCCAAATCAAGAAATCAAAATCAAAACTCCATTGAATAAATTGAATTTAGCATTAAGTACTGAATAAAAATACTAGTATTGATAAAATAAGAATTCCTATATATTAGAGATCCAAAATACAATTGGTGTTTGAATCAACTACATTCAATCCAACAGAGAAGTTTAGCTACTCATGGTAGCCATTACAACCCATAAGAATTAAGAAGAAAGATTGCGGCGAAGCCGTCCAGCTCTGTTGTAGCCTCTCTCTTGCTCCAGAATGGTCTCTGTTCTTCCACCAAAAACTCTGTCTCTCAAAAACTCTCTGTATCTCGAAAAAATTGTCTGATGGATCATTAAAACACTAAGTTTACTCAGCCTGCGCTCAGCGCAGGTGAAGCGCAGGAAACAGTAGCAAATGGGCAAACCTGCGCTGAGCCTGCGCCTAGCGCAGGTGAAGCGCAGGAGACAATAACTAATTCCTCCGATTGGTTATCCTTTGAAACTTGCTCTAAACTATTCCTGTCTCTGCTCACTGTTCTCTTGATGCTTCAACTTGTACTTTGACTCCTCATCTATAAAAATCAACAATTTCTTCATTAAAATAGCATCATGTTCAAATTAGATTCAAATGATTGCAAAAGCCACAAACTAAGCAAAGAGGGTGAATTTGGAATATAATTTCATGAAATTGTTACCAACAAGTGCTTTATTTACACAAAATTTTACTAATTCCTAGCACTTATCAGTATGTTGTAGATTTGCTTCACTATGCATCTTCATACATGTTTGTGCCTACTTCCTTATGAATATTCATTCTTGAACACACGATCTCTTTTCTTTTTTTTCTTCATTATTAATCTTTTTCTTTCTGAAGACATATAGTTCCAACTTGAAGAAGGACTCTTTGAGAGCTCAACTTTTCTGAAAATCACCAACCGTTGGAGTAAAAAAAAACTCCCTCTTGGTGAATCACCCAAGAGTATTTATACTTGAGTTTGAGAAGTCCGTTAAAAAGACGTTGAGAGATAGGACTTTCCCGTTGCGAATCCTTTTTGACAAAGGTACGAGATTGCAACTCTCTTTCTGACTTTTGCAGCTTGACCACAACGAACTTTCCTTGTCAGGCTTTGACGTTCAAGTTCTAGCCAAAAAGGTTGTCTCTAGTCTTGCCTTTCTGCAGTCCTAAGGTTGCGTGTAGTTCTGGTAGTAGCTTTGATTTGCCACGTCATGTGCCTTAGTACTTCAAACATACTTAGTCTTTAGATGAGAACCATTGTCTAAACCAGTTTCACTTTAGACGGATCCTTGATCTTTAGAACTTGAGTCTTTAGAACTTGACTATCTTCAGATCTTAGCTTGACTTCAGACAGACTTTCTTCAGAAGCTCTTTGAAATAATAGAACTGAGAATAGTTATTAAGCATAAAGTTCTGATTTTAATTAAGTTTATAATCACCAAAACTAAGTGTTGGGGTGTCTTAGACTTTAATATCTTGAGACTCAACATTCTCCCTCTTTTGATGATGATAAACTTGAGTAAACTAAAAAGAGATAAAGTTTGAGAAATATGAGCAAATTTCAACATCGGAGTTATAGGTTTAAAGATTTAGCTCCCCCTCAAATATATTTCTCCTTTTGTTGTTATTGTACGCATTTTGCTTTCATTAATATGCATTGAGTTCATGTGTTATGCTTCCCCTGAACTACATGTATTTTCTTCTGCATATTTCTGCATTGTGCAATATTTTTTCAGCTCCCCCTGAACTGCATATCATTGTTTTTCAGCTCCCCATGAACTGCATATTTTCGCATTTTGTTTGTTAACACTTATCAGAAATGTTAGCAATTTAGTTTTACTCCCCCTTTTGTCATCCATCAAAAGGGTATCAGAGCATTGCTCCCCATGTTTACAAGTTATAACAGAGCACTTTATAAATAAGAGCATTTCAGATCATATGCAACAGAGTAAGCATTTCAGAGCATATGTATTTTAGATGCATTCACCAGTGAGTCTTAGAAGATATTAACTTAGTTTATTTTAGGTTTGTATTCATCAAAACCTGAGACTCAACAATCTCTCCCTTTTTTATGATGACAAACTAAAATAAACTCTAACTATAAATCTGACAATTAGCACGGGATTTTAAGAGCTCCCCCTGATTCAGATGTCTCTTAAGAGGTTCACTTGATATACATAAAAGCTCCCCCTTAATTGCATATTCTATCTTAGATTTAAAGTTAGTAAATAATTCTCCCCCTTTGTCATCAATTAAAAGGGTAGGCAAGAGCAAATAAGTAAATGAGCGAATAATCAGACATTTTTGTTCAACAATTATAGTAAATAAGTACTAAGGGCAAACATAAAACACAGTAGTGTTAACAATCAAAACTATCTACTCTACATAAGAGGTTTAAGCACAACAAAGAAAAATCAAAATACTTAAACAATAGTGTGGACAGTAGTGATGTGCTTGATATGCCTTATTTCATGTAAAAGGTTTTATACACCATTGTCCTACAGAATCATCCTTTCTTTTCTAAAGCTTCCTTGATGAGAGTGACCAGAGAGGCTTCAAACTTATTTATCTCTGACAGGATTTCTTGCTTGATCTTTTCATTATCAGTTCTAATTTGTGAAGTTTGTTCTAGTAATACATCTTGTCTTTCAGCAAGTCTGGCATGAGTAATCTGCATTTCAGCTTGTTGCCTTTCCATCTCATTCAACCTTCTCCTGAGAGCATCATTTTGTTCAATCAAGTCTGCATCAAGCTCTCGGAAAACAATGGTCATAAAGGGAGAGGAGAATCTGAAGTAGGTTGCTTCCTTAGGAAAACCAAAATCTCTTGGCTTCTTAATAAAATAGAAGTACCGGTTGTCAGTTTTCTTCAGCAACTCCCAAACTTCATGTGGATAATCCCCCATAGGAAACTTTCCCTTGTGATACCTAAAATCAATCTGTTCTTGAGCAAAGGGACCTTTACCCACAACAACAGAGTGATCTTTAAGATATACAAGTTCAACATCTGGTTCTCCATATTCAGGATCAGGATAGGAGCATTCTCCAGCAGCTTCCCGCAGCTTCTAGTAGGAGTCCCAAACCCACTTTGTCTCCAGGTGGTTAAACCTTTCTTTTTCATAATCTTCTTTCATTGCCCCTGTGTAAGAGGCTTCAAAGGATCCAATTTTGTGCCTTTGTAGAACTTCTTCCCCTTTTGCCTATACCTTGCTCTCATCTCCAATCGAGGAATGATTATGTTCGACATCACTTTTATTACTGTACTTTCCTTTGTATGACAATGCAGTGGAGGTTTCTAAAATCTTCCTCCAAAGCACTTGAAACAATGAGTTGTTACAACATCAGCTTTAGCTTCTAGCTTCTTTATGTGAAACCGATCATGTTCATCAACCAGATTGGTAGAACCTACAAAAGGATCCACTTTCCTTATTTTCTGGAGGGGTTGAGGGGCACCATAACAAATCTCCTGCAGTTGAAGAGCAGTCAGCTTCTCATCTTTAGACCAATCCTTCTGCCATCTTTAAATGGTATTAGTAGGATGTTCCATCTTCAGAATCTTTCTTACATCTTGGACAGGGAGATCATTCCTGAAGAAGTATCTTCAGAAGAAGGAGGTTGAGACATTTCTTCAGAAACAAGAAGTTCAAATCCTCCACGAGCTTCAGATTCCCTCATGATATTAGATTATGGAAGCTTTTCTTCTGAAGAGCTCTCATCATTTATGATCAATTTGGGTATCTTAGGCATTGGAGTTTTCTTTTCTTCCAAGTCCTTCATCAACAGGTTTTACTTCCTTTCTTGTCCAAATATCAAATTGAACACAAGGGCATGGAATGTGTCAACCTTGTATAGTTCAATTTATGTTTTTCTTGATCCCCAAGTAAACTGTACAGAAAATAAACATCTCATGTTTATCCTCCTGAGCATGGCCATGCATTTTGAAGTCTCACTTTATCAAGAGGCCTACAGATATAACTCCTGTTACATAGGAGGGACAAATCCCATCTAGGTCACTCACATCCCACCACATAATTTATTATATGTCCAAATACCAACTTTATGATCACCTTGTTATAGGAAACGTTTGATGATATTTAAAACATACAATTCCTTATGTAGGAATCATAGTGATTTCAGGTCAAAGGACTTCATATAACATTTATCAATTTAAGAAACGTTCATGACACTTATGTAACAATCCATGCAACGTTCTTAAGGTGGGTCTGTCCAGTACACTATTACTCTTAATATGTACTTATGTGAGCATATGATATCTCATATCCATGATCCGTGAGATGTGATCATCAACGAACTCACAAACTAGTCTAAATGCATCTTTGTCCTAAGATGATACTTAACTAGGGACTATTTTAAGAATATTTCTTCATAAGATCTCACGATCAAGTCATCTACTTGATTTCTTATGAAGCTTGAGCTTAATATTCTAAGGACATTAATTGTATTCTTTAAAGAATGAATTGCCTTTATAAAAATGATATGGTACATGTGGTGGATGTTTCAAAAACATATAAGTCTCTAGTACATATACCTAACATTTTTGGGTCTGGATAACTTTCAGCTAGAGGTTCTACATTTAGTACCTCCTTAGTTCTATAAGGAATGCACCAGGTTGAGTCATATTTGTTGAGTCTCAAAATTATCATAAGAGAAAATATGATGTTTAAGACAACTCAATTCCCAAGTTTTAATGCTTAACAAATTTGAGTTAAAATATTTATCATAGATACATATATGTTTTAATGATTTATCTGTGATTTCAGCAAGAGTCACTATGAGCCTACATAAAAAGACTAAGTGTTGAAGCTGTCTGAAGAAGCAGAACTCGTATGAAGAGCTGAAACTGTCTGAAGTAGCTCAACCCGTCTGAAGTATCAGTGCTGTCTGAAGTCTCACTTATGACGTGGCACTCTCTGCTGAAGCTTGTGAAGACTTTTCTGAACCTCTGTTGCACGTACCTTTTCAAACACGTTTACGGCAAGGAACACAGAGACCTTTCCTGGTGATTTTGAATTTCATACACCACTGAGGAAATCTCTGCAACGCAGCCTCTGCAACAACATTTGTAGCAGCCTTAATGCAAGAGAAACCTTGTATCGTGTCAGAAATATCAGAGCTCTCAGAAGCATGTCTCACAACGGATTAAATAGCATTTAATGCTATCTCTAAACGGTGGTATTCCAACGGATTAAAGTTTGGGTATAAATACCCCTCTATGAAGACCATCAAGGACGACGAAGAAAAAGAGAGAAAATCAATATACAAGAAAGCCAAGAGAAACATCACGCTGTAAGTTTTTACTCCGTAAAAACTCTCTGATAGAATTCTTTGTACACATTTGTATATCCTGAGCATACCTCAGTTTTTTTATTGTACATTGTATTGGTTTGAGCTTCAAACTTGGATAGTTTAAAAGCTTAAACCCCTTTCTTTGTAAACCTTGGTAGAGCCTGAAGAGGCTTGACAGAAAAGAATACTTGTGGTAGAGCCTGAAGAGGCTTGACAGAAAAGAATACTTGTGGTAGAGCCTGAAGAGGCTTGACAGAAAAGAATACTTGTGGTAGAGCCTAAAGAGGCTTGACAGAAAAGAATACTTGTTGGTGTTTGGAGAGACTGTACTCGTGGTGTCTGGAGAGACTGTACTCGTGGTGTCTGGAGAGACTGTACTCGTTGTGTCTGGAGAGACTGTACTCGTTGTGTCTGGAGAGACTGTACTCGTGGTGTCTGGAGAGACTGTACTCGTGGTGTCTGGAGAGACTGTACTCGTTATGTCTGGAGAGACTGTACTCGTTGTGTCTGGAGAGACTGTACTCATATTCAAGTTTGTAATCTGAATATTCATATAGTGGAAATCCAGTGGTTGTTTGCCATTGGGACTGGACGTAGCTCACAGTGGTAGTGAGTGAACCAGGATAAATTCTTTGACTAAGTTTTCTTACCCTTATCTCTTGTCAATCCTTTTTATACTAATCAAGGGGTTAGAGTAATTAATCTGATATGTTATAAAGGCATAAAACATTGTTTTAAATCAGTATTTTTATACCGTCTGAAAACTTCAGACAATCCTTTAAGAGCCTGTCTGAAATTGTGTTTTTAACACCTGTTTGCGAAAAGCTTTCAAAAATATTCAGAAACACTATTCAACCCCCCCTTCTAGTGTTTCCCTGTGTTCCTATAGTTGGTACCAGAGCTCTACTCAGGGTTGAAGCACCTAACAAGTGACTGTGGACTGAAAGATCCAAATGGAAGCTTCTAACAGCAACAGGCAATACATCACAGAAGGAGCCTCTATCACAAAACCCCCAGCATTCAATGGAGTGGATTACCACTTCTGGAGAGATCGTATGAAGTTCTTCATTGAGAGCAACAACATTGATGTTTGGGAGGTGGTCACTGATGGAGATTATGTGCCTATGCAAAATGGTTTGCCTATACCTAAGACTGAATGGACCCTGGAGCAGAAGACTAGAGTCCAGATGAATGTTAAAGCCAAACTCTATCTGATATGTTCCTTGAATAAATCAGAATATGAGAAGGTCCATGGATGCACTTCTGCCAAGGAGATTTGGGATACTCTTGCAGCAGCCCATGAAGGGACTGAAACTGTCAAGCAATCCAAAATCAGCATGCTTATACATCGGTATGAGATGTTTAAGATAGAAGAAACTGAAACTATTGACCAAATGTTTGGGAGATTTCAGACCATAACTAATGGACTCAGGTCCTTAGGAAGAACCTATGAATCTGGAGACAACAACAGAAAGATTCTAAGAAGTCTACCTAAGAACTGGAGACCCAAAGTCACTGCCATTCAAGAGGCAAGAGATTTGAACTCTCTGAAAATAGAAGAACTGTTGGGATCTCTCAAAGTCCATGAACTTGAGCTTGGAGAAGATGACAACAAGAAGAAGTCTCTGGCTCTAAACTCCAAGGTCAAACAGTCTAGGCATGGCAGCATGAAGGCTATGCAAGCTGAGGACATTTCAGAAGCAGATGAAGATTTTGAAGACAGCTCAGAAGATGAAGATGATCTTGCTCTTTTAAGCAGAAAGATCAAGAGAATGTTGCAGAACAGAGGAAAGTTCAGAAAGAACCAACCGTCATCATCCAAATCAGGTAAGACAGGTAAAGAGTCTAACCCTGATAAATTTCTTGCTTTGAATGTAAGCAACCAGGACACATGATGGCTGATTGTCCAAGACTGAAGAAAAACAACTTCAAGAAGAAGTTTTTCAAAAAGAAGAAAAGTCTCATGGCAACATGGGAAGATCTTGATGATTCAACCTCAGAAGAAGAAGAAGAAGATACTTCAGAAGAGGCAAATCTGTGTCTCATGGCTAGTCTACCATCCTCAGACAACTCTGAAGCTGAGGTATTTCCTCTTACTCTACAAGAAATGTATGATGATTTGGTGGAAAGTTCTCAAGAACTTTTCCAAGAGTATAAGAATCTATCCAAAGCCCACACAGAAATGTGTAACAAATATGAGGCACTTGAGATAGAACATATTATGCTCAAAGAAAAGGTTCTTGAGACTAAAAACTGCAGTTCACAAGCTGTCTCTGAAGAAAATAAGAAACTTCAGAAGCAGGTTGTGGAACTGACAAAAGATCTGGCCAAATTTGTCAAAGGAACTAAAAATCTGAATATAATACTTGGAAATCAAAGGCATTCCCTTGACAAAACTGGACTAGGCTTTTGTGATCATAACTTGTCTGAACCTCCTACTGTCTTAAATTTTTCTAAAAAGAAGGTTACTGGGTGTTCTCACTGTGGTAAGCCTGGACACAATGCGGCTCAGTGCAAACACAGGAGAAAGACAAGGCCCAAAGCTAACAAGAAAGGACCCAAAAGAATATGGGTACCTAAAAACTTAATTATTCCTGTTGCAGATGTGTTTAACAGGACAAAGGAGACCCCACAAATGGTACCTGGACAGTGGGTGCTCGCGACACATGACAGGAGAAAGGTCTTTGTTCCAAAACCTTAGACCTAGAGCTGGTGGAATGGTCACCTTTGGTGGAAATCAGCAAGGGAAGATCATTGGAATAGGGACTGTAGGTATATCTCCTTCATCCCTTATTAAAAATGTACTTCTAGTGGAGGGACTACAACATAACTTACTGAGCATAAGTCAATTATGTGACAATTGTTATGTGGTATCCTTTACTAAGGAAGGATGCATAGTCAAAGACTCCTCTAAGCAAATCCTCTTTACTGCTAAGAGACACAACAATGTGTACAAAATTGATCTAGAGGATCTAGCAAGTCAAAATGTAAAGTGTTTCATTTCTGTTGAAGATGAAAAACAGATTTGGCATCAAAGACTTGGGCATGCCAGCTTGAGATTAATCTCAAGATTAGCAAAACACAATCTTGTTAAAGGATTACCCAAGCTTTCATACAAATCTGACATTTTATGTGAAAGCTGTCTGAAAGGGAAACAAACAAGACACTCTTTTAAGAGTAAAGATGTTGTTTCAACTAGCAGACCACTAGAACTTTTACATATTGACTTGTTTGGTCCTATTAGAACAGAAAGTCTAAGTGGTAAGAAATATGGATTGGTCATTGTTGATGACTATTCTAGATTTACTTGGGTGTTATTCCTAAGAAGCAAGGATGAGACTTTTAGGAATTTCACAGTATTCTGCAAGAAGGTACAGAATGAGAAAGGATTCTGTATTTCTGTTATCAGAAGTGATCATGGTGGAGAGTTTGAGAATGCAAACTTTCAAATGTTCTGTGATGAGAATGGGATCTCACACAATTTCTCTGTGGCTAGAACACCTCAACAGAATGGGGTTGTTGAGAGAAAGAACTGAAGTTTGCAAGAGATGGCAAGGACCATGCTCAACTCATGCAGCTTACCAAGATCCTTCTGGGCAGAAGCTGTTAGCACAACATGTTACCTTCAAAACAGAATATTGGTAAGACCAATTCTGAAAAAGACTGCCTATGAACTGTGGAAAGGAAGAAAACCCAACATATCATACTTCCACACCTTTGGATGTGAATGTTTTATACTCAACACCAAGGATGATCTGGAAAATTTGATGCAAAGTACGATAAAGGATTTTTCATTGGATATTCTGAAACATCTAAAGCCTATAGAGTGTATAACTCTAGAACTTTAACTGTTGAAGAAACTATTCATGTTAAATTCAATGATAACAAAGAGACTGATAGGGAACTATCAGATCTAGAGGATGACTTTGCAGGAATGGAGCTGAATGACCAGAGCAGCTCGAAGGATGAGCAGCTGTCTGAAGTACCTACTGTTACTAAACCTCTTCAGACAAATGTTGAGTCTCAAACAGAACAAACAGATGTGATACTTCCTCAGAAACCTGATTGGAAATACAAATCAACCATCCTAAGGAGCAAATCATTGGCAGCACTTCAGAAGGAGTTAAGACAAGATCAAAATTCAAGATTCTGAACTCTCTTGCTCTCCTATCTGAAATAGAGCCAAAGAACATTGATGAAGCTCTGCATGATGAAGGATGGATCCTAGCCATGCAAGAAGAGCTGAATCAGTTTGCTAGGAGTGATGTCTGGACCCTTGTTCCTAAACCCCATGGGAAAACTATTATTGGAACCAAATGGGTGTTCAGAAACAAGCTGTCTGAAGAAGGCAAGGTAGTCAGAAACAAGGCAAGATTAGTTGCTCAAGGATACAACCAGCAAGAAGGTATTGATTTCACTGAAACCTTTGCCCCAGTGGCCAGGTTAGAAGCAATTAGAATTCTTTTATCTTATGCTGTAAATAATGGCATCAAGCTATATCAAATGGATGTTAAAAGTGCCTTCCTCAATGGTCTCATTGAAGAAGAAGTCTTTGTTAGACAACCCCCTGGTTTTGAAGATATTGCTTTTCCTGAACATGTTTTCAAACTCAAAAAGGCTCTCTATGGTCTGAAACAAGCCCCAAGAGCTTGGTATGACAGATTGAGCAGTTTTCTAATCTCAAATGGTTTTGAAAGAGGAAAAGTGGACACAACTCTTTTTAGAAAACAGTCTAACAAAGATCTTATACTTGTTCAGATATATGTTAATGACATTATCTTTGGTTCAACTAACTCTTCATTATGCAAGGAGTTCTCAGAGTTAATGCAATCAGAATTTGAAATGAGTTTAATGGGTGAACTAAAATTTTTCTTAGGACTTCAGATTAAGCAAGATTCTGACTGTATATGAATCCATCAAGAAAAATATACAAAGGAAATGCTTAAGAAGTTTAACTTACATGATTGCAAACCCATGCCAACTCCAATGCATCCCTCTGCATCTTTAAATAAAGATGAGAAGGAAGAACCAGTGAATCAAACTTTGTATAGAGGAATGATTGGATCATTACTATATCTAACAGCAAGCAGACCTGACATAATGTTCAGTGTATGTCTGTGTGCTAGATTTCAATCTGATCCAAGGAGCACTCACTACAACGCTGTAAAAAGAATTTTCAGATATCTTAAAGGTACTACTAATCTTGGTCTGTGCTATAAGAAAAGTAAGGATTGCAGGTTAATAGGTTACTGTGATGCTGATTTTGCTGGAGACAGAATTGAAAGAAAAAGCACTAGTGGTGGATGTCATTTCTTTGGAGAAAATATGATTAGCTGGTCAAGCAAAAGGCAAAGCACAATTGCCTTATCAACAGCTGAAGCGGAATACATCTCAGCAGCCAGTTGTTGCTCACAACTGTTATGGGTGAAGTATCAGTTAGAAGATTTTAACATTACTATATCTGCTATACCTGTTTTGTGTGATAATACAAGTGCTATCAATTTGTCTAAAAATCCCATTCAACATTCTAGGGCTAAACATATAGAAATAAAACATCATTTCATTAGAGACTATGTTTAGAAAGGTATTGTTGATATTCAGTTTATTGATACAGAGCATCAATGGGCTGATATATTCACAAAACCTCTGACTGAAGATAGATTTAAGTTCATTAGAAATAATCTTAACATACATGCATTTTGAATGTGTGTGATCTGATCTGTCAAAAATGATGTATCTGAAATTTCAGCCTGTCTGAAACAAGTAACTTGTCTGAAATTTGGGTTGTCTGAAATTCATATGGGTTTCTGAAATTTGTCACTTGTCTGAAGTAAACAAATGACGTGGCTTTATGAGACGGTTTAATTCCATTTATTTTGTCCCTTCCACTTCGCACGTTTTCCTATGTCTGCGCACCCAGTACATGCCATCATTGCTTTATGGATCTATAAATACAGAAGCTAGTGGGTCACAGAACTTCACCGTTCACTATTCAGTAGTCATCTCTTGAAATCCTTCTTCTACAAGAAATTCTTTTTCTCTCTCAAGTTCTTCAGAAAACTCTCCAATGGCCCTAAGAAATCTGCTGGAAGCAACATCGTGAAGACTAAGGGGGTAGTTCTGGAAGATCTTCAATCTCTGGGAATGGACTTGTTTGCTGAGTTCGATGCAGCTGGGTGGACTCCGTATTTCAATCACAACTTGACACAGTGGCATGAGCAAAGTGTGCTGGATTTATGGGCTACTGCCAGAGGAATACCCAATCCTCAGGGTATCTACACTAGCATCAAGGCCACAGTACGTGGTGTTCCTGTCTTCGTTGATGAAGATATCATTGCTCACATCTGTGAGGTCAGAACTGAAGGAGCTGTATTCACTCCTGGCTGGGAAGCAAGAAATGGAGGACAGAAGCAGTTCACTGAGTTTCTGTATGGCACCTCTGAACCAGTAAGCTTGGATGCAAAGCATATGTCAGACAAGGCTAGGGTTTTGCATGCCATCTTAGGGTGCTCTATAATCCCTAAGAATGGAAGCATAAACCATGTTTCTGAGTTGGAAAGATTTTGTCTGATTCACCTACTGCAGAAGAAGAAGGTGAACCTCCCAACATCATAATGTACCACATGCAGAAGCGTCTCAGAGATTCTGCTGGGAGCTTTCCTCACAATACCATCATCACCAAAATCTTGCTGCATTTCAAAGTTCCCATTGAAAGGCTTTTTGATCGCCTTTCACAACCTGTGTTTGGTGAATCAAACCTCAAGAGCATGGGAGTGAAGCTGACTCCAAGACCTCCCTCTCCGTCCATGAAGGAGAGCCTTCTTCATGAGAAAGCTGCAAGAAGGCAGACAACAATGGAGGTTCTTGAGAATGAACTCAGAGGAGACATAAGGAGGCATGAGTTCAAGCCATCAAAACCCTCTCCTCAAGCAAAATTGAAGAAGCTACCTGTAAGGAGTGCTGCTAAGGTAGCATCTGCATCTGTGCAGAGTCAGGTGTCTGAACCTGTTCAGAAGGCATCACAAAGGCCATCTGAAATTGTGGGTCAGTTGTCTGAACCTGTACAGACTCCACAGCCTACTTCTGAAATGGAAGGACAGGCTCAAGAGGCAGATGAAACTGATGTAGTTTGTAGCTGAGCCATTGGCTGCATGCCCATCTGATCCTGAACTCATTCAGGTGGCAGCATTGGCTACTGCCCTGGAGCAGGAGGAGCTGGAGAAGAAAGCAGAACAAGAAAATACTGATAGAGCTATTGCTATTGCTTCACAATTAGCCTATGCTGAAGATGATAGGCAAGCAACCATAGCTGAGGGAGCAAAGAAAAGGAAGAGGTCAAGTGCACCTCAGAGAAGGAGAACCAAAGGCAAGCTACTTCAGACTGCACCTGAACCTAGGGTGACTAGAAGTATTGCCTCTCAGCTGACAACAGAAGATGAAGCTGAGAAGTATCAAAATTTTGTTAAAGCTCAACAATACTTTAAAAGGAAAAGGGAAGAAAAACAAGCACAAAGGGAGAAGGAAGAAGCAAAGGCAAAAGAATCTGAGGTAACCAAGCCTCCCTACAAGAGAATTAAGGTGAGATTTGATAATGTAACTCCTTCACCACCCTCCTCACCAGAAAAACAAACACCTCATCAACCCTCACAACCTTCACCACAACCTTCACCAAAACCCCTATCACCTATAAACCAACCATCTTCACCTCTATCACAACCATCACCACCTCCACAAACAGAAAACCAACCCTCTGAACCTTCCAAACCCTCTGAACCTACCTCACCACAACCTTCAGAGAATCAACTCTCTGAGCCCACATTACCTTCCCCACAAATCCATGACCTTGCTCTAATACCACTCTTACCTTCATCACCTCCACCTCCTACACCTTCTCTGGAAGAAGAGCTCTCTGTTGAAGAAGAGCAAGTGCTTGCTGATCCCTGCTCACTGCCCAAGTTTAGCACCCTGTCTGAAGAGCTACAGTATTTCAGATCAGCACCTGCTGTATCCTTGCATCTTGGCTTAATCAGGAAAACTGCTGCTGAAGTAAGGAATCAATACAGTGCTTCTTCAGGTGGATTAGACAAGATCAGGAAGGGTGTCCCTCCTGCACATATTTGGGCTCCCATCAATCCATTCTCAAATGATTCCCTGAGGCTGTCTAATGATGAATGGAGCTTTGTGAGGCAGCTGAACACTGAGTCTGAGCTGTTTCATAGGGATCTGCACAAGGGAGTTGGGATGAGAGGCTACAGGCCCCCTAGAACTTGTTCAATCAGGCCAACCACCAAAATCTTGGTGAAACCTGATAGAATAGTTCCTAGGTATCCCTTACTGGAAGAGAAATTCAAAGAAGCTAAAAGCTATTCAAAGAAAAACTCACTGGTGTCTGAAGTGATGAGTCCATCAGAGTGAGACTCTTTACCAGAATTCATCACAAATCTAGGAGGAGGCCTGGATCATCTACTTCAAGATTGGATGTGGTCCTCTTACTGGAAGATCAGAGAAGATGCTGGATCTTCTTCTGGATCAACTGGTCCTGATGCTGATTCTGGTGTTGGACTTGGAAAGTCAACCACTGTCAAATATCACTATATGAGAGATCACTTTCCCCCACCTGCTGACTCTTTCCATGAAGATTGGGTTCTGCTAAACCCTATTGGCACCTTCTTTTGCCCTGTGTTCAGCCCATCTGAGTACAGACTACAGCCAGGATTTGGAGTGCTTAGATTTGTTTGCCCCTACATCCAGCTCATCTTCTATGAATCTGAGCAAGACTTGGCTAAGGAAAATCTGAAGCTGAAGTCCAAAGTGCAGAAACTTGAAAAGAAGTGTGCTGATCAAGAACAGAAGACTAAGCATCTGATTGCTCAACAAGAACAGATTCTTCAAGAACAGCAGCTTATCAGATCTGGTCAGCAAGACTTGAAAACCTCAGTGGAAGCTGCAATAAACAAGGCCAAGGACGACTTGATTTCCTTTCTCACTGAGGCCTTGCTGAAGAAGAAAGATTAAACTGTTCATTTTAGCCATTGTCTTTTGTTTATTTTCATGCTTATGACAAGTGTCTGATTGTTTGTTTCTTTATCTGAACATTCCCATATATACAATCAGTGCCTTATCTCATCTTTTTTTTGAGTTTGTTGTTAACACCATGATATATGTTTTATGTGAATTTATTGCTCTGTTCCTGTTTAGCTCTGATAATCCCTTTTGATTGATGACAAAAGGGGGAGTATTAAAATCTAACAAAATCTGAATCTGAAGTGATTACAGGACTCAGGGGGAGTAAATAAGAACAGGACTCAGGGGGAGTAAATAAGAAATTGATTTTTGATCAAATCAGTTTAAGAGATCACCATCTGAGGGGGAGCTATCTATACTTTTATCTTTAAAACTCCTTTCAGATTTATGTATTTTAAACAAATTTGTCATCATTAAAAAGGGGGAGAATGTTGAGTCTCAAAATTATCATAAGAGAAAATATGATGTTTAAGACAACTCAATTCCCAAGTTTTAATGCTTAACAAATTTGAGTTAAAATATTTATCATAGATACATATATGTTTTAATGATTTATCTGTGATTTCAGCAAGAGTCACTATGAGCCTACATAAAAAGACTAAGTGTTGAAGCTGTCTGAAGAAGCAGAACTCGTATGAAGAGCTGAAGCTGTCTGAAGTAGCTCAACCCATCTGAAGTATCAGTGCTGTCTGAAGTCTCACTTATGACGTGGCACTCTCTGCTGAAGCTTGTGAAGACTTTTCTAAACCTCTGCTGCACGTACCTTTTCAAACACGTTTACGGCAAGGAACACAGAGACCTTTCCTGGTGATTTTGAATTTCATACACCACTGAGGAAATCTCTGCAACGCAGCCTCTGCAACAACATTTGTAGCAGCCTTAATGCAAGAGAAACCTTGTATCGTGTCAGAAATATCAGAGCTCTCAGAAGCATGTCTCACAACGGATTAAATAGCATTTAATGCTATCTCTAAACGGTGGTATTCCAACGGATTAAAGTTTGGGTATAAATACCCCTCTATGAAGACCATCAAGGACGACGAAGAAAAAGAGAGAAAATCAATATACAAGAAAGCCAAGAGAAACATCACGCTGCAAGTTTTTACTCCGTAAAAACTCTATGATAGAATTCTTTGTACACATTTGTATATCCTGAGCATACCTCAGTTTTTTTATTGTACATTGTATTGGTTTGAGCTTCAAACTTGGATAGTTTAAAAGCTTAAACCCCTTTCTTTGTAAACCTTGGTAGAGCCTGAAGAGGCTTGACAGAAAAGAATACTTGTGGTAGAGCCTGAAGAGGCTTGACAGAAAAGAATACTTGTGGTAGAGCCTGAAGAGGCTTGACAGAAAAGAATACTTGTGGTAGAGCCTGAAGAGGCTTGACAGAAAAGAATACTTGTGGTAGAGCCTGAAGAGGCTTGACAGAAAAGAATACTTGTTGGTGTCTTGAGAGACTGTACTTGTGGTGTCTGGAGAGACTGTACTCGTGGTGTCTGGAGAGATTGTACTCGTTGTGTCTGGAGAGACTGTACTCGTTGTGTCTGGAGAGACTATACTCGTTGTGTCTGGAGAGACTGTACTCGTGGTGTCTGGAGAGACTGTACTCGTTGTGTCTGGAGAGACTGTACTCGTTGTGTCTGGAGAGACTGTACTCATATTCAAGTTTGTAATCTAAATATTCATATAGTGGAAATCCAGTGGTTGTTTGCCATTGGGACTGGACGTAGCTCACAGTGGTAGTGAGTGAACCAGGATAAATTCTTTGACTAAGTTTTCTTACCCTTATCTCTTGTCAATCCTTTTTATACTAATCAAGGGGTTAGAGTAATTAATCTGATATGTTATAAAGGCATAAAACATTGTTTTAAATCAGTATTTTTATACCGTCTGAAAACTTCAGACAGTCCTTTAAGAGCCTGTCTGAAATTGTGTTTTTAACACCTGTTTGCGAAAAGCTTTCAAAATATTCAGAAACACTATTCAACCCCCCCTTCTAGTGTTTCCCTGTGTTCCTACAATATCAAGTGTAGGAGCCTGACCTTTAGAGGTAGAAGTGGGCAATCCTACTCCTAATGAGGCTCCCTCAGAACCATTGTGAGAGGTTGCAGAGTGCCCTAGGACACTTATGTTTGCACCTTCAGATGTTATGAGTTGTGCAGTAGGTGGGGCATAAACCCTAACCTCATGTTTTGTATCGTTCAGAATAGTATCAGTGGTCTTGCCTTTTCTGGAAGGCTTGGTTGACTCAGAAGATGCCTTTTGTGCATCAAAATCAGTCTTTCTAGGATCCCCACTTAGCTCATTTTGCAGAATGTCCAGAACATTGCGACCGGACACCTAGGCCTTCATGTTGGCAAACCCAACCTTGACTGAGGGTTCCTTCAAGGGTTCTTCATCAGTAATCCCCATTTTCTTGATATTTTTACGCTAAAATAGCTAGGGTCCTTTAGATGCTTCACTTTCTTTAGAGGTACCAGAAATTGAATTAAAATATCCGTAATCAATGTGGTATGAGTGAGACTACTTGCACTATCGTTGACTCTTTTAATCATATTGAGAAGTAGGAGCTTAGGCAGATTAATTTGAACTTTCTGAAGAAGATTTATAACACTAAATCTTCCACACTTAGGCAAAACGATGTTGATGAAGACAGAGAGCAGAATCCTTGCCCTAGGCAGCATTCCTTGGGAGTATACATTTGCGGGGTCTTCAGACCCATAGAGCATGAGGTTGAACTTATTCTTACCCCATTATTTTTCTCCTAGTTATTACAGAAGACAAGGCCTGTGGAGGCGCACCTCGTCACTATTGCAAGAATTTCATCATCAACGAAGACCTTTGTGTTCAACACTTTGGTCCTGATAGTACGATAACCCGAGGAGAGTTGGTGACAACTTCCACATTCTTCCTAAACTCAACCACACATTCTTCAGACTAGCTTCTATTTACTTTTCCAAAGAAGGGAGTCCAACCAGCAGCGTCAAACTCAGGAAATAGATCAACTCCATTCTCCATGAGAACATTGAGGCTAAGAGTCTTGCTTTGAACAACGTTTCCTCCGACAGGTTTCTTGGATGCCATTGATAAGGTTCAAGAAATGAGAGAAATCAGAGAGGGTTCTTTAAAAAGTCTTGAGAAGATTCTTGCTTGAGAAGGTTTTTAAAAAGTGAGTAAAAGGTAGCCTTTATGCAGTTGCCTTCTCTCCAAATATATAGACGTAGATAGTGACAATTATAATCATGATTGTGTGATTATAGGGAGTTGTTAGAACCACAAGAAACACTAGAAGGGGGGTTGAATAGTATTTTAAAATTCTTTGCAGATTTTCTTGAAAAACCTTTTAACAAGCAAACTGATTTTGAAATATTTAAGCAACCTTCCGAAAACTGGGAGTTCAGCAGCTTGCTGATGCAATTCAGAAGGTTGGATAAAAAAGCTTTTGAAACGTTTTTATTGTGAAGAAAAGATTGTTTTCTGCTTGGAATAAAAAACAACTTTTTTAAAACCCTCCTTGGTTAGTTTAAACAGAATGTAAAGAGTTAAGTGTAGAGAGAACTTGACCAAAGAAATTTATCCTGGTTCACCCACTAACATAGTGAGCTACGTCCAGTCCCAGGGTAATACTCCACTGGATTTTCCATTATCTGAGAAGAGATACAAGTATTATTTGAACCCAGCCTTTTCATTCTAAACACCAAGTATTCTTTGGACCCAGCCTCTCCAGGCTAAACACAAGTATTCCTTGGACACAACCTCTCCAGGCTAAACTGAGTATTCTTTATTCCTCCAAGCCTCTCTAGGATCTCAGTCACTTAACAATGTTTACAACAATGGATAAGTTTAAGTTTTAGAGAAACTTAAACACAGGTTCTCTTGTACAAAGGCATAATTGAGTTAAAACTCAGGATACAAAGAATAATTCTGAGTACAAGGAAATTCAGTTGGAATACAATATTTCTGTAGAGTGCTTGGCTTGATAGAATTTTCTGATAGATCTTGGCCGACTCTCATTCTGGACATTTACAGAGCTTCGCCATAAATTTTCCAGGGGTTCACCAAAGGTTCGCCACTCTCCAAAGTCTTGCAAGAAGCTATATATAATGTCTTGAAATAAATTCGTTGAGGAGAGCTTCATTCACCATTGTGAGATAGCATTAAATGCTTTTTGAGTCGTTGTGAGAAACTCTTCTGATAGCTTTAGACTTTTGAGATGTGCAGGTGTTGCAGACTGCAACACTGCTCTGATACGAATAGCAAATTCCATTTAAGGTAATGTGATTTTGACAACACAGTCGAACTTTGAATTCATTCCTTAAATGGATCAAACTTGCTTCAGACGTAAAGGAAGTGTTATGACTTTAGCAGGCAGCTTCCAGGCTTTAGTTAACAGTTAGACCGAGGTCTTCAGAAGTTCTTCTAGAAATCTGTGACACTTCAGAGGGTTAGAATGAAGTCAGCAGATCTAAGCTCTTCGGAAGGTTTCCTCATATCAGTAGGTTCAACTTGAGGCTTCTTCTCCAGAGTACTTGCTAAAACATTAAAACAATATACCTTCAAGTGATATTGTTCTTATAAACGATCCCTTTTAAAACAAATTTGTTATCTATTAAAACTTAGGATATGTGAGTCTTGAATCTGATTTGAATACTTGAATTGATTATGAGACTCAACAGGAGTCGTGCAGTGGGAGGCTTGTACAAATGAAATGACGAATTCCAAAGGTTTTAGATTAACACGTCATTAGATGATAGGAAAATTTAGGACATCATTCAGTCATGTGCACTTCAGATCATATATTCAAATGATGATGCAAGCATATTTCAGATGATGCCTTTCAGACATTATGAGTTCAGACAATCACATATTTTCAGATGAGCATACAGGTTAAGATAGATAAGCAATTTAAGAAAACTAGTTTTCAGACAATGTTTATAGTTTAAACTATAAACTATATTTTACCAAAAGTTAGTAATCTTCCTTCGCTGTAGCCAAACTCCTTTTGCAGCTTTCCTTGCGTCTTATGGTTTCCATTTGGATCTTCTCCCTTAGCATGATCAAGTGCTCAACCCCAAGGTTAAGCTCTGATACCAACTATAGGGACACACAGGAAAACACTACAAATGGAGGGTTGAGTAGTGTTTTTATAAAATAATCATTTTTATGGAAACCTTTTGCAAAACTAAGTTTTGAAGGCTTTCACACATGTTTTCAAAATCTTTTCGTTAATTGTTTTCTCGAAAGAGCTTATAAAACTTATTTTAAAATCCCTCTTCTTGTTAGGATAAATTGAAAGTAAAGAGTTAAGGGAAAGGGAAGGTTCCAATTTATCCCAGTTCACCCACAATCTTCAGCTACATCCAGTCCTCACACACCGTGAAATTTATCACTAACTTATCCAAGTTACAAGTATTCTTTGTTATCAACTACCTCTTCAGGAACCTCATGGTATTCTTCTTGCAGGGCCTCTCTAGGCTCCTAAGTATTCTTTTCTATCAAGCCTCTCCAGGCTCTACAACGAGTATTCTTTACTACCAAACCTCTCCAGGCTCTACAACAAGTATTCTTTAATATTAAGCCTCTCTAGGATCTTACAATAAGTATTCTTTTTCTTACAAGTCTCTTCAGGCTTCTTACACAAATTGAGTAAATGCAAATAGTATGAACTCAGAACATAAGTTCCTTGTTCTGTGTGTATAATACAAAGTAACGGTGATCTAACACTAGATATGAAAATTTGATTCTTCTACATATTGTATTCAACGATAAGCAGGAATTTTGATAGCTTATAGTTGCTGCATATTGCTGACTTGAACCAATCAGCTTCTCAGCTCTTAAGCTTAGCTTCTCTCCAATACGATTCTCAGTTGTTCTTCAATACTTTTGACTTGTTGCACTTTCTTGAACTTTTCTCGCAGATTTTGCATTATTTCATTCTGAGCTCAATCTTGGTGCTTCTCTGATGTGTAGATTGTAGATTTGCTTCACTGTGCATCTTCACGCATGTTTGTGCTTACTTCCTTATGAATATTCATTCTTGCACACACGATCTCTTTTATTTTCTTTTCTTCATTATTAATCTCTTTCTTTCTGAAGACACATAGTTCCAACTTAAAGAATGACTCTCTTGAGAGGTGAACTTTTCTGAAAATCACTAATCCTTGGAGTCCAAAAAAAAAAAACTCCCTCTTGGTGAATCACCCAAGAGTATTTAACTTTAGTTTGAGAAGTCCGTTTAAAAGACATTGAGAGATAGGACTTTCCTATTGCAAATCCTTTCTGACAAAGGTATGAGATTGCAGCTCTCTTTCTGACTTTTGTAGCTTGACCACAACGAACTTTCCTTGTTAGGCTTTGACGTTGAAGTTCTAGCCAAAAAGGTTGTCTCTAGTCTTGCCTTTCTGGAGTCTTGAGGTCGCGTGTAGTTCTGGTATTAGCTTTGATTTGCCACGTCATGTGCCCTAGTACTTCAGACATACTTAGTCTTTAGATGTGAACCATCGTCTGAACCAATTTCACTTTAGACGGATCCTTTATCTTCAGAACTTGACCATCTTCAGATCTTAGCTTGACTTCAGACATAATTTCTTCAGAAGCTCTCTGAAATAACAAAACTTTGAGAATAGTTATTAAGCATAAAGTTATGAGTTTAATTAAGTTTATAATCATCAAAACTAAGTGTTGGGTGTCTTAGACTTTAATGTCTTGAGACTCAACAATTTTATGTATCATTCTTCTCAGAATGTTTCCTAAAAATGGTTGAAAATCAATTTGTTCGGCGTCAAATACATGATCCTCTTAACTTTCTCTTTCCCTACTTAGTGTAGTCGCCTACTATTGAAATGTCCAATTTTGATGCTACAATTATTGCATATCTGCCATTAAATTCCTAATCAGCATATCACTTTCTCCTCCATCATTATTCTCACTGCTTGAACACCCTCCATTCCTCATATTTGTCATTCTTACTCCACATTATCAACTAATTTTATCATTGCATGTCTAGGGAAATTGCTTCATCAGGCTCCACGATAATGTTCACGTAAAACTTTTGGAGTCTAAGCATAAGGTTTCGTGAATACACCTAAATTAACATCCTTGTATAGTCTTTTTGTCAAGTTTTCCTTACCTTATCTTTAGGTCTCCTTTGAATGTAGTGATCCCCTAATGTTCTATCATTATTACAGTCTTTCCATTTTCACAATTGTTCCTTGCAATTATGAGGAATGAAGCATTAAATAGGAGCTATCAAACCTTTTGGCTAGTAATGTTTAACGCTCCATTTATTAGTTAATCCTTATTATCTTAGATTTGATATATGATTTAGGTAAATTTGGCCAAACAATATAATATCCAATGTTGATAATTGATGGGTGTTTCCTCTCTATGAAAGAAAAATGCGCATGACATTCTTGAAATTTTTCCTTAGGAATGTGAAAATGTGTTAAACATCTTGATAACGGACTCCTTTCTGGTAAGAACTAGGCTTAAGAAGGCTGGTGATTTTCAACTTTTTTTTCATTGATGTTTTGGTGTATGGATTTCTGAGTTTGGGTGTTCTTTATCATTTTAGGGGGTTATTTTTTTAGATAAAAGTAGTATGTTTCTATTGAGGTTTTAATTAGGGTTGTTCAAATTATGTCAGTGAACTGTACTGTACTACAAACTGAACTGAACTGGGCTCTAAAAATACCGAACCAAACATCACTTAAGAAACCGAACTTTATAAATCAAAAAGTGATTCAAAACTGAACTGTTTCACAGAACGGTTCACGAACCTGTGAGTTAACCGAACTGCGTACCACACTTTCATCATCATCTTTAGACTTCTCATTAAATAACTAAACTGTGTCTCTTCTACCTCGAATAATTTATTTTTGAATCAAATAATAGAGCATAGGTTGTCCACCTTAATTTATCTTTGCATTTTCTTTTTTTTCTTCCTCACTTTGATTTTTCATTCTCTGATTCTTATCCCTCTCTTTCTCTTTTTGATTTTGGAGAGGTGGTGATGTGGGGATGACGGTGGTGATATGGGGTGGTGGCAGTGTCGCGTAGGCGGTGGGTTCTTAAGATGAAAACCGGTACAGTTCAGAAGTTCTGAAAACCAGTATACCGAACCCAGAAAGCAATACAGTTTGGTTCGTTTGAACTAATTTCTGGTTTGGTTCAATTCATCTGTACTGATTTCTGGTTTGGTGCAGTACAAAACAGTTTTCTTTGTGAACTGTACTATGGACAGGCCTAGTTTTAATGGAAATTTAAAGATGAGGTTCTTTTATGGTGAACTTTTCTAGGTTTTGTTTTCATGTGAAGTTAACTCCAACACAAAACTACTTCGTTCATTATTAAGGCTTCAACCACTAGTTAGAGCCAATCTGCCTTATTTTTAATGCACTTCTTCCTAGTATTCATACAGGCCACAACATCTCAGTGGGTGCTACTTGTAGAGGATAAGGTGTGGAGGCATGTTTGTGAGTGAGGGAAAGTGGCGGTTCTTGGACTGAGACAACAATGCGCGCACTTAGATGAAGTGGATACGTTCAATCTTTGTTACTAGAGACTATAATTCCTAATTATGATTCTTGATGTTCGTTCGGTTTGGGTTAAATGAAGAAAGATGATCTCGGTTGAATTAGGTTAGGGTATTATATAAATTGAGGTAAGGAATTTAAAGGATAAAGGAACTTATGGCTTAGAAATAAAATTGAGTTAACCTCAAAACCAACATAGACATAAAACCTCCCCATGAATGAAAGTTGAGTGCCAAGTCAAGCACTTATATAATGAATTATGTGTGAAATTTTGTTGAAGTCTAGTAGAAGGACCTCAGTTGAATGATTAACATGCTTAATGTCGGTCGATATCAAGAACTATGAGATGAGTTCTTCTCTCATGTACGTGATAATATCTAATAAATTCTTTCTCAATAACAAATTTGAGGGTTCTCCAAAAAGAATACTACTCTAACACAACTTTATGTGGGGAAATGGATGGACTTAAAAATAAATATTTTAAATTTCACACTTTCAAAATTAACTCATTGTTCCTTTAGGCTTATAGAGCCACATGTGCAATGTGTTTGAATTATGAGAATTACTACTTTCAATGTTTAGTTATTAATGAAATAAATATGGTGAAAACATATATATAGTATATCTATCATGATATGTTCCTCATAAGTACAGTGAAAGTGGATAAAAAGGTGAACTAAGCTGGTTAAAGGTGGAAATGGGTTAAAGATATGAGTCTTGACCTATTATGGTGATATAGGCCTTTCTTGAAAATGTATAGGCAAAAACTTTTTATAAGTCTAGTTTAGTTTGAAGGTTTATTTAAAATCTAATTTTGTATAAAGCCTTTATATATGCTAACAAGTATAAAATATTAAAATATTAAAATAAAAATCTAATAAGAAAATAATTACACCAACAATATTATTACTGACTTAAATAATTAATTCAATTCGTTATTCTAAAAGATTTTTGGAATGATGTAAAACCCATCTTAATTTAGTAGGATTTTATAAAAAAGAACATCTTGATAAGTTATTAACAAATATGTATGTTAAGTCCTTGAATAGCAACTTTATTATCACTAACTTGGTGAGTGTATTATAAGAAATGTTCTAGTTTTACACATCAATACCTTTTCCATCTACAAAAAGATTTATCCAACTTTGTTGAAGTTTGGAGACAAAAAAACTTGTGTACATTTAGCCTTTAACACAATTAGAGCATATAACCCCATTAGCAAAGGCCAACTGAAGCAAGTTAGAGCAACTTAGTGTAGTTTGGTATGTTTAAAATGTGATTTTAGTTAATTGACAAAAAAAAAATGTGGTTTTAGTTAGAGTAAATTAAACACACTATTAGAAGAAATTTAATTAAATTGTTCACATTCTGACACAAAGCACAACTTTGAGTTCTTTATTCTTGATTTTTTTTCTTTAGTTTTTTTGACGCACCAAGCTTTTTTCCTTTTTATTCTCTTCCTTGTACAATTTTATTTAATATTTTTCTATTTTGCTTTTTGAACTTTACTCTCCCAATTTAAGAATTTTTAAAAATCATTTTAAAAAATAATAATTTTTTAAAATCTAACTCAAAGACAAATAGCTAGTTACCAAAAAAGTATACATGAAAAAAAAGCAACAAATAATTGTAGTTATTGGATCGTATGAAATTATTGGTCCAACCCTAATGCGTAGAAGCATACACTCACACACTGGACTGGAGCTACTGCCCAACCTATATCCAAAAAAATAAATAAAAAAATAATATTTACTCGATCCAAGATTTGATTGGGTCAATCGTCCAAACCTAAGCATAAATGCTCATCTTTGATTGTTAAAGAAATTCTATTGACTAAACTAGCACATTAGCCCCTGAGTTTGCAGGGGTAGGGCAGTTTAGTCCCTGACTTTACAAAATCCCTCCGTTAGTCCTTGACATTACAAGACGTCAGGCACTTTAGTCCGAGCTGGTAAACTCCGTTAACTTTTGGTGACTTGTCACGTTATATTGACACATGGGATGCCAACAAGGAGTCATAGTTGCTCTCTCTCCCCAAAAGTCATTCTCTCTTCCTGCGCATCTCTCTATGGATTTTGATACGTTTCTCCCTTCCTCTTTAACTTCCATTGTTCTCTCTCCCCAAAAATCCTTTTCTATTGTTGCTTCAATGGATTCGCAGGTAATGGTTACTATCTCTCGCAATTTCTGTGGTTAGGGTTTGTTTTAGGGTTTAGGGATTTTGTTGTGGTTTGCCCTTTTTGTTTGTAGCCGAGTGATTTGCCCCCTTAAAACGGATTTGTGTGTGTATCTGTGTTGGATGTCTGGTCTTGTGGTACATGCACATGTGATATTACTTTATAATGGTGATGTTGAACCGGGTCACTTCATTGGTGGGGCATGGTGATGAGAATCTTGACTTTGTTTTTTAATGTTCAGTGTAATAAAATTTCATAAGGTTGAAGTGGTCCCCCAGTGTCAGTTTGTGTATGTTGGTCCCATGTGCATTTTGTGTTTTTCTGAAAAGTATTAAATAGAGTTTGTTTAATGTTGGTCACTATAACATTATATTTTAATAATTTTCTTAATAAATTAATGATGTATTTTATATTTACTTTTTTGTTCCTGATCCATAAAATGATTATCCATGCAGAGAATAGAAGTGCACATACACCATAGAGGGAATTTTGATGAGGGAGGTAAAAGGGGAAGGTTGAGATATAAATGGGGTAAGGTTGATGTGTGGCCTGAGTGTGATGAAGACTGTCTAGATGTATTTAGTTTTTGGAACTTCAGTAAAGAGGTAGGTTATACTAATTTGAGTAATGTGTATTGGTTAGACAGTTCTAAGAGGTTTAGGGATGGTTTGAGGTTGTTGAAGAATGATGGTGACTTGTTAGAGGCTATAGAAGTTGCAAAAAGAAATGGTGGAAAGTTACATATTTATTATGAGCATCTAGTTGAACAGCCTGAGTTGGTTGACATTTCTACAATTATAAAGGAGGTTATTGATTATGTACAGAAAAAGGGTGTTGCTGTTGGGGGAGATGAGGGAATAGTTGAAGGTGATGTAGGTGGTTGTTTTGGGAAGCAGGGTAAGCCAAGTACAGTTGGAGAGGGTGTTGTTGTTGGGGGAGATGAGGGAATAGATAAAGGTGATGTAGGTAGTTGTTCTGGGCAGCAGGGTAATCCAGGTATAGTTGAAGAGGGTGTTTGTAAGAACCACAGGAAAACACTAGAAGGGGGTTGAATAGTGTTTCCATATATAACTTGATGTATTATGGAAACCTTTTCACAAAGATAGCTTTTCAGATAAAGTTTCAGATACTGGAGTGTTTATCTGAAATTTTTGTCTTTTGTCTGAAACGTTTTCAGATGAAGTACAATCTGAAGATTCACTTTCAGTTCAGACAATGTTGTGTCTGAAGTTCGTCTTCTTCCTGAAACGTTTCAGACAGTATGAAAACTTATTTTCTTGAAGATGTTTAAACGTTCAGTTTATATAAATACAAGTTCAATCCCCTTCAAGTTAGTATATAAACTGAATTGAAAGAGATAAGGGATAAAGATACTTAGACAAGGAATTTATCCTTGTTCACCCACTCAACCGTGAGCTACGTCCAGTCCCAGTGCAAACACGCTACTGGATTTTCACTAATCTCGCAAGATTACAAGTATTCTTTTCTGTCAATCCTCTCCAGGCTCTACACCAAGTATTCTTTTCTGTCAAGCCTCTTCAGGCTCTACACCAAGTATTCTTTTCTGTCAAGCCTCTTCAGGCTCTACACCAAGTATTCTTTTCTGTCAAGCCTCTTCAGGCTCTACCACAAGTATTCTTTTCTGTCAAGCCTCTTCAAGCTCTACCACAAGTAGTCTTTTCTGTCAAGCCTCTTCAGGCTCTACCACAAGTATTCTTTTCTGTCAAGCATCTTCAGGCTCTCAGAAACTTATCCAAGTGTAACCCAAGTATTCTTTGACAAGCAAGCCTTTCCAGGCTCAATCCCAAATGTTTACAAGGAATAAGTTTAAGCTGAGCAACTATGAACAATTTTAGAGCTTAAACTCAGAATTGTACAAGATAACTGAGTAGAACTCAGGATATGAAAATATGAGTACAATTACAATGAAAACAGAGTAAGTTTTTCAGAGAAAAACTGATGCATCGTTTCGGCTCTTTGAATGATTTTTTTGTGAGCTTTTTCTTAGTTTTTCTACCAGCCGGCTCCCTCACATATTGGTCTTGAACGAAGCTATTTATAAGCACAAGAATGAGACATACTCAATGCAACCGTTAGAGATGCAAATAATCCCGTTGTGAAATGATCTCTGATAGCTTCTGACACAGTACAAGGATGCAGAACAGCGCAGACCTGTTCTGACTTCTGCAAATGCTGCAACGCTCAGAACTTTCCTCTTAAGTGATAGAAATTTGTATAACCAGAAAAGTTCCCGTTTTGTTTTCCTTAAATAGGTTAGACCATAGTCTTGTTTCAGAAGGCGTTGACAGAGAAATATCTTCATCAAATCTCTTCAGAGGCTTCTCCTCTTCAGACGAAACTTGATCTCAGATAAACGGATGCAGACAATGTCTTCAGATGGTCTCTTGACTTCAGATGATATTTCACTTCAGACAAAACATCTTCTTCAGATGGATGTTACGCTTCAAATGATAGACCATTTCAGATTGTTCTTCTTAGCTTCAAATGATAACATGCTTCAGATGAACAACCCCTTCAGATGATCCTACTTCTTCAGATAGTAGGACACTTCAACCTTCTGATGACTTTAATCTTCAGACAGCTTGAATCTTTAGACGGCTTCACTTCTTTAGACAGATGACCATTTCAGATGGTCTAACTTCTTCAGACAGTTGCCACGTCAGAAAGTCTTCATGACGTAAAGAGATCAGCTTGCTGAATTCAAAGTATACGTTAATAGCATAGGCAGTTATTCTTGTAACTTAGTCAAATTTGTTGTTCATTAAAATTTGGAAATATGTGGCTCAATCATTATTAAATTCTTAATGATAAATTGAGACTCAACAATCTCCCCCTTTTTAATGATGACAAATTTTCTTTAAACTTAACAAATCTGAAAGAGGTTTTTTAATAAGATAAGAGTTTAGAAATTCCTCCCCCTCAATCAGATAACTCATATCATGAGTTATACTTAAGACAACTTAAGTACAACTTAAGTTTTTCATTGCTCTCCCTGGCTTCCCCTGAGTCAGGCACTTCCTTTTGCTTTCTGAAAAACATTGACACTTCCTTTTGCTTTCTGAAAAACACTAACACTTCATATTTTAGTTAGTTTAATACTCCCCCTTTTGTCATCAATCAAAAGGGTGATCAGAACATAACCAAACAAAATCAGTGCTTTTAAGGTGAAGTGCATCAGAGCAAAAGATTATAGACTTAGCGCATCAAATGATTATTGAATGTATCAGAGTAATGATAGAAAGCATATCAAAGCGCAAGTATTAGAGCACATAAAATTCATGCATATAAGATAATCAAGAACAAATATTAATATACCACCTTTATGCATGGAAATCAATCAGATAATGCACACATTTAGACAACTCATGTTATTATCTGAGCAAACACGGTTTTAGACACAATGTGTGTGGCAACACATCATGGACTATCAATCCTTTTCCAACAAGGCTTTTTTTCTTGATCAGTGCAAATAGATCTTCCTTGGCCTTGAGAATCTGGGATTTAACAGATGCATTAAACTCTTCTTGCCCAGTGTTGTTCTGAAGGTGCTCTTTAAAAAAAAATTCTTCTAGCTTTTACTTTCTTCAGACTAGAGGTAGCTTGCTCCAACCTCTCATTTTCTAAGATTGCTTGTTGTACTGCAACAGCAAGTGAATGGTCTCGAGCTTCTTACTCCTTGACTTTCTTAGCTTCTTTCAAGGCATTTGCTCAGGCAGCCACTTGTTGAAGTTCAAGATCAGGATGGCTTCAGACTGACTTAGAGCAGCATCTTCAGCAGAAATATCCTTAAAAGCTTGTTCAACTGCACCAGTGTGCTTCAGACTGAAGTCATGCTTAGACAATGTATGTTTTTACATAAAAGCATACTTTATTCAGATAACACATGGTTCGGATGGAAAATGAAAATGAGTTCAGACAGAAAACTAGTTCAGCCAATAATATTCAACAGCTAATTTATATGTTACCCATAGGGGCTATGAATAACTTGTTGTTGTGTTGAATATTGCTCTTGCTGAGACTCAACATTTCCTTCACCAGTGATCTTCCCTTTGCTAATCCTTGCCAAGGGTGGCCATTCCAATAACCTTGAATCTAAGGTCTTGGAATATACATCTTCCTTCCATCAAGGGTTGCACGCATCCATCCCTCTGTGGTGATTCTTGGTGTCTTCTTTGATTTATCTAAGACATCTACAAGAGAAACAATAAAGTTCTTTGGTACCCATATTTTCTTGGGTCCACCTTTGTTAGTATTGGGTTTCTCCTTCCTTTTGTGCTTACACTCAGACATATGATGTCCAGGTTTGTCACGATGGAAATACCCATTACCTTTCTTTCTTGCCTTTTTAGCCTTAGCAAAATTTGAAAAGTTTGATGATTTGCTATCAAAGAGACCTAAGCCACTTTTGTCTTTAAACTTTTTCTGAGTTCCCAGTAATCTGTTAAGATTATTAGTTCCTTCTACAAAATTGGCTAGATCTGTAGTAAGTTCCTCAACCTTTCCCTGAAGGTTTTTATTTTCTTCAGATAGGTCTTTGGAGATACTAACTTCTCGTTCCAGAAGCTTTTCTTTAAGCATAAGGTTCTTTGTTTGAAAAAATTCATTTTTGTTACATACTTCAGTGTATGCTTTATAGAGTTCCTTATACTCTTTGAAAAGTTCCTTGGAACTTTCAAACAGATCATCAAATTGCTCTTGAAGAGTTTGAGGGATTAGCTCAGATTCTGGACTTTCTGATGCTAAATGGTTTGCCATCAAGCAGAGGTTTGCTTCATCTGAAGATTCTTCTTCCTCTTCTGATGTAGAGTTATCCAAATCTTCCCATGTTGCCATGAGACTTTTCTTTTTCTTCTTCTTTAATGACTTCTTTAGCTTGGGGCAATTAACTCTCAAGTACCATTCCTGTTTATATTCATAACAGGTTATTTTATCAGATGAGATAGGGTCTTTACCTGTCTTACCAGATTTGGACTTGGAGAATCTTCTTCTATTCTGAAGCATTCTCTTAATCCTTCTATTTAATGAGGCAAGATCCTCGTCATCTTCAGAATCATCATCTGAATCCTCTTCACCGTCTGAGACTGCTTCTTGCTTGGATTTCATGCTGCTATCCCTAAGCTGCTTAGACCTGGAGCTCAAAGCTAGGGATTTTTTCTTGGGTGCATCTTCTCCAAGTTCTAACTCATGGACTTTCAGAGAACCCAACAATTCTTCCATTCTAAGAGAGTTAAGGTCCTTAGCCTCTTGAATGGAAGTTACTTTTGGTCTCCAAGCCTTAGGGAGACTCCTTAGAATCTTTCGATTATTATCTCCAAATTCATAGGTCTTTCCTAATGACTTCAGTCCATTTGTTATGGTCTGAAACCTACCATACATCTGGTCTATGGTCTCAGACTCTTGGATCTTGAACATCTCATATTGATGAACAAGCATGCTGATCTTATATTGTTTGACGTTCTCAGTCCCCTCATGAGCTGACGCCAAAGTATCCCAAATCTCCTTGGCAGAATTGCAGCCATGAACCTTTTCATACTCTGCCTTGTTCAAAGAACAGACTAAGTAGAGTTTGGCTTTGGCATTAAGATGCACCCTTACTTTTTGCTCGTAGGTCCATTCAGACTTACGAATGTGCACACCACCTTGTATGGGAATATAATCACCATCAGTGACTACATCCCAAAGATCAATGTTGTTGCTCTCAAAGAACAACTTCATTCGATCTCGCCAGTAGTGATAATCCACTCCATTAAATGCTGGAGGCCTTGTCACTGACGCTCCCTCTGTGATATAGTGATTGTAGCTTGTTGAGGTTTCCATCAGATCTTCTCCCTCAGCACTGTTAGATGCTTAACCCGAGGTTAAGCTCTGATACCAACTGTAAGAACCACAGGAAAACACTAGAAGGGGGTTGAATAGTGTTTCTATATATAACTTGACGTATTATGGAAACCTTTTCACAAAGATAGCTTTTCAGATAAAGTTTCAGATACTGGAGTGTTTATCTAAAATTTTTGTCTTTTGTCTGAAACGTTTTCAGATGAAGTACAATCTGAAGATTCACTTTCAGTTCAGACAATGTTGTGTCTGAAGTTCGTCTTCTTCCTGAAAAGTTTTAGACAGTATGAAAACTTATTTTCTTGAAGATGTTTAAACATTCAGTTTATATAAATACAAGTTCAATCCCCTTAAAGTTAGTATATAAATTGAATTGAAAGAGATAAGGGATAGAGATACTTAGACAAGGAATTTATCCTTGTTCACCCACTCAACCGTGAGCTACGTCCAGTCCCAGTGCAAACACACTACTGGATTTTCACTAATCTCGCAAGATTACAGGTATTCTTTTCTGTCAAGCCTCTCCAGGATCTACACCAAGTATTCTTTTCTGTAAAGCCTCTTCAGGCTCTACACTAAGTATTATTTTCTGTCAAGCCTCTTCAGGCTCTACCACAATTATTCTTTTCTGTCAAGCCTCTTCAGGCTCTACCACAAGTATTCTTTTCTGTCAAGCCTCTTCAGGCTCTACCACAAGTAGTCTTTTCTGTCAAGCCTCTTCAGGCTCTACCACAAGTATTCTTTTCTGTCAAGCCTCTTCAGGCTCTCAGACACTTATCCAAGTGTAACCCAAGTATTCTTTAACAAGCAAGCCTCTCCAGGCTCAATCTCAAATGTTTACAAGGAATAAGTTTAAGCTGAGCAACTATGAACAAGTTCAGAGCTTAAACTCAGAATTGTACAAGATAACTGAGTAGAACTCAGGATATGAAAATATGAGTACAATTACAATGAAAACAGAGTAAGTTTTCAGAGAAAAGCTGATGCAGCGTTTTGGATCTTTGAATGATTTTCTTGTGAGTTTTTTCTTAGTTTTTCTACCAGCCGGCTCTCTCGCATATTGGTCTTGAATGAAGCTATTTATAAGCACAGGAATGAGACATACTCAATGCAACCGTTAGAGATGCAAATAATCTCGTTGTGAAATGATCTCTGATAGCTTCCGACACAGTACAAGGATGCAGAACAGCGCAGGCCTATTCTGACTTCTGCAAATGCTGCGATGCTCAGAACTTTCCTCTTAAGTGATAGAAATTTGAATAACCAGAAAAGTTCCCGTTTTGTTTGCCTTAAATAGGTTAGACCATAGTCTTGTTTCAGAAGGCGTTGACAGAGAAATATATTCATCAAATCTCTTCAGAGGCTTCTCCTTTTCAGACAAAACTTGATCTCAGATAAACAGATGCAGACAATGTCTTCAGATGGTCTCTTGACTTCAGATGATATTTCACTTCAGACAAAACATCTTCTTCAGATGGATGTTATGCTTCAGATGATAGACCATTTCAGATTGTTCTTCTTAGCTTCAGATGATAACATGCTTCAGATGAACAACCCCTTCAGATGATCCTACTTCTTCAGACAGTAGGACACTTCAACCTTCTGATGACTTTAATCTTCAGTCAGCTTGAATCTTTAGACGACTTCACTTCTTCAGACAGATGACCATTTCAGATGGTCTAACTTCTTCAGACAATTGCCACGTTAGAAAGTCTTCATGACGTAAAGAGATCAGCTTGCTGAATTCAAAGTATACGTTAATAGCATAGGCAGTTATTCTTGTAACTTAGTAAAATTTGTTGTTCATTAAAACTTGGAAATATGTGGCTCAATCATTATTAAATTCTTAATGATAAATTGAGACTCAACAGTGTTGTTATTGGGGGAGATGAGGGGAACATCTAAAGGTGGTTTTGTTGCAAGAGCTGTTAAAACTGGTGATGATGCAGTGGATGGAGGTATGGTTCAATATTAAATTTGTTTTTGTGTTTTGAAATTTATTTAACTTGGAAAGTGATACTTACTTTCCATATTGTAGAAATGGGTGCAAGTGGAGTTGAAAAAGGTGAAAATACATCTGCTGTTGTAAGGTCTGATGGTGATGGTAAGTGTCTTTGCAATTTGATAGCTCATTATACATTGTGCATTATGAGGTTGTTAAAATTCGGGCCTTTGACATTTACAGGTACACCTAGAAGGAGGGGGCTGAGGGTAAAGAGCCCAGCAAGAAGGTTCCAAGATACTTTGAAATGTATTATGAAGAGACCAATAGGGGGAGGATCTGAGAGTAGAGGCCCTAAAAGGGTGCTCAGGTTCAAAAGTCCCAGCAAAGAAAGGCCCAGGTCACAAAAGTCCAGCAGCTAAGGGCCAATCAAGTAACAAGAGACCAACAAAAAAGGCCCAAGGTGTTGTTAATGTCCAAAAGGGAAAAGAGGCTCCTTCTGGAACACAGAGTGGATCCTCATCTCAAGGTTGTGAGCTGAGGTCAGGGAAACAGATTAAAAGGCCATCTGTACCAACACAGAATGAGGAGTATCTGAAGTATGTGAGCTGAGGTCAGGGAAGCAAGTGTCTAGGCCACCTGTTGTGACACAAGGTCTAGAGGCAAGTGAATCAAGCAATAAATCTAATACCAATAAAAAATAGAAAAATGGAAAAGAAAAGGTGAAAGGAAAAGGGAAAGGTAGCAAAGGCAGAAGGGCAGTAGTGGTAAAGGAATGTGACTCTGAGTTTGAAGAGGAGCAGGGAGCTGTGGACACAGAAGCACATACACTACACATAATAATGTGGGTCCTGGTGCAAATGAAGATGATGCATGGCAGTCAGAAGAGCTGAAGACTCCAGTCACCAGTGATGATGATCATAGTGATAAGGAGGTTTATCCATAGTTCAACAAAGAAGCAACTTTTGGGCATGTAACATTGGAACTAGGAATGGAAGTTCATAAACATGGAATTATTCAAGCAAGCAGTTAAGGATTATATTATTTGTCTTGGAAGATAGTTCAAGTGGCTGAAAAATGACAAGACAAGGCAAGGGCAAGTTGCAAGGTTGAAGAGTGTGGATGGGAAATATATTGTGCATAACACAAATGTTGGGATCTGTTTCCAAATAAAAACTTTCAAGAATGAGCATACCTGTGGCAGAACCTTTAAAAACTCCCAAGCTTAACAGCCATGGGTAATTGGAAAGTTAGTGAAGAAGCTTAGGAAGTCCCCTAACTTGAAACATGCAGAAGTCTATGATTATTTCAAAGAAAATATGGTGTGCAACTTGAAGACAAACAAGATTTATAGGTCAACTGTGAGGGCAAGATAAATAATTGAGGGAAGTGAAAAGGCACAATTTACAAAAATGTGGGATTATTGTGCTAAATTACTAAGGGCAAACCCTGGATCAACAGTGAAAATGGATACAATTCCACCAGAAGAAGGCAACCCTATCTTTCAGAGAGTGTACATTTGTCTTGAAGGCTGCAAATCCGGGTTCAAAGCTAGTTGTAGGCCATTAGTTTGGCTTGATGGGGCTTTTGAAGGGGTATTATGGAGGACAATTATTGTCTACAGTGGGCCAGGATGCAAATAACCATATATGGCCCATTGCCTATGCAGTAGTTTGATACAAAGAACAAGGACAATTGGATTGTGGTTCTTAAAGCTATTACAAGAAGATCTAGGTGAATGGAAGCAACATAAATGGCATTTTATGTCTGATATGCAAAAGGTATTGACCAAACTGCATGGATTAATTATTTGTTAAGGACTAAATTGCTTGATTTTAAATATCTTAAGGATCCAGTTGCATTATTTTTTAAAAACTTAAGGACTACGATGCGTGATTTTGATTGACTGATTTGTTGCTTATTTCCATGTGCAGGGACTAATACCAGCACTAACAAGAAGTAATGCCAGGTGCCCAGCACAGATTTTGTGTGTGGTGTTAAGACCACAGGAAACACTAGAAGAGGGGTTGAATAGCGTTTTTATAATCTTTACAGATTTTTGGAAAACCTTTCATAAACAAGCAAAGATATTTTCAACGTTCAAATTACTTGCTGAAAATGAGTTTCAGTGACTTGCTGAGATCCTTCAGCAGGTCCAAGTAAAATTGATTTTTTAAATGATTTGAGTAATAAGTGAAATTGTTTTTGCTGCGCAAATTATAAACTCACTTTTCAGAACCCTCCTTAGTTAGAAATAAACAGTAGCAGCGTAAAGTAAAGAGTGAAGGGTTGAGAGAACTTAACAACAGAGATTTATCCTGGTTCACTCACTACCACAGTGAGCTACTCTAGTCCCAGGGCACACCACTGGATTTTCCACTAATCCCACAAGATTACAAGTATTGTTTGCACACCTGGCCTCTCCATGCCCAACTAAGTATTCTTTGCACACCTGGCCTCTCCAGGCCCAACCGAGTATTCTTTGCACACCTAGCCTCTCCAGGCTCAACAAGTATTCTTTTAAGAGAAGCCTCTCCAGGCTCAACAAGTATTCTTTTGCAGATAAGCCTCTCCAGGCTCAACCAAGTATTCTTTGAACACACAGCTTCTCTAGGCTGAAAACCCAAGTATTCTTTTAAGCACAGCCTCTTCAGGCTAACCCAGCAAATACAATTTTGAAGAGATGAATGCTCAAACTCTGAAACTACACAAGTTTAGAGCTCGACCTGGGAAACTTGTACAAATATCTGAGTAAGACTCAGGATGTAGAAGTTGTGTACAATGAACAATTAATGAACAGATGAGTAGAAATTTCTGCAGAGCGTTTCAGCAAGTTGAATTCTTTGTTCTTGGTTCTCTGTTTCTTTCTTCATGGAGTCTGGTATTTATAGAAAGGAGAGCTTTAGTCCATTGAACTCCAATCTATTCTCGTTGAGAGATAGCATTTAATGCAAATGCTCCCATTGTGACACATAGTCTGAGCCCTCAGGAATAACAGGTAGTAGAGTCAGCTCACGGACTTCACTTTTTCTGAGCCGTATGTACTTTTCTGTATACTTTGCCTTTTTGGTGAGAGAAATTTAAAATATGGCAAAAAGCACTTTCTCTGACTTTCCAGAAGAATAAGAGGCACAAGTAATCTGAGACTGCTACAAGAGACTTGAGTCTTCAAGAAGAATTTCTGAGAGTATAATACTGAAGACGAACATGCGGAGGTACGATGTCTCACAACTTCAGGAGGTTCACTGTTTTTAGCAGGTAGTAGTATCTTTTAGCAGGTTTCTCTTTGGAAGATCTTTTGTACTTCAGATGATATGTTTCTTCAGACTGCACCTTCTGAAATACTGAATGATTACCTTCAGCAAGTCAAATTTGTTATTCATTAAAACTTTGAGATTGCGAGGCTTAAAACATTATTATCCCTTTAATAATCGTTTTGAGACTCAACATTCTCCCCCCTTTTTAATGATGACAAATTTGCTTTAAGAAAGAATTCAAATATCTGAAGGGAAGAGATAATAATATATTAGAGTAAAGCTCCCCCTAAATCAGATACTGATTCAAAGCTTTTCGTCTTGAATTTGCTCTTAATCTGCTCCCCCTGAATCTGAGAATTCTTCTGAAAAAACTTAACTTCAGATTTGTTAGTTTCTTAATACTCCCGCTTTTGTCATCAGTCAAAAGGGTAAACAGAGTGTCTGAAGAAGTGAAACATAAGCAGAAGAAAGAAAGAATTCAAGATACCACTTATGGAAATCAATACTTTTTAAGAAGAAGATTCAATTTTTCTGAAATAGAGAGAATATTCAAATTTTGTCTGATAAACTTGAATCTATCTTCAACAAGTGGTTTAGTGAATATATCAGCCCATTGATGTTCTGTATCAATGAATTGTATATCAATAATTCCCTTCTGAACATAATCTCTTATGAAATGATGTTTAATTTCAATGTGTTTAACTCTTGAGTGCTGAATTGGATTTTTAGAAAGATTGATTGCACTTGTGTTATCACAGAAGACTGGAATAGATTTAATGTGGATATTAAAATCTTCTAGCTGATATTTTACCCATAGCAGTTGTGAACACAGCATGCTGCATAAATATATTCGGCTTCAGCAGTTGAAAGGGCTACCGTGCTTTGTCTCTTACTGGACCAACTTATCATATTTTCTCCATTGAAGTGACATCCTCCACTGGTTGATTTTCTTTCAATTCTGTCTCCAACAAAGTCAGCATCACAGAATCCTACTAACCTGCACTCCTTACTCTTCTTGTAGCACAGACCATGATTAGTAGTACCTTTCAAATATCGAAAGATCCTTTTTACAGCTTGGAAAATGAGTTACCCTTGGATCAGATTGAAATCTTGCACACAAGCATACACTGAACAAAATATCAGGTCTTCTTGCAGTAAAATATAATAAGGATCCAATCATTCCTCGATACATTGTTGGATCAACGGATTCTTTTCCTTCATCTTTGTTTAAAATAAATGAGGGGTGCATAGGAGTTGCCATATGTTTGCAGTCGTGCATATTAAATTTTTTAAGCATCTCTTTGTGTACTTCTTTTGATGAATCCATATACAATCAGAGTCTTGCTTGATTGAAGTCCCAAGAAAATTTAAGTTCTCCCATTAGACTCATTTCAATTTCGGATTGCATAAGTTTTGAGAACTCAGTGCACAGTGAAGAGTTTGTTGATCCAAAGATAATATCATCAACATATATCTGGACCAGAATCAAGTCTTTGTTAGACATTTTCTAAAAAGAGTTGTGTCAACTTTTCCTCTTTCAAAAACCATTTTGGAGTAAAAAGCTGCTCAATCTCTCATACCAAGCTCTAGGAGCTTGTTTCAGACCATACAGAGCCTTCTTCGGTTTGAAAACATGATTGGGAAAAGTTATATTTTCGAAACCAGGGCGTTGCCTAACAAATATCTCTTCCTCATGAATCCATTTAGGAAGGCACTCTTAACATCCATTTGAATATAGTTTGATGCTATTATTAGCTGCGTAGGAAAGTAAAATTCTAATTGCTCTTCTAGTCTAGCTACTGGAGTAAAAGTTTCAGTAAAATCAATACCTTCTTGCTGATTGTAGCCTTGAGCAACCAGTCTGGCCTTGTTTCTGATAACTTGACCATCTTCAGAGAGTTTGTTTCTAAAAACCCATTTGGTTCCTACGATCGTTTTTCCATGTGGTTTAGGAACAAGAGTCCAAACATCATTTCTAGCAAATTGATTTAGCTCTTCTTCCATGGCTAGGATCAACCCTTCATCATGCAAAGCTTTTTCAATATTCTTTGATTCAATTTCAGAGAGAAAAGCAAGATTGTTGATTTCCTTTAGTCTTAATCTTGTTCTTGTTGAGTCTCAGAATTAATTTAAGTATTTAAATTAGATTTAAGACTCATTATCCTTAGGTTTTAATGATTAACAAATTAGATCATATAAAGACAGGTTCTACTGAGAAAGGTATTGTTCTGTGCATTGTGTTTCAGGTAACAGGATGAAGCATCCATCTGAAGACAAGAAGATGAAGATAGCCAAGGAAGCAGGAAAAAGACAGGAAGAGGAAATCCAAAGAAAGATGAAGCAAATCTAAACAAGAAGAAATGCAGAAAGAAACCATGAAGAAGCAACATGATGAAAGAAGAAATCTCTAAAGAAGAACCAAGCAACAAGAGCATTGAGGAACTCTCTGAAGATAACCAACCAGCTGACAGAAGAGAAAGACTAGAAGAAAAGAACCAGAAGGCTTGGAAGTAGAAGAAGAAGAAGAAGAAGAAGAAGAAGAAGAAGAAGAGGGAAGAAGAAGAAAGGAGCAACAAGCTAACAAGAAGAGCAATACAGAATCTAAGAGGAAGAAGAAATAAACTACAAGCAATAAGAAGAAGAACGACACACAAAACTATCTGAGAGGTCAAAACTATTTGGAAGACATCAGGGAAGACTAAGATAAGTTCAAACATCCTGAAATGGTAAACATGTTGAAGCAATCACAAGTGAAGAAGTCATGATGCTGAATCACAAATGAAGAACAGAATCAAGCTCATGGAAAATCATCAAGAACGACGAAGCAACACTAATGAAGATTAGAGGAAGAAATCTAGAAGAAGCAATCAGAAGGAGAATCAATCTATGTTGAAGTAACTTAACTCTCTGAAAGTATGTGCATGATAAAAGTTAATCTACCAACACATACTCTACGAATGCAATGACGTGGCATTTCAAACCATCTGAAGAAGAAGAAGACAAACATGTCATAAATATTCTGAAGATATGAAGACTCTCAACTCTCTGACTACGTGGACAAATCTTGAACGTTGAGAAGTCTCAACAAAGGCAAAGACCATTTGATTAACAATTAGAAAATTGTCTAAATATCTTATGCCTTCATCCAAAAAGGAAATAGTAGCAAAAGCTATTTTCCTTATTTCAAGAAGCTCTGTTCGAGAAAGAAAAAGGGAGAAAAGCAAATAGTGATCAGAGATAGGTCAGCGCTATTGTACACCTACTTCTGTACAAACTCTGGCAACACTCCATCAGAAGTCAGAAGTCTTTTCGAGAAGAAAAGCTAACTACATTGTGGATAAAGAAGAAACTTAATGGATAAAATCATCATCTCTATCCAGACTTCGTATAAAGAAAAAAGTAAAGAGAGAAGCAAGCCAACTTGCTGAAGATTAAACTACTCTCTCAGGAAATATTCATAAGCCAACTTGCTGAAGAAGCAATTTCACTCTCGGAGAGAATATGTGAGTAAAATAGCTAGGTGTCAGAACTGATATACATGTACTATGCCCTAGTTCACAGAAGCTAAGAAGCTAACACACAACGGGAAAAAAGGAGAAAGTCTAACAGATCTTTATATCCTATCTCTTCACACTCACAAAGAATAGAGAGAAAGAAGAAGAAGACGAACAAGAGAGAGAAATCAACTCGCTGAAGATCAAAGGAAATCTCTCAAAATCAAAGAGCTTATCTGCAGTGTGTCAGAGCCAAGTCATCTACACACCTAATGTACTTGAAAAGAAGCAACTGAATGAGAAGCTATTTCACAACGGCTATATGAGCCAAATCACTTCTTCTCAACGGTATTATCAACAACCTTCAACGACTATATTTTATCAGAACATATAAATAGCCTGAAGTAAGACTTTGGACATGTTGGCCGAATTCCCAAGATACATCTCTATGGTGTCAACCAGAAACAAAAGAGACAACCATGTATTTCTAAATTCTATCCTTCACCTTGGCTTGTCATCAACCTCCACAGAAGAATTTGGCAAAGCTCAAAACAGAAAATATACAACCAACCTTCTGAAAACACAGAGATGAATTTGAGCTTAGATTTATACACTTGTATCTCTGTTATTCCTTGTACTTAGAAGCTTAACCTTTGTATTCTGAGTAGTACTCAGTAAACCCTTAGTACAGGAAAATTGTAGTTTAAGTTTCAAGGAAACTAAACATAAGCTTAAATGTAAACACCCTAAGTGTATGTAGAGCCTGGAGAGGCTTGGGAAGAAAGAATACTCCTGAGAGCTTGGAGAGGCTTGGTGAAAGAAAGAATACTCTTAGAGCCTGGAGAGGCTTGATAGAAAAGAATACTTGGGGAGCCTGGAGAGGCTAGGATAAAAGAATACTGCATGAGTTGCCAGGAGAGGCAGTTGAAAAGCAAAGAATACTTGTGTGCCTGGAGAGGCCTTGTGTACTCGGTGTGCCTGGAGAGTCCTTGTGTACTCGTTGCGCCTGGAGAGGCTGCTTGCAAAAGAATACTCATTGAGTTGGCTGAAGAGGCAGTTGAAAACAAAAAATACTTGTTGTTGCGCCTAGAGAGGCTTCCTGCAAAAGAATAATCATTCAGCCTGGAGAGGTTGGGAAGATAATACTGCACTGAGTTGCCTAGAGAGGCAGTTGATAACAAAGAATACTTGGTAAGCCTGAAAGAGGCTGGGATAAAAGAATATTTGTATCTGTGTTCAGATAGTGGAAATCTAGTGGTGGTTTTCCCTGGGACTAGATGTAGCTCACTGATGGGGGTGAACCAGTATAAACCTCTTGTGTAAATTCTCTCTACCCTTAACTCTTTACTTTCAGTAATTTATTTGTTCATTACTAACCTGGGGAAGGGCTTGAAAAGTTAATTTAGTTTCAACACACGAAACCTTAATAAATCAAACAAATCGTTTTCAAAAGGAATTTACTGAACTTTCTGAAGTGGTTCAGAAAGTTCCTCTAACAACCTGGTTTTCAACAAATAAATAAATCAACGGAATGTTTTGGAATTTCACTTAGTCCATTACATTCAGTAATTCTATGAAAAATGTGTTTTCACAACCACTGTCAAACTTAAATAATTTTCAAATACAAAACATTTCTGAATTACTATGTTTTCTGTTTATTTGTCAAAATCTATTTTAAACAAGTCCTTTAAAATTTCTTTAGATAAACCTTCTGAAATGGATTAGCGATGCCTCAAATAATTCAGTTTCAAATGAGTAACTGAATCCATTAGATAACAGAGCTAAACCCTTTCAAACAACAAGTTGTATAATCTGAATTTATATAACTTACAAAACAGTTGTTAATAACCCTCTGAAAACATCTAATAAGCCTACTGAAGAACACTTACACATTTTACTGTGATGAGCAAGTTTTTGTAAAACTCATTCTCATAAGCTTCCGCATATGTCTGAAAATTTCATACTTTACTTAATGAGTTTTCAACTGTAACTTGTGAAGACTAAAATTAAACGTTTTTACAAAAAGGTTTTCAAAAATAATTTTAAATCTTCAAAACACTATTCAACCCCCCATTCTAGTGTTTCCTGTGGTTCCAACAGTTCTTACTCCTTCTGAAGTGTCACCAATGATTTGCTCTCGAGGATGATTATTTCTGTACCTCCACTCACCGCCAGCGAGGGAATACCTTGCTCATGTTTGAGACTCAGTATAAAACTTTCTGATGAATGTCAGTATCAATCGGCTGGACAGTTGTCTTGTCAGTAGGTGCTTCGGAGAGTCCTTCGGCAGGTGCTTCATTCTTAGCTTTTGAAGTCTCTGAAGTATGATTCAGCTCCATTCCTGCAAATCATCTTCTAGATCTAATAGTTCCCTATCAGTCTCTTTAGCATCATTAAATCTAACATGAATGGTTTCTTCAACAGTTTGGGTTCTAGAGTTGTAAAGTCTATATGCCTTAGAGGTTTCTAAATAACCAATAAAGAATCCCTTGTTAGATTTGGAATCAAATTTCCATGATCATCTTTGGTGTTAAGTATAAGACACTCACAGCCAAAAATGTGAAAATATAAAATGTTGGGCTTCTTCCTTTCCACAATTCATAGGGAGTCTTGTTGAGAATCGGCCTTACCAAAATTCTATTTTGGATATAACAAGTTGCGTGAACATCCTTTGCCCAAAAGAACCTTGGAAGATTGCTTGAAATGAGCATGTTTCTTCCCATCTCCTGCAAGCTTCTGTTCTTTCTCTCAACAACCCTATTTTGCCGAGGTGTTCTTGCCACAGAGAAATTGTGAGAGATCCCATTCTCATCACAGAACATACTGAAGCTTGAGTTTTCAAACTCACCTCCATGATCACTTCTGATGGCAGAAATGCAAAATCCTTTTTTATTTTGCACCCTCTTACAAAATTTGGCAAAATTCTCAAAAGTTCCATCCTTGCTTTTGAGGAATATTACCCATGAAAATCTAGAATAGTCATCAACGATGACCAAACCATACTTTTTACCAAAAAGACTCTCAGTTCTTGTAGGACCAAACAAATCAATGTGAAGTAGTTCTAGGGGTCTAGCAGTTGAAACAACATTTATGCTTTTAAAGGAACTTCTAGTTTGTTTCCCTTTTAAACAATTTTCACAAAGAATATCAGATTTGAAAGAAAGTTTGGGTAAACCTTTCACAAGATTGTGTTTTGTGAGCTTTGAGATTAATCTCAAACTGGCATGCCCAAGTTTCTGATGCCAAATATGTTTTTCATCTTTCATAGTAATAAGACACATTACATTTGATATGGTAAGTCCTCAAGATCAATTTTGTACACATTGTTGTGTCTCTTTGCAGTAAAAATAATTTGATCAGAGGAGTTCCTGACTATACATCCATCCTTTGTGAAGGATACAACAAAGCCACTGTCACATAATTGACTTATGCTCAGCAGGTTATGTTGGAGTCCTTCAACCAAAAGAACATTGTGGATAACAGATAAGGAGATATACCTACTGAACCAACGCCAGTGATTTTTCCTTTCTGATCTCCTCCAAAAGTCACCACACCACCATCCTTAGGTCTAAGGTTTTGGAACAAAGACCTTTCTCCTGTCATGTGTCGCGAGCAACCACTGTCCAGGTACCATTTGTGGTGTCTCCTTCGTCCTGTTAAACACATCTACAACAAGAACAATTAAAGTTTTAGGTACCCACATCTTTTTGGGTCCTTCCTTGTTAGCTGGAGGTTTACCTTTCTTTTGTGTCGGCATTGTGACATATGATGTCCAGGCTTGCCACAATGAAGGCATCCCTTACCTTTCTTAGCCTTATTAGCATTTTTTAACTTTAACATCATGCATAGAGGAAGTTTCTGAATGACCGAGACCACTTTTGTCTTTGGGATTTGTTTGAACACCCAGAAGCATATTCAGATTCTTGAGTGACAAATTTTCAGCTTCAAGAGCTTCATTTTTTATAGCCACTTCAGTGAATGCTCTTGATAGCTCTTTGTATTCATGAAAAAGTTCCTTAGAACTTTCCACCAGATCATCATACATATCTTGCAGGGTTTGTGGTATTACCTCTGATTCAGAGCTGTCTGATGAAGGAAGGCTTGCCATCATGCACAGGTTGGCTTCTTCAGCATCTTCCTCATCCTCATCAGAGGTGAACTCATCGAGATCTTCCCATGTTGCCATGTGACCAGGTTGCTTGCATTCATAACAGGTTATCTTCTAAGAAAAAGTATCTTTTCCTGACTTTCCCATCTTGTTGTCAGATGAGAAAGACTTTCTGAATTGGGCCTTCTTCTGAAGCATCCTCTTGATCCTTCTACTTAGTAGAGCAAGGTCATCTTCATCATCAGAGTCACCTTCTGAATTTTCAGAGTCTTCAGAGGACTCGTCTACTTTCAAAGATTTTTGAGTAGTAATCCTGCCCAGCTTGGACTTGGTGTTCAGTGCAAGTGACTTTTTCTTAGGAGCATCTTCTCCTAATTCCAACTCATGGACTTTGAGTGATCCCAAAAGTTCCTCCATTCTTAGAGAGTTGAGGTCTTTTGCCTCTTGAATGGCAGTTACCTTGGGCCTTCAAATCTTCGGTAGACTCCTCAAGATTTTGCGATTAATTTCGCCCGAGTCGTAAGTTTTCCCAGAGATTTAGTTCATTAGTGATGGTCTGGAATCTGCCGAACATCTGATCAATTGATTCTGTTTCGTGCATTTTGAACATCTCATTGATGAACTAACATGCTAATTTTAGACTGTTTCACGTTGTCAGATCCTTCATGATCCACAGCCAGAGTGTCCCAGATTTCCTTAGCAGAGGAGCAGCCGTGCACTTTCTCATATTCTGATTTGCTCAAGGAACAAATCAAGTGGAGTTTTGCCTTTGCATTGAGTTGTACGCGTGCCTTCTGGTCACCCGTCCATTCTGACTTTGCAATAGGCACACCATTGTTGGTGGGAATATAATCACCATCAGTGACTACATCCCAAAGATCTATATTGCTGCTTTCGATGAAGAGCTTCATATGATCTCTTCAGTAATGATAATCAGAACCGTTGAACGCAGGGGCCTAGAAACGGAGGCACCTTCCGCAATGTAATGTGAGTTGCTTGTATAGGCTTCCATTTGGATCTTTACCCTCAACACTTGTGAGATGCTCATGTGAAGTCTATTAGTAAGTTTGAGCATTCAAACTTGACTCAAAGATTTAATATCCTTTAGTTTTAATGATTAACAAATAAGAGTATAAAGAGTATATAAAGAACATATAAGAACATAATAAGATTATATAAACAGATTCTACTGAGAAAGGTATTGGTTTGTTGATTGTGTTTCAGGTTGAAATATTCATTAGAAGAAGAAGAAGATTTGATGAACAGAATCATAATCAGAATCAGAAGATAAGGATCAGAAGAACAAATGCAGGATTTAATATAAAGGTTGTCTGAAGTAAAGCAACTCGTCTGAAGTGCAGAAGCTGTCTGAAGTAAGCAACCCGTCTGAAGCATAGAAGCTGACTGAAGAACGCAAGTCGTCTGAAGTGCTGAAGCTGTCTGAAGTGTGCAAGCCGTCTAAAATGTTGAAGTCGTCTGAAGTACTGAAGCTGTCTAAAGTGCGCAAGCCGTCTGAAGATGTGAAGACCATCTGAGACGTGAAGACCGTATGAAGACGTGAAGACCATATATGAAGACGTGAAGACTATCTGAAGAAGCCTACAAACAGAATCAAGAATTTATCTCTTGAAGACGTTGCTAAAGTGTAAAGCACACTCTACCAAAATGGAGTACACTTATATCAGTATATAAGCTAAACATGCTTTTATGCCTCGATCAAAGTCTTGCACAAATGAGGAAACTCTGCAATGACTTTCTCTAATGACTGTTGCACCTGCAACAAAAGGCATTTCAGTATAAAAGCTAAACATACTTTTATACCTCGACCAAAGTCTTTCACAAATAAGGAAACTCGGCAAAGACTTTCGGCAACGCATGCTGCACCTGCAACATAAGGGATCTGCGTGCGCAGACTTGCACCTGCGACTGCTGCCATACAGAGGTGATCATAAGACTAAGAAAAAGCAACTAGAAAGATGTTTGAATAAAATACAATTGATTCAACATCTTTATTCATCTATATCTCAGAAAAAGAAAATGCAAAGAAGAACAGAATAGCAATCAGCTGAAGTAGAAAGAAAAAGCTGGAATTAATATGATATAATATTCAAGCTGAATAATTGAGAAAAGCATGAATTAATATGATTTCAACATTGAATAAATCAATACAGAAGCTAAGACTATATGATACAACAACTATAATATCATATGTTCTTTATTCAAAGAAGAAACTACAAACAACAGCTATTCGATAAGACACCTCACTTAAAGAAGAAAGAAGAAATGGTGTCAGGAAGCAAACAGAAAAGGAGCATATACAAAATAAGCAAAAGGACAAATCCAACGGATATCCTCATACACCCTAAAGCAAGAAAAAAAAGTCAGAAGAAATCAAAAGTCAAGGAAGCAGAAGAAATCAAAAGACAACTGAAGAAAAGCAAAAGGAAATCAAGAGAGAGAACATGCAAAACAATATCAAGGAAATCTCTCTAAAAGAGCTCATCTACAGAAGTGTCAAAACAGGACTGTCTGAACACTTATTTGCTTAAGAAGAAGCAACCGTTGAGACCCTATTACACAACGGTATATGAGCCACATCATCAATTATCTCAACGGTATTATGAATCATCTTCAAACGGCTATATTACAATAGAACATATAAATAGCCTCAAGGAAGAATTTGAAGATGTTGAACTCATTCACTTGGTTCATTCAGTTGATCAAGATGTATCTGAAAAACCTTATTGGTTGTTGACCATGCTTACGTGAATCAACCAAGTTGAGAAAGTTGAAAAAGAATCAACCATGCTGCTGATCTATTGATCAGTTAGTCAAATTGTAGTTGTTCAGTTGAACAACCAACCAGGCTTGGCTTAATCTCAAATGAACCAAGAATGGTTTGAAGCCGCAAGTATACCTTGGTTATTCCAATGGTTGGAGAACAAGGCTGAAGCTCAAATCCAGTATCTATTTAGCCAATTCTGAGGATGTCATTCCTCACATCAGAGACAGGATTGTACCTAACTTATATAGTTGTGTCATTGTCTTAACCTTGTACTTAGAATTCAACCTTTGTATCCTGAGTAGTACTCAGTTAACCTCTAGTACAGGAAGAAATTAAGTTTATGTTTTGTGGAAACTTAAACATAGTTCAAATTGTAAACACTTTATGTGTCTGAGAGCCTGGAGAGGCTTGGTGGAAGAAAGAATACTCATTACACTAAGTGGTTAGTGTCTGAGAGCCTGGAGAGGCTGGGTGGAAGAAAGAATACTAGTTGCAAGCCTGGAGAGGCTAGACTGAAAAGAATACTCCATATGTTGCCTGGAGAGGCAGTTGAAAACAGAAGAATACTATTCGTAAAGCCTGGAGAGGCCTAGACTGAAAAAGAATACTGCATAAGTTGCCTGGAGAGGGCAGTTGAAAACAAAGGAATACCTTGGTGTTGTCTGGAGAAAACTGTACTCGTGTGTCTGGAGAGACTGTACTCCTGGTGTCTGGAGAGACTGTACTCGTGATGTCTGGAGAGACTGTACTCGTGATGTCTGGAGAGACGGTACTCGGTATAGCCTTGAGAGACTTGCTTGAAAAAGAATATTGCATGAGTTGCCTGGAGAGGCAGTTGAAAATGAAGAATACTCATTATTTAGTCTGAAGAGGCTGTGGTAAAATAACACTTGTATCTGAGTTCAGATAGTGGAAAATCCAGTGGTTTTTGCCTCTGGGACTGGATGTAGCTCACGGGTTTGTGGGTGAACCAGGATAAATTCTGTGCCTAAGTTCTCTTTCCCTTAATCTCTTTATTTACAGTTTTCATATTTATGTTGGGGATTGAAAAGTTATTTTCATAACAAACTTAACACAACGATTTCAATAAAATGATCTTTCATAAGAACAAAACATGAGATGTTTCTCATATCACTTGAAGCATTACAAAGAATGTCTTTTGAATTACTTCTGAAACAATTATCTGAAGTGAGTCTGGAAAGACCTCAGTTCAGAAATCTGGAACAGAATTCAGATAACCTATAGTCATCTAAAGTATTTCAGGAAAACAGTTTTGAAAAACATTCAATGTAATAATCTTCAGAAGATATCTTGAGAAGTATCTGTTTAAAATAATCTTAAGACTTAAAAGAAACTTTATTTTTCTTATCTTCCGCACGTTTTAATTATCTCTGATCTTAAGATTCATTTTAAACATTATTCATCTTCATGATTTAAATAAAATATTTACAAGATTGACACGAAAAGCTTAAAACACTATTCAACCCCCCCTTATAGTGTTTCCTGTGGTTCTAACAATGGTATCAGAGCTCACCTTCGGGTTGAGCATCTAACAAATGCAGAAGGAGTAGATCCTCAGAAGATGGAAATCTCACCAAGCTGAAGCAACTCTGAAGAATGTTAATGAGAAAAGAAAATCATTTTCTTAAAACTCATTATTCATACAAGGCATCTTTCAGAAGGATATAGCTGGAAAAGGAAAGTGTATCTATCTCTAGATCACAAACGGGTAACACCTTTCCTATCTTTGTTTAAATCTAAATTTAAGTATAATTGCTATCTGCTGAATGTTTTGTTTTATTGAAATTGTTATTACATAAGTGTACTTGTGTGAAAATAAATTATTGCATAATAACGGTCCTATATATGTATGCATATTACTTGTTTTGTGTGTAAATTATCTGCACTGCATGCGTGAAAATATATGTGTAAATGAAGAGTCATGTATGTTTATCATTTAATATGAAACGACACGTTGAGGGATAATGGATCATCAAACGGTTTCTCATAATTGGCACGATGCATAACTCTCAATAACTGCTTGGTGCATGTAACCGCCACTCCTCATTGAACTAAGCAATGATCACTGCCTATTTAAAAGGAGTTTGGATGATCATAATGGAAATTACACTTCATTCAATCATTTTCTTAAAAAGGTCAAAGCTTCCTCAAAGCACCTATTCTCAGAAAGTTCAACAGTTCAATAGTACTCAATGGCCAACATGTCTGCATCATCAAATGACTCAAACCATCCCGTGTTTGATGAGAAAATCATACCCTCTAGAATGGTAAAACTATCTGATTTTGATGAGGCTGGGTATAATATCACAGAGTACTTTGACGTTGTGGGATGGACTCTTTACTTCAGCAATATCTCCTCACCGTGGCATAAAAAATGTACTAGAATTCTGGAACAACTCCAACATTGTGTCAAATGATGATTGGACCGGGATTAAAACAGAGGTAATGGGAAGATCAATTTGTGTGGACTACAAATTGATTGCTGAAGTGATTGGTGTGCCTGCTAGAGGAGAACAGTACTTTCAGAGGTGGGAATCCTTGCATGGTGGAACTTTCATCTTTGATGAAGTTCTCTTTGGAGGAAGACGTCTAGCACCCTACCGACCTTCTCAACTTTTGAAGATTCCCAGAGCACTTCTTGTTGTGCTAAATTGCAGCATCCTTCCAAAAGGACGCAACAGGTTAGAAGTAAATCAGCTGAAAAGGTTCGTATTGGGACACTTGCTGACAAAGAAGAGAATCAGTCTTCCCTGGGTGCTGATGTATCAGATGATCTTCAAACAAGATATGAGCAATGAAGATCTCTATCCTCACAACACCCTGACAATGAAAATACTGATGCACAAGGGCTTTCCAGTGGAAAGTCACTTTGACCAACCGCCTCCTCATTTCTTTACTCCGGGAATGTATGATCAGTTAGACCGGACTCTAATTGATAGAGAAGAAGCTCCAGAGAATCAGGTGATTATTCCTCCCTTGGTTGCTCCACGCAACAAAGGAAAAAGGGTTTTTACTCATCTGGGTGCTCATAAAAGAAAAAGGATGGTGTTGGATGCATACAATCTGAAGAGGGTGAATGACAAGGTGAATCGGCTGGCAAAGAGGCTGAGAGTGGCTGAGAAAGAGCTGCAAGAGCTCAAAGCTGAGAAAGAGACTGCCAACGCCGTTGAGAACCCATCTTGATGACCATTGAATCCATTTCAAGTGTCATGTTTTTTTGTTACTATTTTTGTTTTACATCTTAAATATTATAAATATCTTTTATATGATTATCAAATCTCTTCTCGTCTGTATATGTTTAAACAGTGTGTCTTTTATCTTTGAATGCTCGAATGAATGTTTAACTCAACACAACTTTTTCTCAGTACAACTACTTGATAAAATCAATTAACTTAATAAGATAAAGACAAAATTAAGATTCATCTACTATAAAAATCCTCTAATAATTTAACTTGCTGAAATTTGATAAAATTAAAATAATTAATCTAAGACATTTGTTTTAATGATTAACTAATATGATTAAGAAATATCAGATACTACTGAAAAGCATCTTTAGTTCATGTTTCAGAAAAATAGGTTTCTGAAAATAAGCTAAAGAAGATCAACCGGAGGAAATGCCATGTGTAAAAAGATGAATCAAGGCAACATCATCTAAAAGAATGTTTAAGTGTGATATCATCTCCATTGTCTGAACCTATTCAGACAGTTCACAATGAACTTACTGAAAATTGTGGGTCAGAAATGTTAAGATGGTTGATACACAAAGCACTGAGCCTACCTCTACGCTTGAAAAGATAATTTTGACTTAGTAGCATCTCTACTTTCTGAACCTGTTCAGAAGGCTCGGTGAACCTCCTGAAATTGTGGGTAAGGAATGTTAAAGTAATGGAAACTCAAGTCATTAAAGTCTATTTCAATCCTTGAGTGACAGGTTAAGATGATTGTTCAAAGATTCTCTGAAGCACAAAAAGACAAAAGACTAAAAGGAAGATTTGCAGACATCAAGCGATCTCAGAAGAAGAAAAGTCTTCAAAGAAAGGTGCAATGTCAGAAAAGCTTTCTTCCATCCAGAGAATAATAAGGAAATCAAATGGTAACATCACTTCACCTTAAAACTTAAATATCTGTGAAAAATTGTTCTCTAGTAAAAGATTTTTTATCAACAAATGAAATTTTAAATTAATGATTAAAAACTTAAAAGACTCAACACATTAAAAGTCTCTCAGATAATAATAAAATCCTTTGACTGATACCATAAAAATCTGTTTTCAAAATTTTTTTTTAAATGTTTTCTCACATATTCTATTCTATTTTTTTTTTCTTCTTTCTTTTCTGTTACTAAAAAGGTGTTCAAAAAAGTATTTTCCAAAATATCTTCAAATATGTTTTTATGTCTCTTCTTAATTGTTTTTCAAAAACGCTTTTTCAAAACTTACATTATCAGTGCAAATGACTCAGTGTCCTATAGCACTTCACCTATGACCAATCAATGATGTACGTTTCAATACTCTCAAGATCTGAAACTATCATCATGAAGAGCTACTTAAGCCCCTATACATCTCGTGAACAACAATCCAATGGATTCATTTTCCTTACTTCTCTATTTTACCCCCTGCTTCAAAGTCCTATAAATTCACAGGAGCTCTTCACACTAACTCACATCTTCAAAGCTCTTCTATAGCTCTGTCTAAGGTTCTGAGTAAGTGGCTCCCAGAAGGATGGTGAAAAAGCAAAGGAAAACAGAAGAAGGACCTCTGGAACGTGTTGAGGCAAAGATCAAGTCATCTTGGATGATGTATGGATTAAAGAGTAAGGAAAAGGGTTCATCTGAAAACCCATTTCTCTATACTTGGACCATGGTGATCTTGTTGTATCCAGTCAGACTGGAAGACCACCGGGAGATCCCGGAATAGCCAATTTTATGAGGGAAACCACTTCAAATGTGGTCCTCAGGATTAAGGTGGTGGCTAATGGTCAAACCACTGTCTTAAATGATGCACCTCTCTTGTTTCAGGTGTGACAAGGGAATTGAATGCTGCTTGGCACGGTTGGGAAGAGTATACAGGCTCTAATCAACACTTCTAAGGATTCAATCCAAGGAGGAAGTGGTGGCTGAGATAGGGAAGGTGCTGTTGATGAGGCTATGCCTCAGTCTTCATAGGAAGATCAGAGAGGGTGCAATGATAGATGTATTTTCTGTTTTTTTTGTTTTCCATTTTTTCTTAGTTTTTATTTGTATTTATCAAAAGTTTTGATAAAATTTAAACTTATGTATTTCTGTTTTTATTTCAGTTTATTTTGTTTATCAAAAAGTGTTTCATTCATTAACAGTTGGTATTTATTTAAAGTGTATTTCAGTTTCTCTTGTTTCATTTATTAACAGTTGGTATTTATTCCTTAATCTTTGGTATCTGAATAATAATAATAATAATAATAATTTGAGTAATAACGTCCCTGCAAAATTAGAACAACTGATATCAAGATTCAGACAATGTCTAAAAACTTTAATGTAAGATAAAAAGGGGGAGAAATATAATCAGTAAAGAAATACAGCTAAGCAATAATGGCAAAAATAAGTGAACTTAAAATAGGAATGTATATAAATATAAAACTATGAACCTTTTTAATTAATGACAAAAGGGGGAGAAATATAAAACTCACAAAATGATGTTAATATTGTATGTACTGAAAGAATATAAAATGGGAGAAATAGGGGAGAAATATAAAAATAAGGGGAAAATATACAAATAACAAAATGGTGTATGTTTTTGGTAACTAGAAACTCAGAAGATAACAACTGTCATAACAGTAAGAATAACTTGTGATAACAATTGATATATGTAATAATAGTGTAAGTACATAACAATCGGTATCTGTGATAAGTTAACAATATGTGGTAATATTAGTTTTCAATGAATAACAAACAAATAATAATTGGTATCTAACAAGATTAACATCTGATTAATAATTGGTATCTAAAAGATTAACATCTAGTTTCTAAGTAGTTAACAATTGGAATCTAAAGATTAACATCTAGTTTCTAAGGATAAGATAACAAAATGTATCTAATCTTGTCAGTATTTAAAATAATAACAAACATTTAACAAACTAAAGAATAAATGTTCTTCTCAGGGGGAGTATTATAGATAGGGGGAGCCTTCTATATACTTAACCATCTTTCCTTAAAACATTTTGTAAGTTATACATATCTTATTTGTCATCATTAAAAGGGGGAGATTGTGAAGTCTATTAATCAGTTTGAGCATTCAAACTTGACTCAAAGACTTAATATCCTTTAGTTTTAATGATTAACAAATAAGAGTATATAAAGAGTATATAAAGAACATATAAGAACATAATAAGATTATATAAACAGATTCTACTGAGAAAGGTATTGGTTTGTTGATTGTGTTTCAGGTTGAAATATTCATTAGAAGAAGAAGAAGATTTGATGAACAGAATCAGAATCAGAATCAGAAGATAAGGATCAGAAGAACAGATGCAGGATTTAATATAAAGGTTGTCTGAAGTAAAGCAACTCGTCTGAAGTGCAGAAGCTGTCTGAAGTAAGCAACTCGTCTGAAGCATAGAAGCTGTCTGAAGAACGCAAGCCGTCTGAAGTGCTGAAGCTGTCTGAAGTGTGCAAGCCGTCTAAAATATTGAAGCCGTCTGAAGTACTGAAGCTGTCTAAAGTGCGCAAGCCGTCTGAAGATGTGAAGACCATCTGAAGACGTGAAAACCATATGAAGACGTGAAGACTATCTAAAGAAGCCTACAAACAGAATCAAGAATTTATCTCTTGAAGACGTTGCTAAAGTGTAAAGCACACTCTACCAAAATGGAGTACACTTATATTAGTATAAAAGCTAAACATGATTTTATGCCTCGATCAAAGTCTTGCACAAATGAGGAAACTCTGCAATGACTTTCTCTAATGACTGCTGCACCTGCAACAAAAGGCATTTTAGTATAAAAGCTAAACATACTTTTATACCTCGACCAAAGTCTTTCACAAATAAGGAAACTCGGCAAAGACTTTCGGCAACGCATGTTGCACCTGCAACATAAGGGATCTGCGTGCGCAGACCTGCACCTGCGACTGCTGCCATACAGAGGTGATCAGAAGACTAAGAAAAAGCAACCAGAAAGATGTTTGAATAAAATACAATTGATTCAACATCTTTTTTCATCTATATCTCAGAAAAAGAAAATGCAAAGAAGAACATAATAGCAATCAGCTGAAGTAGAAGAAAAAGCTAGAATTAATATGATATAATATTCAAGCTGAAGAATTGAGAAAAGCCTGAATTAATATGATTTCAACATTGAAGAAAACAATACATAAGCTAAGACTATATGATACAACGACTATAATATCATATGCCTTTATTCAAAGAAGAAACTGCAACAACAGCTATTCGACAAGACACCTCACTCAAAGAAGAAAAAAGAAATGGTGTCAGGTAGCAAACAGAAAAGGAGCATATACAAAATAAGCAAAAGGACAAATCCAACGGATATCTCCTCATATACACTCCTAAGAAAAGTAGAAGAAATCAGAAGTCAACTGAGGAACGCAGAAGAAATCAAAAGACAACTGAAGAAAAGCAAAAGGAAATCAAGAGAGAGAACATGCAAAACAATATCAAGAAAATCTCTCTAAAAGAGCTCATCTACAGAAGTGTCAGAACAGGACTGTCTGAACACTTATTTGCTTAAGAAGAAGCAACCGTTTGAGACCCTATTACACAACGGCTATATGAGCCACATCATCAATTATCTCCACGGTATTATGAATCATCTTCAAACGACTATATTCCAACAGAACATATAAATAGCCTCAAGGAAGAATTTGAAGATGTTGAACTCATTCACTTGGTTCAATCAGTTGATCAAGATGTATCAGAAAAACCTTATTGGTTGTTGACCATGCTTACTTGAATCAACCAAGTTGAGAAAGTTGAAAAAGAATCAACCATGCTGTTGATCTATTGATCAGTTAGTCAAAATTGTAGTTGTTCAGTAGAACAACCAACCAGGTTGTGCTTAATCTCAAATGAACCAAGAATGGTTTGAAGCCGCAAGTATACATTGGTTATTCCAATGATACGGGTGAGAAGGTAGCCCATGGAAACCAATGGTTGGAGAACAAGGCTGAAGCTCAAATCCAGTATCTATCTAGCCAATTCTCAGAGGATGTCATTCCTCACATCAGAGACAGGATTGTACCTAACTTATATACTTGTATCAACACTTTATGTGTCTGAGAGCCTGGAGAGGCTTGGTGGAAGAAAGAATACTCATACACTACTGTGGTTAGTGTCTGAGAGCCTGGAGAGGCTTGGTGGAAGAAAGAATACTTAGTTGCAAAGCCTGGAGAGGCTAGACTGAAAAAGAATACTGCATATGTTGCCTGGAGAGGCAGTTGAAAACAAAAGAATACTTAGCCATAAAGCCTGGAGAGGCTAGACTGAAAAAGAATACTGCATAAGTTGCCTGGAGAGGCAGTTGAAAACAAAGGAATACTTGGTGTTGTCTGGAGAGACTGTACTCGTGTTGTCTGGAGAGACTGTACTCGTGTTGTCTGGAGAGACTGTACTCGTGTTGTCTGGAGAGACTGTACTCGTGATGTCTGGAGAGACTGTACTCGTGATGTCTGGAGAGACGGTACTCGGTATAGCCTGGAGAGGCTTGCCTGAAAAAGAATACTGCATGAGTTTCCTGGAGAGGCAGTTGAAAATGAAAGAATGCTCATTGTTTAGCCTGAAGAGGCTGTGGTAAAATAACACTTGTATCTGAGTTCATATAGTGGAAAATCCAGTGGTTGTTTGCCTCTGGGACTGGATGTAGCTCACGGGTTTGTGGGTGAACCAGGATAAATTATGTGCCTATGTTCTCTTTCCCTTAATCTCTTTATTTACAGTTTTCATATTTATGTTGGGGATTGAAAAGTTATTTTCATAACAAACTTAACACAACGATTTCAATAAAATGATCTTTCATAAGAACAAAACATGAGATGTTTCTCATATCACTTGAAGCATTACAAAGAATGTCTTTTGAATTACTTCTGAAACAATTATCTGAAGTGAGTCTGGAAAGACCTCAGTTCAGAAATATGGAACAGACTTCAGACAACCTATAGTCATCTGAAGTATTTCAGAAACAGTTTTGAAAAACATTCAATGTAATAATCTTCAGAAGATATCTTGAGAAGTATCTGTTTAAAATAATCTTAAGACTTAAAAGAAACTTTATTTTTCTTATCTTCCGCATGTTTTAATTATCTCTGATCTTAAGATTCATTTTAAACATTAATCATGTTCATGATTTAAATAAAAGATTTACAAGATTGACACGAAAAGCTTAAAATACTATTCAACCCCCCTTCTAGTGTTTCCTGTGGTTCTAACAGCTCAACCCGAGGTTGAGCTCTGATACCAATTGTTAAGACCACAGGAAACACTAGAAGGGGGATTGAATAGCGTTTTTATAATCTTTACAGATTTTTGGAAAACCTTTCGTAAACAAGCAAAGATATTTTCAACGTTCAAATTACTTGCTGAAAAATGAATTTTCAGTGATTTGCTGAGATCCTTCAGCAGGTCCAGTACAATTAATTTTTTAAATGATTTGAGTAATAAGTAAAATTGTTTTTTCTGCGTAAATTATAAACTCACTTTTCAGAACCCTCCTTAGTTAAAAATAAACAGATAGCAACGTAAAGTAAAGAGTGAAGGGTTGGGAGAACTTAACAATAGAGATTTATCCTGGTTCACCCACTACCACCGTGAGCTACGTCCAGTCCCAGGGCAAACCACCACTGGATTTTCCACTAATCCCGCAAGATTACAAGTATTGTTTGCACACCTGGCCTCTCCAGGTCCAACCGAGTATTCTTTGCACACCTGGCCTCTCCAGGCCCAACCGAGTATTCTTTGCACACCTAGCCTCTCCAGGTTTAACAAGTATTCTTTTACAGACAAGCCTCTCTAGACTCAACAAGTATTCTTTTGCAGACAAGCCTCTCCAGGCTCAACCATGTATTCTTTGAACACACAACCTCTCTAAGTTGAAAACCCAAGTATTCTTTTCAGCACAGCCTCTTCAGGCTAACCCAGCAAATACAATTTTGAAAGATGAATGCTCAAACTCTGAAACTACACAAGTTTAGAGCTCGACCTGGGAAACTTGTACAAATAACTGAGTAAGACTCAAGATATAGAAGTTGTTGTACAATGAACAATTAATGAAACAAATGAGTAGAAATTTCTGCAGCGTTTCAACAAGTTGAATTCTCTGTTCTTGGTTCTCTTTTTCTTTCTTCATGGAGTCTGGTATTTATAGAGAGGAGAGCTTCAGTCATTGAACTCCAATCGATTTCCCGTTGAGAGATAGCATTTAATGCAAATGCTCCCGCTGTGACACATAGTCTGAGCCCTCAGCAGTAGCAAGTAGTAGAGTCAGCTCACAGACTTCACTTTATCTGAGCCGTATGTACTTTTCTGTATACTTTGCCTTTTTGGTGAGAGAAATTTGAAATATGGCAAAAAGCACTTTCTCTGACTTTCCAGAAGAATAAGAGGAACAAGTAATCTGAGACTGCTACAAGAGACTTGAGTCTTCAAGAAGAATTTGTGAGAGTATAATATTGAAGACGAACAGGCAGAGGTACGATGCGGGTACGATGTCTCACAACTTCAGGAGGTTCACTGTTTTTAGCAGGTAGTATTCTTTCAGCAGGTTTCCTCTCTTTAGAAGATCTTTTGTACTTCAGATGATATGATTTCTTCAGACTGCACCTTCTGAAATGCTGAACGATTACCTTCAGCAAGTCAAATTTTTTATTCATTAAAACTTTGAGATTACGAGACTTAAAACATTATTATCCCTTTAATAATCATTTTGAGACTCAACATGTGGCATCTGTGGCAAAATTTTACAAAGCAGTGGAAATACAAGGAATTAAGGACCTTGCTATGGGAGTGTGCAAGGTCCACAACTGTGTCACAATTCAATGCCAAGATGTCTGCTGTGAAGAGAATTAATGAGAAAGCATGAAAGTACCTGGATAAGTGGCCAAAGGAGGCTTGGACAAAATTTTACTTCAGTGATTGGCCCAAGGTGGACAACATATGTAACAATAACTGTGAGGTGTTTAATTCAAATATTTTAGCTGCAAGATCCAAGCCAATTATAACCATGCTTGAAGAGGTCAGATGCTACATTATGACAACCATTACAACAAACAAATTAAAACTAGAGAAACACAATGGACACTTGGCACCTGTTCAACAAAGTAGGCTGGAAAAGGAAAAAAAAAGGAAAGTAATAGATGGAATTCACTCTGGTTAGGTAGTATATCTTGCAATATCTTCTAATTTTTGTTTTTTATATCTATAATTTGAACCTTAAAAAATTAATACTTATTTGTTAGGTGATAATGATTGCAACAAGTTTGAAGTCCAATGTTGGCCTACAAAAGTAGTTATGAACTTGGGCACACAAAGTTGTACCTGCAGATTTTGGCAGCTAACAGGTATTATAGTTATGTTTTTGGATATAATATTACAAGTTAGGTTACTTTCAAATTAATTCCTTTCTTTTGTTGGTAGGTATGCCATGCATGCATACCACAACTGCAATTGCACACTTGAATGAGAAGCCAGAGGACTATTGCCATGGGTGGCTCACAATGGCATCAATCAATGCAACATATGCGCAAGGTGAAGAATTCTGGCATAAAACAGACCAGCTTCCACCAATGCCACCACCAGTCAAGAGGAAACCAGGCAGGACAAAGAAGCAAAGAATGAGGGATGGTGAAGGGAACAAAGAATCTGTCAATGGAAACAAATTGAAGAGGAAATTGCCAGACTTCACATGCTCATTTTGTGGGGGTAAAGGACATAACAAAAAAGGTTGCACACTAGCCAAAAGTCAGAAATTGGAGGAGTTTTTAGCCCAACAGACCAAGGAAGCCGATGGACAGATTGGGCCTTCAAATGTAGCAACAACACAAGAAGCTGAAGCTGCTGCAAACCCAACACAGATTGGGCCCACTGAACCTGCTTCTGCTGCAAACCCAACACAACAGCTAGATGAGATTGAACTTTCCCAATCACAACCCCCACCCATAAACCACAACCCAACAAAGAAGACCAATTTTCTAAGAAGTAAGCTGCCCATAAGAGGAAAATGTTCATCTGCAGCAACTTGTACAAGACAGAGTAGCCCACCACTAATTGCTCCAACTGATGGTGTGGATGATTCATCAAAGGCACAATAATTTATGGCAACTCCTGGGCTTAACAACTTGGCACCTTAACTGGATTTTCACTAAAAGCACTTTGGGATATTAATTATTAGCCTTTTTGGGATATAATTAGCTTTTTGGATCAACTATGGACCTGTTTAATCTTAATGTTACTGTTATTTTGGGATGTAATTTGTTGTCTCATGCTTATTAGGTTATTAAGTTATTGGATCTTAGTGGTCTTACCACTATTGGATATTTGACACAGTTTGGATGTTTTTCCCTTTGTTATGTTGGATTATGGCTTTTGACACAGTTTGGATATTAAGTTATTGTTAATGTTGCTATTATTTTGGGATGTAATTTGCTTTTATGGAACATGTCTCTTGCTTTTATTGGATCTTAGTGGTCTTACCACTATTGGATATTTGACACAGTTTGGAACATGTCTCTTGCTTATTAGGTTATTATATTGTATTATTGTTAATCTTAATGATCTTAATAGACAATATAGAATGATAGAAAAAAGAACATAATTTCATTAGAATTAAAATAAATAATAACAACCTTACATAATTATATCAATAGATCCTACTTCAATTACATTGAAATTAGAAACATATCTAATTTTTCCACAAAAGCCCCAACAAAAATCCAATCACAATACATGACACCATAAGTGTCCAACTTAGTCTCCTATTCTGATTTTCCAGTATCTTCAAGGTCCTAGACACATTCTTCCTCCAAACTTCATCATCACTTCCACTCAATCCCATAGTTGATGTAGCTTGACTTGCAATTTCTTGTGCAACAAAATCATTCTCCACCCACTTGAAAAAATAACATCTGTCTGCAACCTGCACATTCAATGAAAATTCACAGCATTAACTAAGCAGCAAACAACCTACCTAAAGCCTAAACAACAAAAAACGGAAACTTACCAAAATTAAAATAGAAGCAAAACAACAAAAAATACCTTCAATTTAGGGCATGCATAGAACAACCTTCCTGGGTTTTATTCAGTTCTAGAAACCCTAATAATTGCAATATGATTGCAATTACATTTTGGCTCATTTCTTCCCCTTTGAGAGATGTGCGAATAATTGGAACCACCACCATTATACCTCCAATCTGTGGTGCTCATGGCTGACAAATGTTGGTGTAGAGGAAGAATAGACCAATAAACAACAGCTACCCACACGCAGAAGAGCCGAAGATTCACAACCAGAAATGGTGATGGTGCCCAACGCAGAGAAGGAGAGAAAGGAGATGAAGATGAAGAGCAAAATGAATATGACCATTAGGGATGGTTCTACCATTATTAAAATAATGCAAAACGGCTTCGTTTTCATGCTTTCCGCAATCCTATATGTCAATATAACGTGACAAGTCACCATAAGTTAACAGACTTGACAGCCTTGGACTAAAGTGCCTGACGTCTTGTAATGTCAAGGACTAACGGTGGGATTTTGTAAAGTCAGGGACTAAACTGCCTGACCCCTGCAAACTCAGGGACTAATGTGTGATAAGTGCTAAAATTGAGTAAATTTTTTTGTAATTACAACACTTATTGGTAATGAATTCATGAATTTATATTCCAAAATCACCCATCTTTGCTTAATTTGTGACTGCTGTAATTAATGAATTTTAATTTGAACATGATGCTATTTTAATGAAGAAATTGTTGATTTTTACAAATTAGGAGTTAAAGTACAAATTGAAGCATCAAGTGAGCAGTGAGCAAAGACAGGAGCAATGCAGAGCAAGTTTCGAAGGACGTTGTTTCCTGAGCTTCACCTGAGATGAGCGCATGTGAAGCTCATGATTGCTCAATTGGCTATGTTTCCTGCTCTTCACTTGCGCTCAGTGTAGGATGAGGCGCAGGTTTTCCCTTTTGTTTCTGTTTCTTGCGCTTCACTTGCGTTGAGCGCAGGTGAAGCGCAGGAATCATAAACCTAGCGTTTAGTGAGTCGTCATACAGTTTTTAAGGGAGCTTTTGCTGGTTTTGAAGAGGGCTTTTGGGGAGAGACAATTTTGATGCAGAGAAGGAAACAGAAGGAAGAGAGGAAACAATTCCAGAACAAGATAGGGGGAATTCAACGAAGTTGGAAAGCTTAGCTGGATCTTTTTCATCTTATTTCTATTGGTTGTAAGTGCTTCCATGAGTAGCTAAACACCTCTTTAGGATTGAATGTAGTCAATTCAAACCCCGAATGTGATTTTGTATTTTTAACATTTAGGAATCACTGTTTTATCAATAAATTGGTGTTTTTATTTCTATTCTTAATGCTTAACTTCCTTCTTGTAACGGAGTTATGATCTGATTTCTTGAATTGTCTGGGAAGCGGTTCTTTAAATCTGATTTGGGTAAAAACACTCAATATGTTGAATGCCTAGCAATAGGGTTCAATTTATTGATACCTTTTAACAACTGATCTTAAAACTAGGCAATTTGTTAAACATCCAAGGGATTGGTGTTTAGGGAATTGTTCTAAGAATTTCATAGTTAAGGGATCAATGTGAATGAAATTTATTTGTGCTTCAGTATTGATAGATTCAAATTTCTAAATGTTATTGATTTTCAAAATCACATGAAGGGTGCGATAGACGAAATTCAATCCTAGTTTTCCAACTGAATCTTTCTCAAATATTTCTTTTTGCGTAAATTTCTTACTGCACTTTTTATTTAATTTTCACAACAATCATTCCACAAATTCTCTTTATTTACTCAATAAGATTGGCTACTAAGAATTTAAGTTGTATCGTTCCTCGTGATAACGACAACCCCTACTTTTTAACTATTATACTGCTGCGATATTGATACGCTTGACAAGATCTCAACAACGTGCTAGTTTAGTCTTCTATTCGACAAAGAATAAACCAGAAAATTGGGTCCCTGACTTTTTTTAGAGTCATGCAATTTAGTCCCTAAGAAATAGAAAACCCCAATATAGTCCCTGATTTTTTACTTTTTCTTTCACTATAGTCCAATTGTGTGTTTTCCGTTAATTTTTTAACGGCGTGTCACGTTTAGTGACACTCTGTCACACTGTTTGCTAACGGGGCACAAAAATAACATCATTGAGTTTGAGACCTTCCAATAAAAAAATGGGAGAAGAGAGAAAAGCAGAGAATATGGAAGCACACGACTGTTGGAGTTGAAGCCTTTCAAGCTATAAATTTGATAAAACCACATCATTTTCGTGCCACTGTGGACACTTTAATGACAAATAGTATGACAGAGTGTCACTAAACGTGACACGTCTTAAAAAATTAACGGGAAACACACAGTTGGATTATAGTGAAAGAAAAAGTAAAATGTCAGGGACTATATTGGAGTTTTCTATTTCTTAGGGACTAAATTGCATTACCCTAAAAAAGTCAAGTTGCTCATCATGTCAATATTGGAGTTTTCTACTATGTGAATAAGAATGTGACTCACTTATCACCGTACTTAGGGGTAGAAACATGTCAAGCTACTCATCAGGGCTTATAGTTTGACCTACATGAAGCCTAGAACAAGCCGGGTCAATTTATTAAATAGATGCTAAAACTTTTTCAAAAGCCTATATAATAAAACAGGTCAGGCTTCAGGCCATCGAAAAAGCCTTTTAAACCTACAAGACCAACATATTTTACTTAATATAAATAAAATACTAATATTTTTTATATTGTTATTATTGTTATTATTACAAAGATTTCTATTATATTTTCCTATAATTATATAATTATTAAATTTTGTAAATATATAAGTATGTTATCTTACATAAAAAAACTTAGGTCTATAAGTCTATTCAAATACATTTTTATGATATATTCAAGTACCTTACTATAAAACAGACTTTTATAAGCAGACTTTCAGGTCATGTCAGACTTTAAATAGGCTAGACTCAGACCGTGAAATAAAGCTTATATCATATAAACAGATCAGACTCGGACCATAAATTTAAGGTGTAAGCCAGATTCAGGTCTTGAAAAACCTAGCTCGGCTCGACCTCTTTCTATCCCTAACAATACTCAAAGCTTATTGGTAAAAGAAATCAACTATGATCTTCGGTGTGGGCAAATCCTTAAGTATATTTTTATTTTCCTAGCCAATTAAAGTCATATCCATTACCTTATCCACACACACCAATAATTTTAACTGTGGGGATTGCCTCACAAGGAACTCCAGCACTACATCCTATACCAACTATGCATCTCTAGCTCCAACGTGACTTAGATCACTACCAAAACCACATGTATCCTCTACGGAAGACATACAATTCTGTTTGAGTCAGGAACATGCACATCATGGTGAGGCTAACACTCCCAGTGGAAATTTTTTTCTATCCACGAGACTCGAACCCGAGACCTTACCTTATTTAAGGGGAATCAAACATATACCATTGGGACCAATCTCATTAGTTAATTTATTTAAGCTTTAAAGTAATTCTGTATAAAGTGGTTTATTTTAATTTTTGATAAAATTTTTATAAAAAGCATAAATTAATTTGAGTTTAATTACATTAAAAAAATAAAAAAATTGTATCTTTTTTACATGTAAAGTAACATGTACGAAATTGATAAAGAAACAAGCTTCTAAAACTCTTTCACCCGGAAAGGCAGAAAGTCTTCCTTCACTGCCAATTCCTCTGCAAATTTTAAAAGGAATGGTTTGATTACGTTACACCTGATTTTTTTTTTCACGTCCTTTGATAAATCTGAGGCTTAAATATTATTTTGGTCCCTATATTTTTTCGTATTTTTATTTTAGTCCCTATCAATATTTTTTTTTTAATTTAGTCCCCACTTTTTCAAATGTATGTTATTTTAGTCCTTGTCAACTTTTTTTAATTTAGTCCCCACTTTTTCAAATGTATGCTATTTTAGTCCTTGTCAACTTTTTTTAATTTAGTCCCCACTTTTTCAAATGTATGTTATTTTTAGTCCCTGGCACTTTTGGTTATAGTCCCTGCCAACTTTTCGTGTTTTTTATTTTAGTCTCTGCCAACTTTTTTTAAAAATTTAGTCAAGTAAATCGTCAATTTGGTCCATGAAAGTGTTGCTCGCTGTCAAGTTAGTCCCTGAATTGGCATAAACTAAAAATTAATCCCTAAAACTGTATTTCATCCGTCAAAGTAGTCTCTCTATTAACAGAAGTATAATTTAGTCCTTGTAAATTGATACTTACTATCATTTTAATCCTTCAAGTTTTAGTACGTAAATTCAAATAAGTCCCTAAAACTAACAAACCACTATCAAAGTAGTCCCTGAAAGATTTGTTTTTGTTAACAGAGGGTCTGCTTTGACGGACGAAATACAATTTCAAGGACTAATTTTTAGTTTCTGCCAATTCAGGGACTAACTTGACAGCAAGCAACACTTTCAGGGACCAAATTGACGATTTACTCAATTTAATCCCTGCCAAAAACACGAAAAGTTGACAGGGACTGAAATAACATACATTTGAAAAAGTGAGGACTAAATTTCAAAAAAAAAAGTTGGTAGGAACTAAAACAAAAAACACGAAGAAATATAGGGACCAAAATGATATTTAAGCCCAAAATTTGAAGGAGAGATGCTGCAATTATTTTTTGTGTTAGTTCTCATCCATATATCTTCTACTAATGACATAATTTGATAACTTTGCCATTTTGATCTTCTGCTTTCAAAACCAGTTTTTAAACCAATTTCATAAAAAATTCATTTTTTAAAATAGGTTTTATACTGGTTTAAAATTGATTTTTTTCATTAATCTTGTTAAAACTTTTTTTTTCATAATACTATTTCAAAACCTCCTTTCAAAGAAGCTGATTTAAAACCCTTTGTGGCTTTGTTTATTAAACTGGTTTAAAATCAGTTTTTTTTATAAAAGTGGTCTAAAATTGGTTTTTTTTTAAATTTAAAACCAGTTTTTTGAAAACCGAATTTTAATCCACAAATCAGTTTAAAATCAGTTTTTGTTCATAAATCAGTTTTAAATCCAGTTCGGTTAAAAGTTGATTTGAAACCAGTTTAAAATTTATTTGATTAAAAATTGAACTAGTTTGGGTAGAAAAACTGATTTAGTTTTAAAAAAAACGATCTATTTAGGGATGACAATGGGTTGGGTCTGAGTAGGGTACTACCAGGGGCGGAGGGTCTTTAGGGCAAAGGGCCATGGCCCCCCTCAATATTTTTTTTAAAATATATGTATATAATATGTGTAAATTTATATTATTTTGTAAATTTATATGTTATATACTATTCAATAAAATTATATAGTGGAAGTTTAGTTAGAATGAGACATGATTTACTAGATGATAAATTAATTGGAAGCTAATAAGATAACTTATTGAATTATAAATGTTTGATTTAAGTGAATAATTAATTTAAAATTACATAAAAGACATTTACATAAATTTTATGATATAAATTTTAAATAAATAAAAGTATAATATTAGGTAACTATAGTTTTAGTTTTATTTAAAAAAAATTAAATTCTTATTAGTTTTTTAATGATAAAACATTTCATTAAAAATAATTAAAATAAATTATAAAAATAAAACAATAATTAAAATAATTCAAAAAAATTAATTTACATAAAGTATGTATACGGGTGGAGATCAACTTACTTCAAGAGTGACTCTTGGTAAAATTATTCCTCTTATAACTTTTTGTAGAATACAAAGTTAACAAATCTAACTGTTGAATATATCATATGATACCAACATGATGTTTATACACACCAAATTTTAGATAAATTGGACATTCTTAGGTATTTGATTATGTATCAAATGGTTTTAAAAATTTATGAAATTTTACAGACTTGATCTATTTAATGAAAACTTTAAGTCTAACGGTTGGATTGATGAAACTCAATATTTACATAAAGTTATTAAACGGGGTAATTTTACCAAGAGTTACTCCAGATTTTAGTGGATCTCCACCCATATATATATAAACTATGAGGGTTGATCTTAATTCACTATATATTTGATTTAATTTTTATTTTAGTTATATTATAATTTTACAATTGTATATTTAATAACAAAATATTATTTAGGATGAGGTATTGATTGAAAAAATTTATATTATTGGCCCCCCTTGACATCACTTGCTGGCTTCGCCCCTGGGTACAGTACCCGTCCTCATACTCGCGTTTTGAAAAAATACATGTACCCGAACCCTTACCCGCGTGGGTAGTGATTCTAATACTCGTACCCTTATCCGCTGGGTATTTAAGTACCCGTACTCGTACCTATTACCCGCACTTTTGTTAACTATAAAAGTAATAAATTGATTAAAAAATGAAAATTAATTGAAAAATCACTCTAGCACAAATGAAAAAATTACTCATAGATCATTCAAGTTTAACTATAAAATAACTATGATAATGTGGAAGTGGATGAGAGATGAGAACAATGAGAGGGGAAATGGAAATTAGTTCAAGTTTTGTTATTTTAGTTTTTTTTAATATAAAATTATACCATTTTCAAAATTATAACATTTAAATTAATTAAATTAGTAATATATATTAATGTTTTTTCGTGACTATAATATATATTAACATTAATTAACTTTTTGAGAAAAATATTAATTAATAACATAAACTTATATATATATTAAATTAATCTCATGGATATAAATTACATTTATTATATATATTTTATAAGTGCGGGTATGGGTAGGGTAGGGTATTATAGTAACTGTACCCGCACCCGTACCCATTAAAAAGTGCGGGTAATTACCCAGACCTGTACCAAGACCCATTTGGTGGTAATTACCCTACCCATTATGGGTACCCACTGAATCTGGGTCTAATTGTCATCCCTATTTATATTTGGACACTATGGTTTCGTTTTCAAAATAATTGTACCATGCACAACTCTAATGTATAACCAATGTTTTTTAAAATTGAACCGGTAATTGAACCAGTAAAAACATTGGTTCAATGGTTGGACTCGTGGTCGAACTGGTATTAATTAAATATTTTTTAATATTATATAAAATTTAATTAATAAAATAACATAAAATTATAAAAATTTAAGATATATAAAATTATAAAGTAGTATAAATAATCTTATTATAAGGTTTATAAGATAGAATAATTTAATAATAATTGGTAAAATAATAGATATCTATGTGTAATCCTTAAATATATATCTTTATTTATTTTATGAAAATTTTAGATTAAATAAAAAATAAAAAAACTTAATTGTTTAAGAAAAAAACTGGTTCAACTGATTTTTTAACACCATTTTTACCAATTCAATCGATTCTTAACCAATTATGAAATTTATTAATTTTTTGGGTTGAACAAACCGATCACCAGGTTTGTTCCGATCATACCGCCCGTCCAATATAATCTTATTTTTTATACAATGTGTACAACAGTAAAGAGAAATTTTTCTATCCTATCATGGCACGAAATATATTGGCAATATGTAATTGGGACAAAAGATGAGAATCTTCTTTGGTACTTGGATGCTGATTCATACTCAATCATCCCATATCTCTTTATATATTGGACATGTCATTTTCAATATTTAACAAATTATTGGCTATATATATTAACGGCATTCTTTGTTGCTTAATTGCTTGATACCTGATGATACTATCATGCAAGTGGAAACAAACTTTTGAACACCTATGCGGACGGCTTCTTGTTCATATCAACCATTTGTCCTATTTAGACGTGTCGCCCTGAAATATAGGCATCCTGATATGATATTCGTTTACTATTATATTGCTGTGTTTTTTTATTCCCATATCTCATAGTTTTGCGTTGTCTCTTAGATGAAGAGTAGTGATTACAGAAATTGAGTGGGCATTTGAAGATTTGATCTATATACGCTAAAAAATTTTATATTATCATTTAATGATAGGTTGATATATATTATTTTTTGAAAACTGGGAAAAATTTATATTTATATATATTATTTAATAAATTTAATAACACATAAGATGATATATTTATTAAATGATATGATGGTGTAATTTTTTTACACTAACAATATATATTTATTAAACTTTTTTGAGATTAATTAGAATCATGATATTGCAGGTCAAAATTCATTTGAAGTTACAATTTACTTCCATAGATTATACTTATATGCTGTCATTTATTAAATTTAATTAAAAACTAATTATTTGGTGTTTCTTTTTGAAAAAAACTTTGATCGAGTCTTTTTTTTTTCTAAAACAAATTGTCCAAGTCTAAGTGATGTTTGAAATCTCAATTGAGCTAGGGAGTTGATTTTTGCACACCTCTTTTTAATCTTTACACATCCTATTTTATTTCTATTTTTTAAATACCCTTTTCTACACATCAATACTTCTACAATTTGAGTATTTTTTGGGATGTCTTTTTACTGTTCCTACGTGCACCCTTCTAATTGGGGGAAATCTTTGGGCTTTTATGGGGTGTGTGGCTCGTGACCCGTGACCCGATGCCAAGCCAGCGAGGCCCAATGAATTTGTTTAGAAAGTCAGATTAGGGAAACCATATTGGGTTGCTACTGGTTTGGGTGGGGAAGGGGTGGGGTTGGGCAAATAATCATCGAGAAAATGGTTTGGGAAGTATGGCTGGGGAAATAGCCATACCCTCATTCTCCTCTGGTGGTCGTCTACTGCGGCGTTTTACCCGGAGAGTGGGAGTCAACATTTGGGTTGACTGATTATGTCAGCGCGCATTTCGGGGAGAGCTTTATCATTGTTGGTCATCTTCTTTCCATGAAGCACCACCGGCCACAACTGCAGGGAAGGTGGAATGGGTCCGGTAGGGTCGTGGGTCAATGGTCGAAGACTCTGGTGCTTTTCTCACTTCTGTCTTGCAGCGCTGAAGTCAGTGAATGTGAGTCAACAAAGGGTGGTGGTCTGATCCTGTCAGCGCTTAGTCATGGAGAGCTTTACAGTTCCGTAGCGTTTTCTTTGCAAGATGCAGCGCTGGTGACGATGGAAAGGGGATCAAGGCATCAGCGCAAAGGGGCAATTTCAAACTGCAATTAGTCACAGGGGCACCTTCTTGCCGTGGGATGGGGCTTTTCGAGACTTAAGGGCTGTGGTCTGCAGAACGCCGCTAATTTTCCGGAAGCTCTAAGCATGGTGAGCATTCGCTTTATTAGTTGAGTTTAACAGGTGGGGAATGTTCAGGGGCTGGTTTGGTGAGGGCATGATATTGGTTAATCCGTAGATTGATTCTGCTATGAACTCCCGGTTAGCTCTGCTTCTGTGTTGGGTGTAGGTGTGTTTTTTTTTTTTTTTTACATTTCTTCTCAGCTTGAAGGGTTAATTTGTGGATGTTGAAGGTCGATGGATTAAGTTGTTAAAGGTATTATTTAAATGTTTTGTGGGTCACATTCTAATTGTCTGAGCACTGGCGCTCTGGATTGTTGCAGGGAAGATGAGTCAACGCAAGGTGAGGCACTACCGAGTTGGCTGAAAGTGCATCCACTCTTTGCGTCTCGGAAATGTGAGTGAATTTGAATTTTGAATTTTGGAGGCAACATTGTTTCATTGTCCTTTTTGTCATAAGGGTGATGGCCTCTTAAATATATAGGGGGCATGGAGGACAAGATTTTTTCGAGGCGGGTTCAATTGATTTGTGTTTCGATTTCGTTTATATTTCAGTTATAATTTGTACCTCTTGTCTATTATTCTCCTTTACAAAACTTGAGAGGATAGCATTTACTAGCCTAGCCAATGTAATAGGTGTCACCTTCATTTCTGAATGAGCTCCATGTTATGGAAGAGGTAAGTAGTACACGGTATTTGGACATAATGATGGAAAATCACCCCAATAATTGAATTATTTGTGGCTTAATATATTTAATGTGTCCTCTGTGTGTGTAAGTTGTATTTGGTGTTTTTTATTGATGGTTCATCATCTGTGATGATGCAGGATGGAATTTTCATAGTGTTTTAATGTTTTATATTTTACATTCGTTCAGTTACTTCTATCCATATCTTTGTTTTATATTTCATAATTTGTTGGTCTATTCATGAATTTGCTCTATTTCTATGGTCTATTCATGAAATCCTGGACCTTTTTTCATGATATATTCATGAAAACCTTTCAATGAGTATGAGAGAACTATTGTGTAGCCCATCAGAGGAGGGTTGTTCCTCTTTCCCTATCCTTTCTATGTTTCATATTCCCCTTGTATTTATATCCTTCCAGCTATTTCTTGAGCATGTCTCAGTTGAAAAGGAGATATTCTCACTATTGAATAAAACAATCTGCACTGTTATAGTTTGCTTTTCTTCCCCCTCAATAACTAAGAAGGACCCTCTTTAAGTAACATTCAAATTTTGTCCTTTATCTCTTTTCTTCAATGATGGTTACTGTTATATATTTAAGTGTTTGTTTTGTTTCTTTGGCACTGTGATATTTTACCCACTATTTCTTTGATAGAATGTTTGTGATTTTTTTTTATCATTATATCAAACATATCATATTAGCTGCATTTTTTTTGGGGGGATTTTGCTTGGTTGCTGGTTACTAATGTTGCTGGTGTGCTTTACTACTATTTTGAGTCACTGATATACAAGTCATTCGGTTATAATTCTGTTGTTTTCTTCTAACCAAATTTCTCACTTTTTCCTACTCCTTGCGTTGTTGTGTGGATATTAGATTTTTTTGGCTGACTGTATCAGTGTTTTTATTGTTGGTTTATATTATTGGTTGCGGTAAAAATTCATGTGTTTTAATCTGCTGCGACACCCTTGCGATATTTGTTGGAAGAATTGATTTGGTGCTAAAAGGCTTCTTGGTTCTGGACAACTAGCTGGTGGGCATAGTTACTTGGTACTTAAGTGTCATAACTTTTGTTTGATGTACTGGTGTTGAATGTGGAACTTTGTTTCATATTTAGTTTGGACATTGCTTTCTTTTATCGGACTGATTCTTTTGTTGGGCACTATTTGCATTTTATTTATATGCTTTCTTTTCCAACAAAACCTTCTGGTAACTGCTGTAATTCTCTATATGGGTTTATATTTAATTTCTATATTCTCAATGTTTAATATGACTAAAACAAATTGTGTTAAACTAGTGTAGAGGAGCCCGTGCACGGGCTCATAAAATGCATTTATCTGTTGTTCTCTCTGTTAGAATGAAGAGCATTATAATATGTCATTTCTACAATTCTACCTTGTCTACTTATTTACTAACAGTTTCCAATTTTATCCTTATTAATTTTTGCTTTCAAATTTGTATCGCGGAGCAATTGATTGGGTTAGACTCCATACTTTCAAAGGAGTTTAATGCTTTGATGTTTTTCTTATGGACTAAAATAAATATATATTTTTTATAAGCAATTATAATGGACCATGAATGAGCAACTCAAACGGCCACTTGCTCATGGTATGCAATATAAATATTGAAATATTTTATCAATAAATTAATATTATACTACCTCTTGTCCTAATTATAAGAACCTTTTGGAGAGTGGATCTTGTTCCTTTTTATAAGAAACATTTTGATGTTGTCTAGTGCATTAATTTTTTTTTTTTGACATAAGTACCTCATTAGTGGAGATGGTTGAGTAATTAATAAGTAGAGAGAAAATGACACAATGAAGTAGTTAGATTGGAAACAGAAGATAATGAGTCTCAATAAATGCAAAGGTAATTATATAAAGATCATACACATTTATGACAAATTTATTGCACCAAACTAAATTAACTAAATTTCTTAATTCTTATGAAGTGGTTAAAAAGGTTCTTATAATTAGGACCGAAGGTAGTATTATTAAGTTAAATCCCAATGGTATAAAGTTTTAGAGCATTTCATATAAATGAAATCACAACCTCAAAATAAAGGATACTATGACTAACAATAACACACAATGGCAATTGCAACAGTGACTACGACATTAATGAAGCGACTAAGGCATGAATGAACTATCGGCTTGTTGTATTAAATCACCAACAAAGATCATAAATCCATATTTAATTTCATTGATCGAGGATATAAAAATGTTTTAAGTATAAAAGCAAATCATTGACAGAGCTTGAAATTTAATTATTTTCATCTATGAGCCTATTAGGCAGCTTCCCTATGAGGCAAGAATTTAACATCATTTTAAAACTTCACACCCTTAAGATTTTATGACTGATGACATGTGAAAGTCAAAAGCTTTTGTTCAATTCAATTTCAAATACTAGTGCATACAATTTCTATAATCTTCTTCACTCCAAAGAATAAAATGTTGTGTGGCATTTGCCAAACATTATGTTCTGCACATCCGTTTTATGAGCAATAAAATGCAGTGACATCTGCCAAACATCATCAAAAAACAAATAAAGGTGAGGCTATAGTTGTACTACATGTTAGAACTGCATCATAATTTAATTTAATAATACTAAGGACAAAGAGACAATGTTAATCCTCTTGAAATATTGAATGAATTTCTAAGTGTACAATTAGGTACTTTTATCAATGTTTTCCCTGTATTGCATAGTTATGCATATGTGTGGCACATTGTAATAAGGCTACAAATATGCAAGTGTCTGCCAACAGAGGAGGAAATGAATCTCATTTCTTCTTCAAATGTTCCAAAAATGAAATGAAAATATAGAAAAATAATTCTTGCAAACACTTTTGATAAATCTTAAATTCTCTCCCCAGCACCCATTGTTGATATATAATGTGAACGTAAGAAACATAAATGAGGAGAAAAGAACTTAACATTAGCAAGACCACGAGATGAAGAACATAAGAAAAGATACTTTAGGAGCACCAATTCACTGCAAAAGTTTTAAAACAAAATAAACAAAGGCTTTCTCACTAACAGAATATAATTTAAGTGTACTTTCATTGGTTGAAAATGAAGACTTGGACTAATACCACTTCAGATATTGATGGAAGGGTTAATTGTCATGGCATGTAAAACAACAAAAAGAGGAAACAATACCGAAAGGAAAAGGCTTATAAGAAAAGTCTAGAAGCTTGCCTAATTTTCTTGTTTGCATTTTATCCGGGTTGATGCCATTGAAATAGCCACTTGCCCAATGAACGACATAAATGACATAGGCACTAAACATTTCTTTCGTTTCTTTCCACGAAAGAGGAACATTATGAATTTTGCATGCAATCCCTACATAATGTTTTTTCTTTCCTTGTTTATTGAGTCATGCATACCCTCTCAAGATGGTGATAAAAGATATTAGTCACATATGGAAACTTGTTTCCTATATAACCTGAATAAAAATTTTATCCTTTTTTTTAATTCTTTCATCTATTTAGCATATATAACATGTTGAAAAAACACCAAAATATGATTTGTTAAGCATAGTTAAATCAATTACTATCCTATAATCTTATATGTAGTTAAGTTAATATTATTGTGATTCTATTGTACTTAAGTATTAGCTGAACTGGATATATAATTACTTATTGCACAATTCAATTAAATTAATGAGATTATAATATTTCCACTGTTCATTTTATCCCTTGTTATTTATTTCTAACTCTATGACAGTATTAAAGTTGTTAATCTTTTATTACACATACACAGATAAAAACGGGCACAGAGGGACTCTATAACTATATTTGTATGTATGACTTAATAAGTGCAGTGATAACTCCAATAACAGTAGAAAACATACCAAATACTTTTTACATGACTTCTTCTTTAAAATGAAGTCACATTCACCACTAAAAGATAGAGAAGAAATTTCAGAAGTTGATCCATAAAGCTTCTCATTATCAGCAGGCCAACCAATATAGCCATTACCACCTTTATACCTATTTATTAATAGTAGCTATTAAAACCACTCTTAAAGATAGCTTTATAAACCTTCATAGCAAATAGTAACAATATTAAGCACCATCTACAACTATTGGCCAGATCACTATTATAGGATTTCCAATCCAAGAACCATAACACTTAATAGTACTAAATTATATCAATACGCTGTTTTTTTTTTATTTTTGGGATTAGTAAAGCTTAAGATCATTATTGGAGTATTTCAGATTTTTTACATAAAATAAACCCATAAAAATGACTAAATTACTGGAGACAAATTTCACACAAAAACATATAAAGCTTGAATAACAAATCCAAGGGAGAATCCTAATAGCTCCATTTGAGAATGACACTATAATAGAGTTATATATGAATATTCTAGTAAAATATCATATTCATAATCATAACATATCTCTATATTTAATACAATTGTGGATTACATATTCTCTTTTACTAAACAAAACTTAATTACAAAGGAGGTTTAAATTTAAAACATTTGTGTCAATGGTATTAGTTTGTAGTGATACCTTTAGTTTCAATTGCACCTTTGATTACTTTTTACTACAAATTAGTTCATAGCAATCCATCAGTGCTGCGTATATTAAGGCATTAGTTAAGAATTCTGTTTATTTGCTGCACAATTGCAAGGTCATACAAAAATATTACAAAGAATAAAGACATTGGTTCAATTTTAAATTAAATGGTGAGTAGGGATGCATGACAGAAAATAACTTCAAATCACGTGAGACTTCACAACCATTTATCAGTACAAAACAATATATATAACAATGACATTAACTATATCATTATAAGTGAAAAGTTTACCTTTGTTTTTACAGATTTCACATAAAAGTTGGTTGATGCATTTGCAATGAGATTTTATCTTCTCAATGCAGGTCTTTAATATATGAATGATATAATAAGAAATCCATTTGGATTCTCAAATGCTTCCCACAACTACAGAGAACCTGCAAAGCAAGTATTAAGACAATCAGATTGATAAGGAATGAAAAGACGAAATAAGATTTTTTAAAAAAGAAAGAAAAAAAAACATGGACCAACAGAGGAAACATTTCAAATTCAAAATAAAAGGAAGTGGAATAGAAGAGAGGAAATAGAAGCAAGAGAGAGCGGAAGCAAGGTAACCATGTAATGAACAAATGGCATGTGACATAGGAGAGCTTGCTTTTCTTATAACACAAAAAAGACTACCATATAACAATAATTGATTGGAAACTTTAATTGTGTGAATAAATTAACAGAAACAATAAACAAAAAATAATAAAAAAATTAAGGCAAATGCATACCACTGAATTTTACTGTTGGGCATTATAGGAAGAAAATCATACTAAATTGGAATAAAAAATAACGATTGAAAATTAGAAACAACAATAAAAACCAAGAATGAAATCAAACCTAGGTTTGAAGTAGAGAAAGAGTAAAAGAAGCAATTGAGAGGATGTTAGTGTTACCGAGATCTATAGGTCTTCCAAGAATGGAATTCATCCAGGGATTTGATTTGAGGCCAGACTCCATGGTGCCACATTGAGAGATACAACCATTTGTGAGTCTGGGTTCTATGTGAACACAAATTACTGCATCCTCCTTTTTAACAACCAAGAATCTCATTCAATTCTACAAAATATTAAGAAAAATATAAATATATGTTAAAGAAAAATAATTGAATTAGTAGAAAACAATAAAACTCAAACCGAAATAACAAATCGTATCCAAACTCCATAAGGAGGGAGGGGGAAGTGAAGGAGGAGAAAGAAGAGAAACAAAAAGAGGGAGGAAAACAAACAAAGTGTGGAGAAACATATGAGTATTTGAGATTATCTTCATTAGAGTTTTAACATTCTTCCTCTCTCTCACCTTTGTAGAGCAAGATTGACTCCCAACCCCTTGGAGCCAACATATTAATTTCAAATTCACCTTTTCTATAATGTGACTTATGAGCCAACTCCCAACAACGACAATTAATGACAATAATTTACCAATAGGAAATAAGATAGAAACGTGGAAAACACTTACAATGACAATAACCCGATTTCTAATTCACATTATAGCACTATATTGTATAAAAGGAACATGTATCAAATAAGTAAATTGCAGAAATTTTTTTGCTTTGGAAAGGAATTAATACATATAATAAACAAAAAGTAACTAAAAATAAAAACTAAGGTAGATGCATACCACTTTGGCACATGCAGCTTCAGTTGACGCAACATTGCCGCAGAAAATTACCACTCGAGTATTCCCAAGGAAGCTAACAATTGGAATTAAAAAAAAATCTGCTTCAAAATTAGCAAAGATAACAAAAAACAATTAAATCAAACCTATTTTTAAAGCGGAAAAAAAGTAAAAGATATAAGAAAGAAACAAAACAAACCTTGCATCAAGGTGTGAAGAGGCAACAACATAGCACTTGCATCGAACCGCTTTTGCAATAATAACTTTGGTGAAAGATGAATGGATTCCCTCACGTGACTTTCGTCGAACACTTGCCGGTCTCTAACTGAATGTGTCCAAGCCATGAACTAATTGCGTGTCGTTTGAAGACCCAGACCTCCCTAAGTCACTGTGTTGTGCTCACCATCATCATCTTCTCCATGTTCTGCCTCTTCACTCCAAAAAATAATAGTAAGAACGAAATGTGTAGCTTTCCTAAATTCTTTGCGCATCGTTGCAGATCCGTCCACCAAACCACCGTCCAAGAACTGTCCCCGAAATCAGTAGCTGTAAAGCGCCGATTCCGTGTAGGAGAAAGTAAAAAATAAAAACTGGAAGATAGAAGCAAACTAAGTGTGAGAATAGGTGAGATTTTATTATAAGAGAAAAAGAATAAAAGAAACAATAAGGGTTTGTGAAAAGAGGAATAAGAAAATAGCAAAACACGGGAGACTGATGATAGGATTAACATTGAGAAGAATAAGAAGAGGAGAGGGAAATACAAAGTCATCAAAAGGAAAGTAAAAAAAGGAGGAAGATGAAAACATTTTCAGAGAGTGAAAAGGGGTAAGGGTTCGATTAGGGGAGACAAGAAGAAAAAAACATTAAAAAAACTTGTGATTCCACGGATATGTGCATTTCAAAATTCAAATTTACAATTCCAAGCAAAAGAGGGAAAGGTCTAGAGTAAAAATACCTGCACACCTATTAAAAGTTAAAACATAGGTAGGTGATATAATTACAAGATAGCTTTCTCAGGTAAATTTTTGCAATCCCAATGCAAGATATAATTCTGGCGACAAATAGATCAGTAAAATTTTGTAAATTTACAAAGATTTAAGGTAATACTCACATTCTAAAATATACTCCATTCGAACTTGAATATAAGTAAAAAAAAATCATATTTAGTAGGCTAAAATATAAACAAATCTTAACTATTTTTACCTTATTTAATGAGATAAACCAAAAATACCCTTTATTTCATTTAGATTTTACTTTACAAACCACTCTATTTAATGAATCATGTGCCAATAGAAAGAGAGTATGTCCACTTGATTCAATTTTTAATAAAATTGAATGCAAGGTAATGTAGGCAATGCAAGTACTTTTTACATGATATCAAGAAAATTTAATGAGTTTAACTAACTTTCTTAATATGTGTGAATTTAGTTATTTTTACTTATATTCAAGTCCGGAGTAATACCCCATTGCTTTTTGTAAGAGACACCTAACCGAATTACAAATACCAGTAAAAATTATTAAAGTTAGTTAATGTTTTTGGAGTTTTAAAAAATAGTTTACTCCGTATTTTTTTTTTGTCGTTTAAGGTTTTTGCACAATAATTAAGGAATGTAATAACTATGTCTTTTTAGCCCATTTTTTTCAAATATATCATTTCTCTCTCTCTCATTAATGCCTTTAATAGCTCTCTTTTTACAATGGAAGAATTATTTTTCAAACTTGTTTTACCTCTATAACATAAAATTTTTATTGGAACATAAAGAACATTTATCAAGATTTTGAATTTATAGAACGTTTATGATATAACTTCATAAGAAATTTTTAAGATAAAAAGAATCAAATTAAGAAAGGGGAAAAGTTGGAAAAATAACAATTATTATTGCATTGGTATATGAAACGACACTTTTTAGAAACAAATTTGAGACTCTAAAACGACGAAAAAAAATGAAGGGAGTAACTTTCTAATTTTACCTTTTAGTTAATTTTTTAACGTCCTAATTTCTAAATCCAAGAATACTGTTCGTTGGAAACACTATTCCCGAATTTATGAAATTATTTCGCGCCATTTTCGATATCGGCACAATAATACAACGATGCCTAAGAATCCAACGTTTACTTAGACTACCACACATACTTCATACATCACATTTTCTCAAAGTCAATTCTAACTTTGAAATATGGGAACGAATCAACACTTTAGAGTGTTAAGATTCATAACTCCTACCGAAAATTCGGCAGAGTTTCCCCTGAAAACTGGACATTTCCAAATTTCAGAATCACCTGAAAACCAGCAAAATACCAGTGCAATTTATAAGATACAATAACTAATCCAAATCTATATCAAAATGGGCCTCCATGGCCAAACCAAACAGGCACACCCTACTCTTCAAATAATACAATCCAATGATTTAAATACATATACATACATACACAAATCATAATCGTTACATAAATTGATTAGGCTTGAACATTCAAGGACTAAAGGTAGCATGGGGAGCATAAGTACCCACCGTAGAACTCAATCTCCTCTTCCGATGTCACAGAACCCCATCCTGCACAACTGAAGGTAATTCCCCGTAACGTGGGGTGAGACTACGTCCCAGTGAGTATGACAAAGTGTGTGGGAAAAACAACCAATGACATAACATCATATAAGAATCACAACACAGGTAACTAGACCATGAGACAAACAACATAATTTAGAGAACTATGAAAAAGGGAATTAAGATCGAATATGAAATCATGAGTCAGTAACATAACAGTCAAGCAAAGTTAGTCCTCAAGTGTCATAACCCAGACACCCACGGGGTCTTTTCACTGTTAACCTCTTTGAGCACTCGGCCATGTGACCAAGGACCGTCGTCCAGGGCCACCCTTATTAAGTTTTATTATTAAACATGCATAATTCATTTTTAATTGAGGAACCCCATTTACCCCTTGGCCTAGGAGCAAATGTGATTACCTCTCTTGTACTTCTTTGGTCCGAAGACCCCTCATTGATCTGAAGATCCCTCATTGATCCGAAGATCCCTCATTGATCCGAAGACCCATGAATTCCTTTTTATGCATGAGGTCCAAAGACCCAACTCTTTTCTTTTCAAAACATGAGGTCCTAAGACCCAATTTCTTTTCAATGAATATAATGGGGGTAAATTCATGTACAACCATTCGAATTATGCACAAGCGTGAGGAACTACATAAACATGAGCAATTATAAGCACAATCACACCTCAAACCTTCAATTTTATGAAACCCCCAAATTCCTCTAATCGAGAGTTAATCACTAAATCACATTCAATTCATTCAAACAATCAACTTTATATTTACACAAATCAGAGCATAATCTTAATAATAGCAAGGGAAGGAAGGATAGGGAGCATACATAGAGAAAAATTAAGAAAGAGTGAGTGAAACCACACTCACCTTCGCTCATCCGCCACCAATACTCTCCGCTCCAGCCACCGTCGTCGGAATTACGGTTGTTCAGTCAAACCCCCGCCGTGTGAGCCCCTGTGGGCTGTTCTCCCTCACCTCCCTGCGCTCTCCTTCATCCACTGGTCGCAGCTCAGCCTCCACCGCGCAGCCACCACCGGTCACTACCATTCGCAGCCGCGAGTTACTCCCTTTCCTTAGCTCCGCCAATGAGCGGCCGTTCCAGCCACGTGCAGTCATCGAAGCTGCTGCTGCCTCCTCTCTTCTTCCTTCCATGGCCGCGTGGTTGCGGCCAGCAGCCCCGGATCCACCGCGCCGCGCCTCCGTCCTCAGCCGCTTCGCGCCCAGCGGCGCATCGCCATGGCCACCGCTGTTGCTTCGGCCTCCCCATCACCATCGCAGATTCAAACGGTCGCGAGCCACCACCGGAGCCGCCGTCCCTCTCCTCCCTTCTTTTCTTCTTCCGCCGCATCTCCTCCCTTCTACATGGCCAACCCCCTTCTTTGTCTCCCAATCCCTCACCCTCTTTCTCGATCTCTCTATCTCTCTTCCTCTCCCTCGATCTCTTTCTCTTTCTTTCTCCCTTTCCCTCTTCCTTCTTTCTTTCTCCTTCTCCTTCCTCACAGCCCGCCGCCCCCATCCCCTTCTTTCTCCTCTTCTCTTCTTTCCCTTTCTCTCAATTTCAAAACCTAACCCTAATTACTTCTTTTCTTTCCCTACTTAATTAATTAATACTAATAATAATAATACTAATACTAATAATAATAAAAATAATAACACAAAGAATTATATAGCCATAACAATAAAAATGGGGATTTAATTTGACTATAATAAAATTTAGGTGTAAATACTCCATTTTATAAATATTGTCTCACCTCATATTCATTTATCTAACATATTTCTAACCTACTATTATTATAACTAAATTATACTATTCTTATTATTTTATTAATTACTTACATAAAATAAATTATAGGTACTTTAATTCTAATTCTAGATTTTTCTTAAATTTTGGGATGTTACATTTCTACCCCCCTAAAAATGAATTTTGTCCCCAAAATTCGTTCCAATTACCCCACGTCAGGTCACACTCCTATTCATAACTAGATTCGGTACTATCGACATCTCCTAATTGTTTGCCTCAACCTCTAGTATCTCTATCCCTTTAGGCAACTAAGGGGAATTAAGGGTCGATTGCACTCCTACCTAGTCTTTCTTCGTCCCATCTCCTTAGGCTACGTCTTACCTGCCACCATTTCCTTAACAGTCTCTTGCCTAACTTATACCTAAACCAATTAAATCTCTCATCCTCCTTTTTATTGACACCCATCACTTACCATCCTAGCATGGATTTCTAGGGAACCCCCGTACTTTGAGATGACTTAACTACTTTAGGTAATTAAACGATCTGAGTTAAGATACCAAAGGATTGTACAATACTCCTGGTCATGGCCACTAACTTACTACTAGATCCGCGTGTCACGCCTTGGGGAATTTCCTGAAAGTTGTCTAAGTTGCTGGGGAACCTAACTTTTGGCAGCTACTAGTTGATTTAAACCTTGGGTTGATAACAACCTAGCTATGCTCAGGATAGTTCTAAGTGGTCTTCTAGGTCATACTATGTGTGTTTGTATTTTCCCACAAGGATACCCCCATAGGGCTTGCCCTATCTAACTACCCTTAGATTCAAGTTCTACTACATGAAACTATGTTGTGACTTCTAAAGCTATCTGGTCTGAAACATAATCTTATGAACAACATCCTTTCATAACTGGTTTCTAAAACAACAACACACAGGTCTCAATGAAAGAATATAAAGTTGCAGCCAAGTGTGCGTGGCATACATAGCCACGACCAAGGCAACAATGCTTCTCTGATACACATAAGATAGAGAATGGACAAACTCCTATAGTTCATCCGGGAAGCCAATCTCATCATACATAACACGATAGTGTGTAGGTCTGCTGGTACCTACCACTCCCTCATGTGCACAATGTGGAAAACATACTATCTATCGATCCAACCTAGGAGTCTGGGTACGGACTCATGCCTTATATAAGGGTATCAACAACTATTGACTAAAGCTTGCAACCGTGACAATTGAAGGAACCTCCAATTGCCTTGGTGACCAAGGGACACATACAAACTTGCATGATGGCCGAAACCTTAGAGACAAGAGGAATTGAAGAAGAATGTTCAACACCTAACAATGAGTTCAAAACCAAGCTTAACACTAGTCTTTAAACCAAACACTAACTAGATACTGATTGTTGACCCTCGAAGGAGTTATGCACTGAGTAACAGTTCTACATTCCACATATTTTCCTTTTTCCAGGAACTATAAAGGCCAAGTATTACAGCTAAGGAAATAAAAAGAGAAAGAGCCAAGAGGCCTAACCTGTAGACTTAGCTCTACCACAGATAACTGAGAAAACCGGTAACAAGAGTGCCACATCCTGAAGAACCGACAATGATATATTGGATACAGAAACTTGATAATTATGAGACGTCTACTCTATATACTTTGACCAAACAACAAGGGATCCTATCCTTCAGGTGCTAGTTGTAGAGTGAACCTCGAACCGAAAGAAATCGATCATGATTGCAATTTTCTAAGTACCTCTACCCATCCGAGTTCTCAATATCACTTATCCCCTTTATCTACTGGGGTGGTACCCTCTATCGTGACCGAACTAGTCATGGGGTCTGCACTAAGCGATAATGCCCAACCATAACTCAGATATGGCTAGTAAGGTCCTACACCACAAGGGACCTAAGGTAAGAAGGGTGCTCTAAGGTAGAACAGGATGGTTAAGGAGTCATGGTCTACATACTTAAACCCCCCCAATGGTCCAAAGAGTAAGAACACACTTAGGTGACTAGTTGGTTAACTTATACCTTAGTGAACCGAAACTACATCTAAGAACTCTCTGATTGATTTGTTAGGATACCAAAGGTTCAGACCCTTCCCTTAAGAAAGAGAACTAGGTTCTCTGGCACATCGACCTAAGGAGTAGGTAAGGACTCTAAAGAATCTATCTAATACCCTGGAAACACAAGGTTGGACATGCTCCTTTCACGCTAAAAACCAGTTTTCCGTACATAAGACTTAGGTATTCTCATCACTAACAAATATTAAATTCACTGACTACTTAATTGACATCTATCCGGAGTTATAGCGCCTTAGACAACTACAAGTAAGGTCAAGGCCCTAATTCGATTTCTCAAGTCGTATCAAGGGTTACATCCGTCCATTGGCACGAAACTGACCAAAGAACTACGGTTACCCTCCCTTACCGGGGTATTAGGTTCCTCTAACTTCCCATGAGTCCTTCCTACCGTTACCAACCCACCGAGTATGAAATCCTAAACCCGCAAAATTCCCAAATCCTAAGATCATTCAGCCCTTGCCCGAAAAGTGTACCATTAACCTTCTGCCTACACATCCTTCTAAGTCAAGCAACCTAACATACAAGTTATGCAAACGACATCGTAACTCATTCCTCAAATCTTCACCAAGTATATAGGACAACAAAAAATTCAGGGCAACACAAACAACAATTATGTGATGCAATCATTCGACAGAAATGAACATCATAATTAGCCAAAACAACTCACCATCCAAGTTCAATTACAAGCAACCGACCTCCTCCTAGCCCACTCGGAAGCCTACTCATCAAGCCCTCTAGTCACTCTCTCTTAATTGTATACCGCAACTAATTATGCACTCTATTCCAATGCTTACCCTTTACCTTGACTTCTAAGTGTGCCTCAAGTCCACTAGAGATTAAGGATAGGTCCCATAAAATCTATAAGGAGAAGATCTTACTCTTGGGAATGGATCCATGTCTCTCTCTCCCTCTAATTGTAAGTGGGTGGCTCTAACCCTGTTGAGGAGGGTGTCCCGACTCCCTTAATAAGACATCCTACTCAAGTCACTAACCATGATCCCGTGTACAACGCACCAAGTAGAGGGGTGATCAGTCCCTATACTGAGTACGTGGTACAGTGGAATCATAGTGAGTCACGACAACTAACCTAACCACAGTCCAATTGGATTAACTGCTCTGATACCAAAATGTAACGTCCTAATTTCTAAATCCAAGAATACTGTGTGAAGTCTATTAATCAGTTTGAGCATTCAAACTTGACTCAAAGACTTAATATCCTTTAGTTTTAATGATTAACAAATAAAATTATATAAACAGATTCTACTAAGAAAGGTATTGGTTTGTTTGATTGTGTTTCAGGATAAAATATTTATCAGAATCAGAAGGTCAGGATCAGAAGAACAAATGCAGGATTTAATATAAAGAAGCTGTCTGAAGAAATGCAACGCGTCTGAAGTGCGCAAACCGTCTGAAGACGTGAAGACTGTCTGAAGACGTGAAGACCATCTGAAGACATAAAGACTCGAAGGAATGAAGACAACATAAAGCAGTCTGAAGATTGAACTTATCTGAAGCAAAGAAGCTTTCTGAAGCAACGAAGCTGTCTGAAGAAGCAGAACTCATCTGAAGAGTTGAAGCTGTCTGAAGTAGTTCAACCCGTCTGAAGTATCAGTGCTGTCTGAAGTCTCACTTATGACGTGGCACCCTCTGCTGAAGTTTGTGAAAACTTTTCTGAACCTCTGCTGCACGTATCTTTTCAAACACGTTTATAGCAAGGAACACAGAGACCTTTCCTAGTGATTTTGAACTTCATACACCACTGAGGAAATCTCTGCAACGCAGAAATTGCAGCAACAACGATGGCAGCTTTATAGCAGCACCAACGTTGTACTCTGTCAGAATTGTCAGAACACCCAGAAGCATGACTCACAACGGATTGAATAGCATTCAATGCTATCTCTAAATGGTGGTATCACAACGGAAATATCATCATCACCAATCCATTAAAAGCACAAGAAAAGCTTAGGAGACTAAGCAGAAGCAACAAAGAGAAATGTTTGAATGAAATATTTTAATTCAAACATATTTTATCACCTGCAAGAAACAGCCATTGAACAAGACACCTCACTCAAAGAAGAAAGAAGAAATGGTGTCAGGAAGCAAACATAAAAGGAGCATATACAAAATAAGCAAGAGGACAAATCCAACGGATACCTCCTCATATACACTCCTAAGTAAAGCAGAGAAAATCAGAAGTCAGCTGAAGAAAAGTAAAAGGATATCAAGAGAGAGAACATGCAAAATAATATCAAGAAAATCTCTCTAAAGAGCTCATCTACAAAAGTGTCAGAACAGGACTGTCTGAACACATATCTGCTAAAGAAGAAGCAACCGTTTGAGACACTATTACACAACGGCTATATGAGCCACATCATCAACATCTCAACGGTATTATGAATCATCTTCAAACGGCTATATTCCAACAGAACATATAAATAGCCTCAAGGAAGAATTTGAAGATGTTGAACTCATTCACTTGGTTCAATCAGTTGATTAAGATGTATTAGAAAAATCTTATTGGTTGTTGACCATGCTTACTTGAATCAATCATGCTGCTGATCTATTGATCAGTTAGTCAAAATTGTAGTTGTTCAGCTTAACAACCAACCAGGCTGGAGCTTAAAGTCAAGTATCTACCGAGCCAATTCTCAGAGGATGTTGTTCCTCTTATCAAGAGACAGAGATTGTGCTTAACCTTATACTCTTGTATCACTGTCTTAAACTTGTACTTAGAACTCATTCATTATACCCTGAGTAGTACTCAGTTAACCTCTAGTACAGGAAAAGATTAAGTTTAAGTTTCGTGGAAACTTAATCTTAGTTTAATTTGTAAACACTTTATGTGTCAGAGAGCCTGGAGAGGCTTGGTGGAAGAAAGAATACTCAGTTGCAAAGCCTGGAGAGGCTAGACTGAAAAAGAATACTGCATATGTTGTCTGAAGAGGCAGTTGAAAACAAATAATACTTGTGTTAGCCTGGAGAGGCTAGATTGAAAAAGAATACTGCATATGTTGCCTGAAGAGGCAGTTGAAAACAAAGTAATACTTGTGTTAGCCTGAAGAGGCTGTGAATAATACTTGTATCTGTGGATTCAGATAGTGGAAAATCCAGTGGTGGTTTGCCTCTGGGACTGGATGTAGCTCACGGGTTTGTGGGTGAACCAGGATAAATTCCTTGACTAAGTTTTCCTACCCTTATCTCTTATCAATTCCTTTTATACTAATCAAGGGGTCAGAATACTTAATCTGATATTTTAAAAGGGCACAAAACATCTTTTAAAATTAGTTTTTACCAGCCCTCTGAAAACTTCAGACAGCCCCTTAAAAACCTGTCTGAAATCTCTATGCCTAAGTTCTCTTTTTCTCTTAATCTCTTTATTTCCAGTTTTCATATTTAAGTTGGAAATTGAAAAGTATCTTCTATAATAAACTTAACACAACTACTTCAATAAAATGATCTTTCATATGAATAAAGCATGAGATGTCTCTTATATCATTTGAAGCTTTACAAAGAATGTTCCTTGAAGAACTTCTGAAATAAATTCTCTGAAGTAAGTCTGAAAGAGATCAGTTCAGAAATCAGGATTATACTTCAGACAACCTCTAGTCGTCTGAAGTATTTCAGAAAACCGTTCTGAAAATACTCTTTGTAATAATCTTCATAAGATACTTTGAGAAGCCTCTATTTAAAACAATCTTAAACCTTAGAAGAAACACTGTTTTTCTTATCTTCCACATGTTTCAACTATCACTGATCTTAAGACTTGTTTTTTTTTTAATGGTGCCCATTTTCATGATTTAAATCAAAGATTTCCAAAAACTATAAAAAAGTTTGAAACACTATTCAACCCCCCTTCTAGTGTTTCCTGTGGTTCTAACATACTGTTCGTTGGAAACACTATTCCCGAATTTCTGAAATTATTTCACGCCATTTTCGATATCGGCACACATAATACAATGATGCCTAAGAAATCCAACGTTTACTTAGACTACCACATACTTCATACATCACATTTTCTCAAAGTCAATTCTAACTTTGAAATATGGGAACGAATCAACACTTTAGAGTGTTAAGGTTCATAAACTCCTACCGGAAATTCGGCAGAGTTTCCCCTGAAAACTGGACATTTCCAAATTTTCAGAATCACCTGAAAACCAGCAAAATACCAGTGCAGTTTATAAGATACAATAACTAATCCAAATCTATATCAAAATGGGCCTCCATGGCCAAACCAAACAGGCACACCATACTCTTCAAATAATACAATCCAATGATTTAAATACATATACATACATACACAAATCATAATCGTTACATAAATTGATTAGGCTTGAACATTCAAAGACTAAAGGCAGCATGGGGGGCATAAGTACCCACAGTAGAACTCAATCTCCTCTTCCGATGTCACGGAACCCCATCCTGCACAACTGAAGGTAATTCCCCGTAACGTGGGGTGAGACTACGTCCCAGTGAGTATGATAAAAGTGTGTGAAGTGTGGGGGAAAAACAACCAATAACATAAGCATCATATAAGAATCACAACACAGGTAACTAGACCATGAGACAAACAACATAATTTAGAGAACTATGAAAAAGGGACTTAAGATAGAATATGAAATCATGAGTCAGTAACATAAGCAGTCAATGCAAAGTTAGTCCTCAAGTGTCATAACCCAGACACCCACGGGGTCTTTTCACTGTTAACCTCTTTGAGCGCTCGGCCATGTGACCAAGGACCGTCGTCCAGGGGCCACCCTCATTAAGTTTTATTATTAAACATGCATAATTCATTTTTAATTGAGGAACCCCATTTACCCCTTGGCCTAGGAGCAAATGTGATTACCTCTCTTGTACTTCTTTGGTCCGAAGACCCCTCATTGATCCGAAGATCCCTCATTGATCCGAAGATCCCTCATTGGTTCGAAGACCCATGAATTCCTTTTTATGCATGAGGTCCAAAGACCCAACTCCTTTCTTTTTAAAACATGAGGTCCTAAGATCCAATTTCTTTTCAATGAATATAATGGGGGTAAATTCATGTACAACCATTCAAATTATGCACAAGCGTGAGGAACTACAAAAACATGAGCAATTATAAGCACAATCACACCTCAAACCTTCAATTTTATGAAAACCCCCAAATTCCTCTAATCGAGAGTTAATCACTAAATCACATTCAATTCATTCAAACAATCAACTTTATATTTACACAAATCAGAGCATAAATCTTAATAATAGCAAGGGAAGGAAAGATAGGGAGCATACATAGAGAAAAATTAAGAAAGAGTCAGTGAAACCACACCCACCTCCGCTCCAGCCACCGTCGTCGGAATTACGGCTGTTTAGTCAAACCCACTGCCGTGTGAGCCCCTGTGGGCTGTTCTCCCTCACCTCCCTGCGCTCTCCTTCATCCACTGGCCGTAGCTCCGCTCCACCGCGCAGCCACCACCGGTCACTACCGTTCGCAGCCGCGAGTTACTCCCCTTCCTTTAGCTCCGCCGATGAGCGGTCGTTCCAGCCACGTGCAGCCATCGACGTTGTTGCTGCCTCCTCTCTTCTTCCTTCCATGGCCGCCGTTGTTGCGGCCAGCAGCCCCGGATCCGCCGCGCCGCGCTTCCGTCCTCAGCCGCTTCACGCACAGCGGCGCATCTGCCATGGCCACCGCTGTTGCGCGGCCTCCCCATCACCATCGCCGATTCGAAATGGTCGCGAGCCACCACCGGAGCCGCCGTCCCTCTCCTCCCTTCTTTTCTTCTCCGCCGCATCTCCTCCCTTCTACATGGCCAACCCCCTTCTTTGTCTCCCAATCCCTCACCCTCTTTCTCGATCTCTCTATCTCTCTTCCTCTCCCTCGATCTCTTTCTCTTTCTTTCTCCCTTTCCCTCTTCCTTCTTTTCTTTCTCCTTCTCCTTCCTCACAGCCGCCGCCCCCTCCCCTTCTTTCTCCTCTTCTCTTCTTTCCCTTTCTCTCAATTTCAAAACCTAACCCTAATTTACTTCTTTTCTTTCCCTACTTAATTAATTAATACTAATAATAATAATACTAATAATAATAATAACACAAAGAATTATATAGCCATAACAATAAAAATGGGATTTAATTTGACTATAATAAAATTTAGGTGTAAATACTCCATTTTTATAAATATTGTCTCACCTTGTAATTCATTTATCTAACATATTTCTAACCTACTATTATTATTATAATTAAATTATACTATTCTTATTATTTTATTAATTACTTGCATAAAAATAAATTATAGGTACTTTAATTCTAATTCTAGATTTTTCTTAAATTTTGGGATGTTACAAATTTCACCTATTATCTTTACTACCATTTAACGTGAAGACATTAAAGTTAATAAGGGTAAATAAGGAAAATAATAATAAATGTTGTCTTGAAATTTTCAAAATGCCTTATAAAAAGGACCACAAAAACTTCTAAGAAGTACCGTATAAAAAGGACCAGAGGGAGTAAAAAAACATATAGGAGAATTAATAGTGCCCTAAAAATAATAAAAGATCTATTGAAGTGTAAAAGAGTAGATTCAACTAAATAGTATTCCTCCGTTTCTTTTTATTTGTCGTTTAAGATTTTTGTACAATGATTAAGAAATACAATAATTATGTCTTTTAGCCCAATTTTTTTCAAATATGTCATTTTTTTCTCATTAGTGCATTTAATATCTTTTTTTTTTCAATGACATGAATTCCTTTTTCATATTTGTTTTACTTCTCACCATAAATTTTTTGTTAGAAACATAAAGAATATATTTATCAAATTAAAAATTTGTAAGACATTTATGATATAACTTTATAATAAATATGTAAAAAATGTTGCGTCATTAAACTCATTAAATGATATCAACACATTATTGAATGATTGTGTAATCCTATTTTACACTGACAAAGTATAACTATTAAGTACTTTTTATAATCTCAATGTGTAGGTTTGATTATCTTTATAATTTAATATGTAAATTTATTATATTTAGTTTTAAACAATCAAGATGGAATAAAATATTGGTTTTAATCGAATGAATAGTACAAATAATAATAAAAAAGCTAATGAATTGTAAAATTATAGATGTGTTTTTGCGTTATGGGCATATCCGTGAAGCAGCCAACTAATAGTAGTCAACAATAGGCACAGTTGTATAAACTTTTAACAAATTTAACCCTTAATTCTTAGTTCTAATAATATTTTTTAATAAAAATATTCGACAAAAATTAAGTAATTAATATATATTTTTTTGTTAAAGACTTTAATATTTTTCTTAATAAATATTCAATTGTGTGTTGTGCTTGTCAATGATAAAATTAAGAAAAAATGTATTTATACAACAATATCGTACAATATTGAGAGCTAAAGAGAGAAGATAAAGAGTGTGTGGAATGTGATGGGTATGTGATAGAGAGATGGAGAAAAAATGTATGTTTTATAAGTTTATATATATATATATATTATTTGTATGAATAATATATCTCTAAAATTAATTTCATTAATAATAAAAGCACATGTGTTTTGAGTTAATAAGTGTGCATGAATGTTTTAATAATATTGTTTTATATAATCTTATTAGATAAAAGTATATTGTTATCTAAATTGGAAGATTAAATGTATACATATCACAAGGATAAAGTTTTTAGATAAAAGTGTTAATTAATGCATAAAACACATGGTTAAATGCTTATATTATGCAATAATAATTCTTTTATGAAAGTATATTAATATCTATATCATAAGAGTGTGAATGTGTTCTTTATGTATATAAGGAGACATGTAATTAAGTAAGAAATTTTTTTATATGATAGTGAGAGGTTTGAATCTTAACTATTAAATCTTACCATGAACTATAAAAGCGTATCAATAAATAAATTTAAAGAACATTAAGGTGATTTTTAATTAAAATTTAAATTAATTTTATGTAGAAATATATTTATATTTAAGAGTTGTATTATTATATACTGTCAATGTAAAACAATTTACACTAAATATCATACCTCATATGTTTTTAAAATGTGAACTAAGGATATTTTCAGCCTATATCTAGAAAACTAAATCTCTTTCGAGGCGTAGAGATCACCGAAGTGGTTTTGTCTCTCCCAACAAAGTCTTTTCCATACGCACCGCCAAAGATCAAACATATGTCAAAATGCTTAAGGGACTCAACTATCTGGTACCAGGCTTTATTGGTACACCTCATGTGTTATTTAAACTATATAAGTGTGTGTTTCACATTACAAGCTTCATATGAAAGCATGTCAATGAATAAACTAAAAGGATAAATGACTACGCTCATTAACATCTTAATAACATAGGTAAATATTAGAGTATTTACTCAGTGTATGCATTATTTTGAATTCGGAACTACCTATACAAATTAATGTAAAAGGTGTGCTTTATCCAAAAATTAAAGAGCAATGTTCTACTTAAATGGTCCGCGCATCGCACAGGATGGAACCTAGTACTTTTTAATCCTACACATCCTAAAATCGAACAACAGTGGAGGATGGAGCTCACACAATTTTATCAGCGTCGAGGATGCGGATTGCAATGGTGTTGGGGTGTAACGTACCGGTGATGGGGTCCATAGTGGCTATGTGATTTGTGTGGGAGTAAGGTTGTGGGTGGCGTACGGTGGTCATAAGGTGGCTATCGGTGATGGGAGATGAAGGGAAAGATTCGATGCGCACAGATTTGGACGTTATGTGGTGGTCTTGGCTCCAAAACATCACTGGATAAGGAGGACACGCTCTAGTAGCGCGAAGAAAGCGATACACAACTATTCTGGGTGGCCGGAGGTCTGGGGTAAACAAGTTCAGGGGCTGGTGTTGTGGGTGCTAGTTACCGTGAGGAAGGGCCTCAAGATGACAGTGTAAGGTCCAAGACCCTCTTGAGCAAAGGTTTTAATGACAACAAACTTTCACAACAAGATTCTAAGTGTTCTGAATACTTTGGTACTAATGTTTGCACTTGAGAATGCTTGAAAGATACAGAAAGGAATCTGTAGAAGATATAACCAAAATCCAGAATAAACAAATCAACATTCTCACACTGCATCAAGCTGTGAAAGATGTCTTCAACATATTTGAAATGATCATTTGATAAATGAAAGTAAGAAAGTTGTTGAGAAAATAAAGAGAAAAGTCTTTAGCAATAAGATTCAAGAAATACAAGTTCTGCAGAAGATGCACTCTCTATGGATGAATTATGACAGAAGATTCAAGAAGCAACTCAAAGTACAAGAAAGGGAAGTCTGTACATAAAGATAATTGGAATAAATTCAATTTATCCCTTAGAACCAAAATTCCAGACTCGGATCAAGTTATGACATATTAGAAGGAAGATTCACTTTTGTGAAAAGTGAAGAAGAAGCTCTTTGCTGGAAAATCATGACTTCCCAAGCTTCCAAAAAGTTACAGTCAAGAGAAAACATACTCTGAAGTCCCCTAAAATGATCACATGTCATTGACAAATCTCTGCAGAAGAAAAAGGGAAGTCTGTAGAATAAATAAAGCTGTAAGGAATGCTCCAGAAGAAGCAGAATGCAATAAACTCAATTTTTCTAATTTCTGAGGATGCAGCTGAATCAAATACACTTGAAATAATTTATATCAATCCATTTAATGCCCTCAGTAAGCATACAGAAGAAAGAACTACAGAAACCACTAAGTTTGCATTCTGCAGAAGATAGTCCTCCAGAAGGTGTGACCAGTCAAAGGGATAGTTGTACCTGCATGTGACAGTTGTTGCATGATGGAGACTCCTCATGAGGAGTTAGCTGGAGGTACAAGCAACCTCTCCAACGGCTAGTAACCTTCCTCCCCTATAAAAAGAGGAGTTCTCTTCATTATTCAATACACCTCTCTCCATAAGAAGTATTCGAGCTTATATTTACAAAATCCATCTTCTGGAGACTTTCTCTCTCTTCACATTTTCTCAGATTCTGCTCTAAAAAGTTTAGTAAGAGAGAGATGGCTCAACCTTTTGCTACTGTGCAGTGAGCTAAAAAGAGGTGTAACTCATGCAGAAGGAAATCTACAAGGTATTTTTGAGTCTGTACTTTCTGCAGAAGAAGCTGCAGTAGGTGTGAAGCCTTGAGAGGCTGCAGAAGAAGCCTATAAGACCCTGCAGAGGCTGAGCAAAGAATACTGGTGATGAGAGCCTGGAGAGGCTGCAGAATAATACTTGGAAAAGAGCCTGAGGAGGCTGTGGGAGCAAAGAATACCTTGTAATCATAATTGGTTAGTGGAAAATCCTACTGAGGTAGGTACTGGACGTAGCCCAAGGATTGTGAGGGTGAACCAGTATAAAAATCATGTGTGCAGTATCTCTTATCCTTACTCTCTTTAATTTTTTGCACATACATCTATTGCTTGGTTAGTTATTGTTCATACTTTGAACATTTAGCAAGCTATAAACCATATTTTGATAAACTTGTTTTTAAACTGATATTTTCACATAAATCACATTCATATCAGTTCAAATACTAATCTGGAAAGTTTCATTAAATTATGAAACTGTTTGGTGCTTCAAAAGCACATTTCTTGAAATCTGTCCATTGTTCAACATTGAACTTGGGGTTCAAACTACTAGATCTTTACAAACTTGATTTTAATAAGATTTAACTTTATATTCTGGTTGTTTACTATTCAAAGATCTGATCTGGAAAGTTTCATCAAGTTTCAAGTTCATTTGACCCTTCAGAAGATTGGTTTAAAGTGACAGATTCAATGTTTTGCTTCTGCATAACTGCAGAAACTTTATACTATTCTTCTGAACAGTTTTTCTCACATAATCTTATTACTTATTGGTTAAATAACTATTCTGGAAAGTTTTATTAAAATACAAAATCATTTGACCCTCCAGAAGAAAGGTTTAAAGTGACAGATTCATTGTTTTGCTTTTGCATAACTGCATAAACATTATATTATTCTTCTGAACCTTATTTTGAGTTGTATCTACATTAAATACACTATATGGAAGAATAAAATTTGATGATATCAGTCCATATAATATTGCTTACCTTTAAGAAGATAGTTTCAATCAACTTAATTGGCATTATACACTAACTACTATCTTCTAGAAGTAACTTCTGATAGCAGAGATATTCCTTGAGCAAAGATCAGTAAGTTTTTTAAAGTACTTGTAGGTTGGGCCAAAAGCTTTCAAGGGTCAAAATTCAACCCCCCTTCTTGTGACTCTCTGATTTACTTCAATTGGTATCAGAGCTCAACCTCTATGGGTTGAGCACACTTAACCGTGTGAGAGGAAAAGATTCAGGAAGAAGTAATGGCCAACCAAGAAGCATACTCCAAAAGTGCTGATGCAAAAATTGAAGAAATGAACAACTTCAAGAAGGAACCAATGATGCTAGAATTTGATACAACTCTACATGTGGCTCAAAAGGACCTTAAGGTATGTACTGGTAAACTTGAACATTGTCCTCCCTATGATGAGATAGATTTTGCTTATGATGGATTGAATGATGGTTTGATAAACTTTGAAAATAAAAATATGGAATGCTTAAAAAGGATATTCTTTATTGAACTTCAAATTGAAATCTTGAAGGTTGAATAAGATTTTCTTGAAGAAGATATACTTGCAAATTGTGAAATCTCAATTATCTTCAAAAATCATTTAATCTTGAAAATGAAGTTGAAAACATATTTTCAACATTTGCCAAAACTGAAGTATCTACTTGCTCTTATTCCATGTTTGTCAATAATGGAAAGAATGTCATTTTACATGGAAAACTAAATAAAGGTTGTGGCAAACAGATTTCAGAATCCTATCACAATGCTAAGTCCATGTTTTTCAAAATGATCTTTAAAATATCAAATCATCATCCAGTCTCATTATCTATATCATGGTCATATCTCTTGTTTGTGCAATTTTAGAAGAACTGTTTATATGAGAGATACAATGGTATGGGTTGTTAAATCTCTTAAGAATTCAACCACTAACACTCAAGGACCCAAGATGAAATGGGTACCAAAATGTCTCCTTAGTAATTTTATGCAGAAAAATTCTCAAGAAGATGGGACCATTGGCTAAAGAAAAAACTTTCAAGGCTTAAATGAAAATATTACCTCCATAGAAGGAACATGTCTCTAGCCAATGCTTCTCAAATGATTAGTGTGAAATCTCCAAGGTTCATGACTTTTAGAATGAACCAATGGGTGAGAAAAAGTACAGTTCAATTGACCAAGAACAAGGTATCAAATATTTCTATCCCCAATGCATATTCATAAAGTCAATGAATTCCTAATAGGTTTTTGCTAAGGTCTTGCATACTTGGTGATTGAATGATTATCATTGACTGACATTTATATGGACATTTTGTTCTAATCATTTTATTAGTCTTAAACCTAAAAAGAAAATGATTAGAAGATCACAAGTAATGTGCTAGTAGTGCTAATTTAAAATTCTGATATAGCTACCTTTAAATGAGCATAACTTGGCTTACATAAGTCTGTTTTAGGTTAAACCAATTTTTTTTTGAAAGATTATTGATGTTAGTATCAAACTGGAAAATATGAGAATTTTACCTTAATCACAAAAGTCCCAGTAAAAGTTTGAATACAATTGTTCTGTAATAGGTTCTGATATAAACTAGTCAACTTCAATTGATCATATCTTGAGCTATAGAAATGCTTTTTGAGTGAAACCAATTTTGTTTGAAAGCTTATTTATGATATTATTAAACTGGAAAGTTTGAAAAATTCATCTTAATCACAAAAGTCCCAGTAAAATTTTGAATATAGTTGTCCTGTCATAAGTTCTGATATAAACTAGTACACTTCAACATGTCATAACTTGAGCTACAGGAATGCTTTTTCAGTGAAACCAATTTTATTTGAAAGCTTATTCATGTTAGTATTAAACTGGAAAGTTTGAGAATTTTATCACAACTACAAGAGTCCCAGTAAATTCGTGAATATAGCTGTTCTGCTATAGATTCTGACATAAAGCAGCCCACTTCATCAGATCATAACTTGAGCTACAAGAATGATATTTGAGTGAAACAAATTTCATTGGAAAACTTACTCATATTAATTTTAGACTGGAAAGTTTCAGATTTTTTGAACATCTAAATAATTCCCAGTAAGTCATTAAAGTAGGTTGTTATGTTATATGATCATATTTGAGCATACTATTTTTGAATGTTTATAACTTGAGCAAGGAAAATCTTTTTCAAGTGAAACCAGTTAGATTTGAAAGATAATACTTAATAGTTTAATCCCATTAAGTAGCTAAGATTTTGGTTGCATGGATTTGTATCAATGCATAAAAAATAGAATTGTCCCATTCTGCACTCTGTGATAAATCAGTCAACTTAAATGCATCATATCTTGGGATAGGAAAATCCAAATCGCATGATCTTTGTCTTGTTAGAAAGCTTGAGATATCTAGTTTATTATGGTGAAATCTCATTTCTGTGTGAATTGAAAATAATTCACAGATGCAGTTTGAAGTATAGCAGTCAATGATACTTTTCTGATCTAATGCAGTAACTTGGAATTAGAATATCTTTGGATGTACTAATCCAATTGAGATGATTTTTGTAGCCTTAAAATGTTTGAATGATTCTTTTTATTGGGATAAATTATCATCTCTTTATTCAAAAGTCCTTTAGAGATTGGACTTTGAGAAACTGCTTAAGACTCTAATATGTTTTATTCTTAACCACAAAGGATTAGTCTTTTAGAAGCTTCTGCAAGAATGTCCAAACTAAAAAATGATCCAATATTGCTTCTGTAAGTTGTGATCATGAAGGGGAGTTTGAGGATTCCTTATTCAAAGCCATCTATGATGAGAATGACATTTCTCATAGCTTTTCATGCATTAAAACTCCATACCATAATGGAGTTGTGAAAAGAAAGAATATGACACTACAAGAAATGGCTAGAACCATTTTAAATGATTCTAGTGTTAAAAATATTTTTGGGCTAAAGTTGCGTGCATTTCATGCTATACTTTGAAAATAGTCACTATTAGAAGCATGTGAAACATTTTAGTCTAAACATTTCATACTTGCATACATTTGGATAAGAATGTTATATTAGTGAGTTTGATTCAAAATATAATTAGGCTATCTATCTTGGATATTCTCTAACTTCAAAAGCCTATAGAAATCAAACTGATTGAGGAAAGTGTACATGTTGTTCTTTTCATTGAATCTAATGCTTCTCTTGAGAAAGAAAGAACTGCAGGTTTAGAAAATAAAATAGAAGAACTAAATCTAAACCAGAAGGATAAAACTGACTTCAGAAGCAGAAGTTATGAATCAAAAGATGATCAGAAAAATGATCAGAAACTGATCAGAAGAAGGATCAAAAGCACAAGGATGCAGATTTTGACTCTAAATTATGAACAACAGAATGAAGAATATTCAACAAGCTTCCAATGATCCATCCATACCTAGGAGCTGGAAACTAGAGTTAATGCTCACCCTTATGATAAAATCATTGGAGATACATTAGAAGAAGAACTTGAACACCTTGAAAAGAACAAAGTGTGGACACTGGTTCCCTCTTCTCAAAATCAATCCATCACTGAAATAAGATGAGATGGATGAGAAAGGTAAAGTGATCAGAAACAAAGAAAGAAAGAGAGAAAGAAGATGATGAAATCTCCACTCTTCAAGAAAAGTCTACAAAGGATCTTCTTATAAGATTAAAAATGGATGGAGCCAAGCCAATGACAACTCTAATGCATCCATCCACTTTGCTTGATAAAGACAAATGTGGTGAGTTTGTTTCTAAAAAGGAATACAGAGGTATGATTGCTTCCTTATTATTCTTAAAAAACAAGTAGGCAAGCTATTGCATTTTCAATTGAATTATGTGCAAGGTTTCTATCTTATCCTAAAAGAATTTCATGTCATATTTGTAAAGTGAATATTTAGATTCCTTGTTTGAGCTACTAATCTTGGCCTTTGGTATAAGAAAGGAACAAGCTTTGATCTTGTAGGATTCTATGATGTTGATTTTGCTGGAGTTAGGATTGAGAGAAAAGGCACAAATGGTGAATGCCAAATTCCTGGTTAATCTCTCTTATCATGGATGTGCAGGAAACAAAATACTATTGCCCTATCCATTGTAGAAGCAAAATATACATCAACAGTAAGATATTCACAAAGGTTGGGTTTAAGCATTAAATGGAGGATTACTCTCTGAGGTACACTGAAATGCCAATCTTATGTGATAATGAAAGCTCTATGAACCTATCTATCAATCCCATGCATCACATTAAAACATATTGACATCAAGTATTATTTTATTAAAGATCATGGTCATAAGCATGACATTGAACTGAAATATGTTGAGACAAAGTTTTAACTTACTGATATCTTTTCTAAACATCTTCTAGAAGAAAGATAAAACTTCATTAGAGATCAAATGCATAATTGATTGATATATTATGTGTTCTAAGTTCAACATGAGCCTTCTTTACCTAATCTAGAACACTTAGAAGATGAATTTCCCATCTAGAAGCAAAAATCATGCTTTTGAAAGAGTAAAGAGAGATGGAAATCCTTCTATTGGTGTTTGATATTCTCAATGCCTAAGAGGGAGTTGTTGCCTTCATTTTTACTCACAATAAATAGTAGCTATAACCTAAAGTGAAAGATAGGTTGTTTCCTTCATATATTCAATTCTCTTTCACAACATTACTTGTTTTTGCCAATTCCTTATATCATTCCTATTATTTTCACGAGGATCAAAGCTATAGGAAGGAATGGCATAAAATTTGTAGCTACTCATGTTCATCAAAGTTTACCAATTAGAGTTGTCCTTGTTACAAATGTTCCGGTAACAAAATCTTTTCCACTAGAACTCCTAAACCACTCATAAGAGAAGATTGAGATGTATATGTCTTCTTAGAAAGACTAGGATGGCTCAAATTCTTTAAAATATAGGAGCCTATGTATCCAATATTAGTGAAAGCATTTTTGCTGCAACTTCTAAGTTTAGGAGTGATGATCAATATCTTATGAAGGATATCAAGGGATACTCAATGTTACTCACCCATGGGTATATTCATGAATATGTACATGTCTTCCATATGACAAGTTTCTTACCAAGCCTTTTAGGTTTCACAAAATATCCTCTTGATGATGTAGAAAAGGAAAAAGATCATTTCTTCTTTGCATGGAAGAATTTGTAGCAAGTGCTTCTCATGGGGTGATAAAGTGAAAGAAGAAAAAGAAAGAGGTTACATTGGAAAAAGATAAAGCCTCCATAGGCAAACTTTGGAACTAATATGGTAAACCAGTTCCATACCTCTTCTATTCTTATATCCCATTATCTTATGATAAAGTCTAAGCCGTTATTCTTAATGATTCAACTTAGTTTGGGTAAAAGGATCTTGTCTTCAACATTTTAGTATTGAGAAAGTGTCTTAAGATTGTGTAATATACAAGAGAAGTAAGTAAGGATTGTGTAGTATCAATTCTGGTTTAACACATTTGTGTTACTAGTAAGAGCTTCTCATGTTCTACCAATGCCTTTAGCTCACTTCCAACCAACTTAAGATAAATAGAAGTGGGCTACTTGATCTTATTTAAATCCTTCCTCACTAAGTAGCCTTGCCATTGATGAGAACTTATTCTTTCCTATCATTTTAATGCCCATTTTGATGGATGACAAAAGGGGGAGAAGAATATAAAGATTCAGTCATAACAAATTTCTATCTGAATGACACAGACTAAGGAGGAGAAATAATTCTTTATTGTTAAATCCCATTTTTGTTATCTGAATGTTATAAATGGCACAAACTCAGGGGGAGATTTAATTCTGTATTGTTAAATCACTTGATTATTATTTCCCTTATTCAGAAAACTTAAAATTTGTTCATGAAAGTTTGTCATCATCAAAAAGGGGGAGATTGTAAGGTCCAAGACCCTCTTGAGCAAAGGTTTTAATGACAACAAAATTTCACAACAAGATTCTAAGTGTTTTGAATACTTTGGTACTAATGTTTGCACTTGAGAATGCTTCAAAGATACAGAAAGGAATCTGTAGAAGATATAACCAAAATCCAGAATAAACAAATCAACATTCTCACACTGCATCAAGCTGTAAAAGATGTCTTCAACATATTTGAAATGATCATTTGATAAATGAAAGTAAGAAAGCTGTTGAGAAAATAAAGAGAAAAGTCTTTAGCAATAAGTTTCAAGAAATACAAGTTCTGCAGAAGATACAAAACATGCATTCTCTATGGATGAATTATGACAGAAGATTCAAGAAGCAACTCAAAGTACAAGAAAGGGAAGTCTGGACATAAAGATAATTGGAATAAATTCAATTTATCCCTTAGAACCAAAATTCCAGACTCAGATCAAGTTATGACATATTAGAAGGAAGATTCACTTTTGTGAGAAGTGAGGAAGAAGCTCTTTGCTGGAAAATCATGACTTCCCAAGCTTCCAAAAAGTTACAGTCAAGAGAAAACATACTCTGAAGTCCCCTAAAATGGTCACATGTCATTGACAAATCTCTGCAGAAGAAAAAGGGAAGTCTGTAGAATAAATAAAGCTGTAAGGAATGCTCCAGAAGAAGCAGAATGCAATAAACTCAATTTTTCTAATTTCTGAGGATGCAGTTGAATCAAATACACTTGAAATAATTTATATCAATCCATTTAATACCCTCAGTAAGCATACAGAAGAAAGAACTACAGAAACCACTAAGTTTGCATTCTGCAGAAGATAGTCCTCCAGAAGGTGTGACCAGTCAAAGGGATAGTTGTACCTGCATGTGACAGCTGCTGCATGATGGAGACTCCTCATGAGGAGTTAGCTGGAGGTACAAGCAACCTCTCCAACGGCTAGTAACCTTCCTCCCTTATAAAAAGAGGAGTTCTCTTCATTATTCAATACACCTCTCTCCAGAAGAAGTATTCGAGCTTATATTTACAAAATCCATCTTCTGGAGACTTTCTCTCACTTCACATTTTCTCAGATTCTGCTCTAAAAAGTTTAGTAAGAGAGAGATGGCTCAACCTTTTGCTACTGTGCTTAATTTGTAGTAGTTTTGAGCCTGTTTTTTATATTCTCAGCAAATACATCTTTTGTAAACTCTCAAGAGTGCTTTGAGAGTGTTAGTGTCTCTTGAGAGAATGTATAATTGTTGTTGTGAGTTTTTGCACTGGTGTAGTGAGCTAAAAAGAGGTCTAACTCATGCAGAAGGAAATCTGCAAGGTATTTTTGAGTCTGTACTTTCTGCAGAAGAAGCTGCAGTAGGTGTGAAGCCTTGAGAGGCTGCAGAAGAAGCCTATAAGAGCCTGCAGAGGCTGAGCAAAGAATACTGGTGATTAGAGCCTGAAGAGGCTGTAGAATAATACTTGGAAAAGAGCCTGAGGAGGCTGTGGGAGCAAAGAATACCTTGTAATCATAATTGGTTAATGGAAAATCCTACTGAGGTAGGTACTGGACGTAGCCCAAGGATTGTGAGGGTGAACCAGTATAAAAATCATGTGTGCCATATCTCTTATCCTTACTCTCTTTAATTTTTTGCACATACATCTATTGCTTGGTTAGTTATTGTTCATACTTTGAACATTTAGTAAGCTATAAACCATATTTTGATAAAATTGTTTTTAAACTGATATTTTCACATAAATCACATTCATATCAGTTCAAATATTGATCTGGAAAGTTTCATTAAATTATGAAACTGTTTGGTGCTTCAAAAGCACATTTCTTGAAATTTGTCCGTTGTTCAACATTGAACTTGGGGTTCAAACAACTAGATCTTTACAAACTTGATTTTAATAAGATTTAACTTTATATTCTAGTTGTTTACTATTCAAATATCTGATCTGGAAAGTTTCATCAAGTTTCAAGTTCATTTGACCCTTCAGAAGATTGGTTTAAAGTGACAGATTCAATGTTTTGCTTCTGCATAACTGCAGAAACTTTATACTATTCTTCTGAATAGTTTTTCTCACATAATCTTATTACTTATTGGTTAAATAACTATTCTGGAAAGTTTTATTAAAATACAAAATCATTTGACCCTCCAGAAGAAAGGTTTAAAGTGACAGATTCATTGTTTTGCTTTTGCATAACTGCATAAATATTAAATTATTCTTATGAACCTTATTCTGAGTCGTATGTACATTAAATACACTATATGGAAGAATAAAATTTGATGATATCAGTCCCTATAATATTGCTTACCTTTAAGAAGATAGTTTCAATCAACTCAATTGGCATTATACACTAACTATTGTCTTCTAGAAGTAACTTCTGATACCCAAGGTATTCCTTGAGCAAAGATCAGTAAGTTTTTCAAAGTACTTGTAGGTTGGGCCAAAAGTTTTAAAGGGTCACAATTCAACCCCCCTTCTTGTGACTATCTGGTTTACTTCAATTGTTGGCTTAATTGTCAGCGTCACCCTTAGGATTCGATGGGCTTAACATCCCAACCCATGGCGCCTATAATGGGCGCAACCCCTTAAGCTAGATGCGGCTCTGGGAATCCTTAAGGAAATAAAGTTGCGCCCTTGCTAACAGCTATAGCTTTTGGCCTAGTGGTAAGCGCTTGATCCAACAAGTGGTATCAGAGCAAGGTCATGGGTTCGAATCCCCCGGCTGACACTGGGGGGAGATTGTTGACTTAATTTTCAGCGTCACCCTTAGGATTCGATGGGCTTAACATCCCAACCCATGGCGCCTATAATGAGCGCAGCCCCTTAAGCTAGATGCGGCTCTGGGAATCCTTAAGGAAATAAAGTTGCGCTCTTGCTAACAGCTATAGCTTTTGGCCTAGTGGTAAGCGCTTGATCCAACAGACAGGAGCTCTCCGACGATAATGGATCCAATATTAATACCAATATCTTCTTTCTAGTAATTGATCCAATACCGGCAACCAATGCAACTACATCAGCAATGGGAAGATCAGTAGCAGCAGCTGCAAACTTTGTGGTAAACAAATATCAGTAGTTATTTTTCATATGGAGCCTTATGAGTGTCAATGCTCTACCTGAGCAGCTCAAGTTGCTTCTGATTTGGGTACTCGAGATAATAGATGGTGAAATAATTCATCCTATACATATCTTGTACATATATATGTCTACCATTGCTAAAATAACTACCAACAAACTCCAACGGTTCCTCCCTCTCATTGATTAATATATTTTTCGTCTTGTGTAAAACTTAATTACTGAGGGAATAGGAAGGCGAAAGTAAGAATGAGAAGGCCAATGAAAATAGAGTAAGAGAGAGCGAGCTATGATGGAGGGCGCGCTAGAGCACCAAGCAGTGAGGAGTAATAATATTAGATGGAGATGAGTGTTTTTACATAGGAAATATGGGTGAGGATGGTGAAGGGAGGGAAAGGGGGGAGAGGAAGAGTTTAAACAAAGAGGATATTTTAAAAAATAAAAATTATGATGGGTAGGTTGTGTAGGATTAGAAAGCGATTATGAAAAATCAATTCCCCTCGATTGGCCCACGAGCGGGAAAAATTATTATGCATGGCCCAACTCCCAAATATAACTTTTTATTTAATTATCAATATTAAATAATATTGGAATATTTGTTAGTACAATCTTGCAATCAATCATAATTCATAATATGACTTAATTTTATAACAAAAAAATCACCTCTTAATTTTTACAATTATATTTCTTTCCTTGGTAATATTAGACATATATTCTTAAATACTTATCTTTTATTTATATATATATACCAATAAATATTAACGGAGATAAAGAAAAAAAGCTCTCATCCAAAGAAAAACCAAAACTTTTACCCTAATGGAAAGGGGAAAAAACACATTTTGTTAAGCTATGATACACTATTAGGAGTCAAGGTTAATAAAAGTGAATAAAAAAACAATAGTCGAACTATATCCTTTAACTTAAGGTAAAATATGGTTTTAATATACGTAAAATACACCCAATTTGATTGTCTTTCTAGTAATTTTTTTATTTTGGTCCTCATAAAATAAGAGATAGTCAAGGTTAGTCCTCGACGTGTTTGACACCCACAACATCATCATGATCCATCTATTTTGTGATAATTAAATAAAAAATTAAAATATTTGCAAGAACTAAAACCAATGTGCGTGTATTATACAAAGACTAAAATGTTAAATTTTCCCCCTTTTTATGAGGACCAAAATTAATAAAAAAAGTCAGCACAATCATCAAATTGAGTTAATTTTACAAAGACTAAAACCATATCTTACCAATTTTACTTAATTTGATTTATAATTAGACTTTAGAATTTAAAAAGATACAAATTCAACTCTTGATTTCCCACTTTATTATTAAACAAGTTATATGGAGTATATTAGGGTAAGACATTTAAGCCAACATATAACTTATTTCACTAATTTCTAAGTGTGTTTGGCCAAAATAGAAATCTTTGGTAAATGAACTCATTTGGATATCTACAGTATTTTCTTAAACACTAATTTATGTAATATTTAAGTTTATAGTTTATTTTTTTCAATTTTTACTCTCAATATTTCGATAAAGTGATTTTTCATCTCTATAAATTTATTAAAAACTCTCATTAACCTTTTTACAAAACCCTAACACTCTTAATGTCTTATGAGGTTATTATTAGTATCATATTAGTACTAAAATGTACTATGAAAAAATATTAAGTAATTGAAATAGCCTTAGACTATATTTATTTACAAAATAAACTAAAAATAGTGTAATTCAAATATTTGATCTTTAAACAAAATTATAAGAGTTCAAACTTAACTAAAAAACTAAAATTATAATTACCCAAAGGCTATATATATTTTTGATCCATATAATACACTTGATTTGATTTTCGTTCTTGTAAAAAAAAAGTTTTAATTTTCACAAAATAAGAAATTTATTAAGGTTGGTTCTCAACCTCTTTGGCACTCATAAAATCACATAGATCCATGTATTTTGTGACTAAAATAAAAAATAAAAATACTTATAAGAACTAAAATCAATGTGAATGTATTTTAAGAGGATTTAAAGGGATCAAATTTTAATTAAAGGGGCTGATGATTGAAAATATATATCTGTCTATGCTTTACAATGAAAGAAAGTATTGACGTGATGTTTTTACTATTAGTTGGTGAGTATTTTTTGTTACATTTGGGACATAGTAGTGTATTGGGTTGACTATTTTGTATCTCTAGCAATCAAATATGTTTGAAAGACATGTGTGATGCATGTCTAAAGTGGGGTAGTGGGAAAGTAATATATGTCTCATGTACTATTTTTTCATGAGAAAATAAATATTATGATTATATATATAATCATCTATCATTGAAATTCTTAGAATATTCTTATTGGTTCCATTGCTTTTCTTTAGAGCATTATATTATGTTTTGATTCAAGAGAAAGAAGTGTACAATAAAATTATCCAACATTTTGTACAGTAAAAAAATGGGATTCGAAGAAAGAGAAATGTGAGATGTGATAAGTGATGTGATAAAAAAAATAGAGATAAAAACTTGACCGCATAATATGGTACAAATTTGTTCTATGAATTATACGTCTCTTTTCTAAATAATCCATATTGTACATTAATTTCGAATTTCATAGTTGCTACCCATACAATTTCATGCGCTAATTCTTGCTTATTTTGGTTCCAATTTAGATCCGTACCTATACTGCTATCAACTTCGCACACACAACCCTTGTTTCAAATATATCCATAGGGTCATGGCTCACTTTGTGTTTGGAAGGGGAGAGAGTCTGGGTGATGCTAGGCATACTGAGTTATTTTTCCTTTGGGTTATGGTTCATGCTCTTCCAGCTGATATAGGTTCTCATTTGGCCTTCCAATTTAGTAAAATGGGTAAGACGGCGGCTAGTGATATAGCCATAGGGGTTTTATCACCCCAATATCTCATGCCTTTAATAATGCTTTATACCCTGATAGGCAAGTTTTAGGTAACTCTAAGATTGATATTGAAGCTTGTCTTAAAATGCAGGTGATTACCAAAATTGATGACACCTATTGCTTGCTAATCAGGGGGGTTGATGTACCCCTCACCCCTTACCTGATTCGGCACTCACTACGGTGTGTGACAAGAATAATTGGCTTTTTAGTGATGTGGGGCAATCATCAAGGCCACAGAATAACGACTTAGAAAAAGATGCACCAGGCCCATCTTCCTTTTCTGCACGACCTTTTAGTGGACCACTCTCCCAGTTCTTTGATTCCATTGCCAAATTGAATTTGCACTGGAACAACAACGCCTGCAACTTGAAGCTTTATAGATGAGCAGCGCGAGCAACTTCAGAATATTGAGCTTCACTAGCAAAGACTTGAGGACATGATCCAAGCCCACCATTAGGGGGTTGTTGAGTATAGAGTCATGTACCATTGGAAGCTTTCTCAAGCCCACTTTCCACCTCCATATTGATCTTATGAGTTTCTTTTATTTTCCCCTTCTCCAAATCAGATAATGTAAATTTTAAGCTTGGGGGAGGGGTTGCATTCTATTCTAAAGAATCTCCGAACGACCAGGCTTGTTGCCAAGTAGGTGTCAAACCTTGGCGTCAGAGCGAATTCATATACCTTTTGACCTAAGGGTTAGCTCTTTATTATAGGTGTGTTTTTGGGGCCGAACTATGGAGGCCCAGAAGCAAGTAGCCCTGACCTGGGTCGTCCTCATCATAGCGGATTTAGAGCCAGGTTTGTTGACAAGGCTATCAAAGAAATACCTCGGCCTAAATAATAGGTTGGTTGGACCACCCTAACGGAACACATTCCATGCACTTTCTTTAACTTTTGACATATTAGGGCATTTAGGAATTGCATTTTTTTTTATTTTAGATAGGTTGTTTATATTTCCATGACATCTCATCTTATCCCTTTTGTGCTTTATATCTATCCTAGCCACTTTTCTTAGGAATCTTGGATAATGATAACTTAGGAACCCAATTCTAATTCCCATCATTAGCAAATAACTTAAGAGTGGTCAATAGAGTATGAGCAATTAGGAATCAAATATCATGATCTCAATTCTCTATTAAATATAGCTTCTATATGTGAGATTTGGACTTGAATATGGCTTCTCACGTCAAATGAAATTTTAATCCTTTTCTTTCGTGTATGAGTGTGTTTCACATGATTGTATATTCTAGAACCTGACCAGTAACCATTTTGAGATGACTTATTATTGTTTTCATGTTTAAGGAGGAAAAAGGCACTTTAGGACTTTTTTAAAAAAAAATCCCTTAGTTGCCAAATTTTGAGCCTAATGAAAATTTGATTTCCTTGGCACCCCTTTATTCAAAATTTTGAAATTCTCATGGTACCTTTAGGATTTAAATGGAGCAATTTAGGTAAGGAATCTTAGTCAAGAATCTTTATTTTGTTAAATGATTAGTTCTTCTCTATCTCTCATATTAAAAAAAGGAAAAGGAAAAAAAGAGAAAAGAAAGAGAAGGATGTTAAAAAAGGGGGGAAAGAAAAGAGAAGCAATAAATTGAAAAAAAAATTAGGATAAAATATGGAGAGAGAAAGATAGGAGAATAGGTGAAGCTTATTCTTATTCATTGTATTTTTGCTTGGCTCTCTAAAATTTGTTGCTCTGTTTATTTTCTAAAGAGAGTTTATTAATAATCAATCTTGTAAGCCCTTTGGATATTTCTTTTTCTTTCTTCACCACACCTATAATGTCCTAATTCCGTAAACTTAGAAATAATGCCTGTTGGAAGCATATTCCTAAATTTATTGAATAATTTTTTGCGACATTATCGATATCAATAAACATACGACTGATTTTCTTAAGCAGTCCAACATATACATAAGCATAATTCTGGATATTACAATACATGTGTTCTCAACAAAATAGAAATGTCCAACAAGGGTTGCACATGTACAATAATACCTCAAAATAATTACAAATCATGTGTAATGCAAAAGATAAAATATAATGGTCATGATAATCCACAGTATGAATCTACATCATAATGTGGAAATGAGCAAAAGAATGGGATGAGTGGACATCCACAATTCAACTCCCATATCCTCCGGTCAAGCACTCGGTTGAGAGCTCTGCACATCTAAAATAAGCCACAAACATGTAGTGAGACTAAAGCCCCGGGGAATGTGATCATACAAGCAGTGTAGGTGTTCAAGCAAATGATAATGCAAAGAGGAAGATAGATATACCATTACACAATTCTCAATATAAATAATGTAACATTCCACCTCTGGTGTTTTACACAACACCCTTGGGGTCTTACCACTTAACCTCTGGCCAGACCTAAGCTCGGTATCCGTACAAGGAATGTCTCCCTTGCGGTAAATCTAGACCTATCATTTACTCCTGTCTTAATTATCAATCAACATTTCATTTTACTCTTACATAATTTCCTCTAGGTCAAAGACCCATAATTTTCCTCTCATACAAATGTATGTAATGAACTCGGGATGCAAGAGTAACTTAAAATTCATAAGTGGTTCCTCAACATTTATATCAAAATTATTCATGAAGATGAGCATGGTTTATTGCATAATATGATTTTTTCCCCAAACCTTAACATTCCCATAACTCTAAAATGCAATCAAGACAAATAAGGTACATTAATCATCAATAATCATAGCTCAAGTATACACAAGCATAAGAGAAAAGGAATAAAGGAGAGGGGCCATGTAGGGTTTACATACAAATGAGAGTGACTGAGTGAATCATACTCACCTCTAGAAGTAGAAAAGTTAGCCTCGAGGGGTGGAAAGTCACTTTCTTGGTCTCCTCTTCCTTGGAGAATCAAGCCTTGAGCCTCCTCCTCTTCTCCTTCTCCTTGCTCTGATAGGGTTGAGAGAAAAGTGTTTGGGTGTTTTTTATTTGGCTTAAAATGACCCTGGAAATATTTTTAAAAATTGATTTTGCGCATTCTCGCTCAAGCAATAATCCTCTCGCTTGAGCGAGGAGCTTATTTTCGCTTAAGTGAGCCTCTCCTCGCTTGAGCAAAAATCAGGAAAAGAGTACCCTAACACTCTAGACCATTTTCACTTAAGTGAGGGGTCTCTCGCTTAAGCGAAAATATCAATAACCAAAATTCACATTTTTACTGATATATCCGCTCAAGCGAGGGCCTTCTCACTTAAGTGAAAATGCTCCAGAGTTATCCCCTAAAATTCAATTTTTAACCCTCTTTCACCTACTTTCTTTTATGAAAACCTTTTATATTCCTAATTTCAGTTATGAAAATTATTTCAATTTTTGGGATGTTACAACACCTGTATAAGGATTCCCTTGGCCCTATTACAACCTTGAAAAGTCCTTTAGACTCTAGCATGCATTCAAAAAAACTTTTTTGTGGAGATTTGGTTTATGGTCAGGCTTATGGTACTTTCTTTGTGAAATAATGAGTGGATTGCCAATTGTAACATCCCAAATTTCATAATTATTTTCATAAGATAAATAGGGTTAGAAAGGCATTTTTATAAAAAGAACTAGGAAAAAAGGGTAAAAAGTGTTGGAGAAGGCTTGGGATGGAAATTCAGGATTTCCATTCTATAGGATTCTCGCACAAGTGAGAATGGCCTCTCTTGAACGAGAATATTAGAAAAACTTAGAAAATCAACTTCTGATGTTTTCGCTTAAGCGAGCAGCCTCTCAGTTAAGCAAAAATGTCCTGATTTTGGGGTGCTCTCTAGATGATTTTTACTTGAGCGAGAAGGGTCTCGCTTAAGCGAGAATCATCTAGAGAGGGGGTGCTCTCTGGAGCATTCTCGCCCGAGCGAGGAGTCCCTCGTTTAAGCGAGAAATCCTCGCTTGAGCGAGAATGCGCGAGCTCAGTTTTTAAAAATATAACCCTCCTCATTTCTTTTCCACACCAAATACTTTTAGAGAGATAGAAAGAAGTTCTTAAAGAGAGGAGTCATCGGAGCCAAGGAGAAGAAGAAGAGGCCAAGGATTGCACACCCCAACTCCCTCAACCTTTCTCCCTTATTCTTGAGTTCTCTTGAGGTGAGTATAACTTACACACCTGCACTCATCCTTGCTTGAATCCCCTCCATGAACCCCATTTCCTATGATGACTTTCTCTTTAGTCTTGTATGTGTTTATTGTTTGTTGAATCTTTATGATGTGCATAGTATTGGTATTATGGCTAAAAGTATATATTAGGGTTGTTTGCTTAGGGTTTCCCCTACTTTGTCACTAGTTGAGCATTCATGGCTTCTATTTGAACTGGCATGGCTAGTATTGTATATTGAAAGCACGAGCAATGTGTTTGGCCATGGCCTAGCCACCAAACCGTAATATAATCAAGCATGACTTCGGTCCAGAATAAGACTAAAATGAGTTTGGCTTCGGCCCAGATTATGAGTTTTGGCTTCGGCCCAGAAAAGTATATGAAAACTTAACTTCAGTCCAGAATAACAGGCGGTGATTAGTACCCAAGGAAGACATTCCTTGTAATCTGAGCTCAAGTCTAGCCTTAGAATTAGTGAAAAGACCCTGTCTTCCGGGTAAAATAAGCCATGTGCATTATGAGTTGAATCAATTAAGTATGATCATGTTATTAATGTTCCATTTGATTATTTATTACATAGCATATGCATGTCCTTCTTATACTGCTTGCTCCATAGTTATATTCACTGAGACACCAGTCTCACCACATGTTTTGTGGGTATCATTTTATATACACAGGTTCCTCCCCGCACCGACCGGTGAGTGGATGAAGCTTGGGAGGTCTACTGCTTTTATTTTGTTATTATATTTAGGATGGATGTGTTTAGTTGACTAGATATGTACCTGATTTTAGATAACCTATTCTTTTTTGTGGGATATGATCATACATGTGCAGCCTTCGGTCCCTCTACTATTTTTGTTCAGGGCACATGTATGGTGGTGTCCCAAACTATGGCTATGCACTGAACAATTATCTTGTAGCCATTAAAGGCCTTTTATGCATGTATTCAGTTTGTGTTTCAAATATTGTTCGAGTAACGTTGGAATACTTAAGCTTTATATGATGTATGTGTGCAACAATATCTAAAATGGTGCGAAATAATTTCAAGAATTCGGGGATTTTGCTTCCAACGGGCATTATTCTCGGATTTAGAAATTAGGACATTACATTTATACCCTTAAACACTTTGAGAGTGGGGAAGGTGAGTGATCACTTATTTGATAAAGGACTTGATTTCAGGATGTTTTATCTTTTAATTAGATGACCTTTACATTAACTTTGATTTTTCATGGTCTTTGGAATGCTAATCAGTAGGTTTTATTTGGCTTCCTCTTATTGACTTATTCTTGACTTCCATTCTTTCATCTTAACTTGGGGTTATGCTTGAGAACAAGCAATGATTTAAGCTTGGGGGATTTCATGTGTGCATAAATTGCATATTTTTAGGTAATTTGCCATCTTAATTGTGCATAATCATGCATATTAATTAGCTAAAACATGCATTTTTATTCCTTTGCGTTCAGATCACTTTTTTATATTTTATTTTATTGCTGGAGAATTTTGGGCCCAATTTGACTTTTAAATGATGCTAATTGGTGATGGGCCTGGCCCAACTCTATTTCCAAGTATAAAATCTAATTTAAGACACAATTTGAAGGGTTCTGAAAATTAAATCAAAAGCAGTCTTATTCTTTGAGGATCGAGAATGAGAGTTTAAGACTTTTGGAGTAAGGCTTTGGATTTCTACCATATTCAACAAGACAACGAGCTTTAGAGAGCAAAATTGGATTTTCTTCTATTTTCTACTCCATTCTTCTTAGTTTTGTTGAATCAATATGTTTGAATTCATAACTGTTGGTTTTAATTTAGAAATGGTTGAGTAAACTTCTTTTTCTGGGAATCGGGACTATCCCAATGTTACATTGATGATTATGTATTGACAATTTCTTTTTATTTATGTTAAATTAATCTTGATTCAATTTTTGGTGTGTTTCATGCTTGTGAATATGAATGGCCACATACTTGCTTAATCTTATATATTAGGGGAAGAACTGAAAGGTGAACCTTAGTATTGGAAAATCCTAAAATTAAACTTGAGAATCTTAATCACAAAAATAGATTAATTCTCTTGAGGATTTTAAGGATTATCACAAAGCTTAAAAGTTTTGATTTAAAATTAATTACAATGAAAGTAAGAATTAATTTAATCAAATATGTTATTATCTCCTAGAAAGGAATAATAATTATATTAGGATAATTCTCCTTCAAAATTAATTAAACATAATAAAAGGAAAGATCTTTATAGAATATATAGTGTACAATATGGTGAATCTTAATTCTGGAAGCTTTTAGATTTGATTTCATCCATTTAACAAATAAATTTCCTTTTTGAATTGATTTAATAATTAGATTTATTTTATTGTTTAACCAACTATTTATCTTTCATACTTTCAAATTTAATTGAGTACGTTAAAATAACTTAATTGTGGATAATTAGTAGTTAACAATATAATCCTTGTGCAAATGATATCTTTTATACTACTTGACCAAATTGTGCACTTACTATTGCTATCAAGTTTTATCCTGGTTCACTCACATCGACATGTGAGCTACGTCCAATCCTTGTAACAACACTTACTAGATTTCGACTAACTTTGCAAAGTTACAAATATTATTTTGCTACAAGCCTATTCACTCCACTTACACTAATCAAAGTATCCTTTTATACCTGCCTCTTCAGAATCTACAAACTTCTGAAATTTGAAAGAAAAATATTTACAAGTTAACTCACAAGAGTAACTTGATCTAGAGTTTGTATAATTTCTATCATACATGGTACAAAGTATGATAGTTTAAAATGTACAAGAGATTTCAAATGATATTTTCAAAGTATTTCCAAAATGAGAAAGCTTAAGGTTCTTCTCTATTATGTATGTGTGTATACACACACACATATATTCTTCTAGGTTTCTTTTAGTATTTATAATGCTCTTGTCTTCTCGTTTGAAATTTTCTCGTTCTAACTTGCATTAAATGCATGGTAAGCTGTTTAGAGAGAAGTACCTTTGTGTTGTACCATGTTCAACGTTGTTCGGAATTTTCTAATGACTTTATGCAACGCTATTTCCTTTTGTGTTGTAACATCTCAAAAATTAGAGTTTTAGGAAGTGTAATAGAAAACATAAGTCGAGGGCTTTGTCAAGATAGAAGGTTGGGAATTGAATGAGAGTTAAGGGTTTTAGAGGGAGTTTAAGGGGAAGATAAATCAAGTGTTAAGCCCCAAAGATCAATTTTGATGGAACTTATAGGAGGAATTAAGATTGTATTCACAAATGTAAGTTTAAAAGAGTAAGGAAATAGAGGGAGAAGTTTAAATACCATCCTCATAAGTGTCATGACAATGAGAAGAAGTTTTATAAAGGGAATTAGGTTAAAAAAGGGTTTAAAATTGTTAAAAAGGGCATAACTCTATCCCTTTTCACTCAAGAGAGAAATGGATCGTTTGAGCGAGTAGGAATGGAAATTTAGAGTTTCTATTCTGTGAGATTTTCGCTCAAGCGAGAGCATCTTCGCTTGAGCGAGAGCCCTCTCACTCAAGCGAAAATAAGCTCCTCGTTCAAGCGAGAGTATTGTCGCTTGAGTGAGAACACGACAGAGAGCTACTATCTAATTTTAGCTTAAGCAAGAATGCACAGATTCAGTTTTAAAAATATATTTCGGGGCCATTTGACCCAAAATAAAAAACATTTCCCCCAAACCCATTTTATGCCCTAGAGGGAGAACGTGAATTGAAGGATGAAAGAGAGCTTGGGAGTGAGAAATCAAGGAGGAAGGAGACCAAGGAAGCTTAACTCATCCCCTCAAGATTTCCATTTTCTACTCTAGAGGTGAGTGTGGTTCACCCACTCACTTTCATTTTCGTGTGGAACCCTAAATAATCCATATCCTCTCTTCCTTTCTCCCTTTTGCTTATGTTTTACTTGATCGATGATTTTACATGGTTACCCTAGGGTTATGTGTGGGTTGGATTTGTATGTCTTGAGGAAATACCTTAGCCTAGGGTTTCGTATGTGTAAATTGTAGCAAATGTGTAACTATGTCTAAATCTTCCAGTTTGAATGTAGTAGTTTCATTGAAATCATGCACACGTTGTGATATCACACATGCCACAAATTTCATGTATTTATGAAAAGGAAATTTGTGGGTCTTCGGACCAAGGAGGAAAAGGGGAATTTTCATGGGTCTTCAGACCAAAAAGGAAAAAGGAATTTCATGGGCCTTTGGCCAAGAGGAAAATAAGGTTTTCAAAGAAAAATATAATGCATTTCATTCTTGAGTTCTAATAAAATGACTTTTAGGTCTTTATGGCACCAAGGACGACAGTCCTTGGTTTCAAGTTCTAAGCGCTCAGTTTGTAAGAGTATAGTGAAAAGACCCCCTGGGTGTGGGTTTAACACCAGAGGTTGTCGTATGTTTGAATGATTGCATGGGTGGGGATTCCACCAGAGGTTGTTGTGCACTTGCATGGTTGTATGGTATAATTGTGATATGCATGAATTCAAATGTATATGCCAAATGTTACATTTTCATTTGTCTGTTACCCTATCACATTCACTGGGATGTAAGTCTCCCCACGCGTTTGTGGATTTTATTTTGGATGTGCAGGGTTTTCCACCAGAAGAATGACTAGATGGCTTGGGAGATCTTTAGTGGATTAGCCCACTTGGCTTCTTGTTTTGCCTTATTAGGAGGCTTTTGGGATTGTATAGGTTATTTGTATGTTGAATTTACATGAATTATTAGTGTTATCATTTAGGCCACTGGTTGTCATTTAAGTTTTAAATTTTGAGTATGTAATTTAGGTTTCCGCTTATTTAAACATTGGACTACTAAGCGAATTGTATTGTGGATGTTTGATGATATCGGTAATGTCGCGAAAAAATAATTCTGTAAATTTAGGAATATGCTTCCAATGAGAATTATTTCTAGATTTACGAAATTAAGGCGTTACAGTGTGCAAAACTTTTTAATTTATGAAGAAAGTTATCTTTTGTGTTTATTTCTTTAGTTAAGAATGCTTCTCGAGGAATAAAGGACGTTTGACTATAATTCTTCAAAGAAGTGACACTTCAGAACCTTTAACTTTTCAAATGCTTTAACACTTCAATAAGTGAGTTGTTTACATGGATTCAAGTATTGTATGAAGCTTGAGTCCTCTAAAATATATAAAAAAAAATTAAGAATATAATCAATTAGCTTTAAACTAAAAACCTGGTTGTTATAATCAAAACTTAATGAGGGGTGTCTTAAGGTTGTAAACCCTCAATATCAACAAGACAATGAGCTTCAGAGAATGCAAATTGGAATCCCTTATATTTTCTACTCTATTCTTTATAGTCTTGTTGAATCGTCGTGTTTGGATTAAAACTTGTTGATTTTGATTTAAATATGATTGAGTAGAATTCTTATTCAAGGAATTGGGACTAGCACAATGTTACATTGATTACTATGTATTGACTATTTCTCTTTTATTTATATTAGATTAGTTTTCATTCAACTTTTGTGTACTTCATGTTTGTGTGTAGGGGACGGCCACATATTTTCTTGATCTTAGATATTAAGGGAAGAATTGGAGGTAATAGTACCTAAGGAAGACGTTCCGTGTAGTCTGAGCTTAGATCTAGCCTTAGAATCAGTGAAAAGACTTCGTTCTATCGGGCAATGCAGGTCATGCATAGCATATCTAATTTGAGTTGGCATAGATATCTTATTTAAGTTGAGTTTAGTTATGGTATTATGATAAAATGTGAACTTTCTAGTGCATGACATATGCTTGTTTTCCCCACACTGTATGATTTCATAGTTATGCTCACTGAGACATAAGTCTCACCCCTTGTTTGTGAGTTCATTTTAAATATGCAGGATTGTCTAGCGGGATGCATGGACGGAGAGTTTAAAGCTCTTAGATTGGATTATTCCTCTCTAGTTGTTTAGTTTGAATTCCATGAGGGAAATAGATGTATTTGAGTTATATTATGCGATATTAGGTTAGAAATTATGTATTTTTGGATGATGTTATTTTGAGCCACTAAGTGGTATATGGATTAGGAGATTTGTGATGTATGGTATGTTTATGTTTGAGCTTATGTAATCGTTGGAATTATTTAAGCATTTTACGATTGTGTATGTAAAGATATCGGTAATGGCGTGAAATAATTTCAGGAATTTGGGAATAGTGTCTCCAACGGGCATTATTCTTGAGTTTAGAAATTAGGACATTACACTATGGTATCAGAGCAGTTCAATCCAATTGGAGACTTACTATGATCCTACAGTACCTCGTACTTTTTATAGGGACTGATCACCCCTATATTATGTGCGTTGTATACAGGATCGTGGTTAGTGACGTGAATAGGATGCCTTGGTCAGGAAGTTTGGAACACTTTCTTAACAATGTTAGATCCACCCACCTATTAGGGAGAGAGCAAACAACATAGACCTATTCCCAAGAACATAACCCTTATCTAAGGAACCTAATAGAATGTCACCCCTAAATCCTAGTGAACATAAGATACACTTAAAGAAAACAACTTAAGTAAACTACCTTATGAGTAATGAGAATGTTTGTATAACTTTGAATTCTGATACTTAATTTTCTTGATTGACTAAGTAACATGCTTGTAATGTATGTATGTGATTGATTGTGTATCTCTTGGGTATGATTTGAATGATCCTGAAATTTAGGATTTGGTGGGGTTGAGAATTTCATGTTTGGGTGATTGTAAGGGGAAGGTGTGGAATTCGTCGGAAGTTAAGCGAACTAGCATCTTTGATGTGGAGAGAGTGGACCTAGCTCCTAGGTTGAGTTGGTTTATCATGGGAGTAGAGTAGTCTTAAATATAACAAATAGGGTAGAACTATGGCAGCAAATCTCTTATTCCTCCACCTCCTAAATTTCCTATTGGTGTAGTGATGTTGGAGGAATTGGTATGGAATTAGAACCTTAGTTTTTGGGTTTGAAGATTACCTACGCCTGAAGTTTTAGGGTTAGTGGTTAGGGTGACCCTTGAACCATAAGGAGCTTGCCTTGAGATTAGAGGATGGAGACTACATTGGGTGAACCTAGACCACAATTTTTGAATTAGTAAGGACCATGACAGGATTCAAAGTATAATGAGCAAGTAGAGAAGATCTAAGCTTAATGACCTTAACTCAATAACCATCTTATTCTACCTTAAAGCTTCCTTTATTGGTTCAACTACTTATATACAATTACGCTATTCATCTTTGGTTTTTGACTGGTTATTATTACTTGATGGTAATCTCATAGTCGGTTTTACTTGGTTTAAGAATCAAATTCAGTAATATGAAGATAGTGAGTGAATCTGAAAACTTGGATGGTTAAATTTACCTTGAAGGTTGTTATCATGGTCGATTCCTTTAGGTTCCATGTGTACTAACATAGCTATTAGCACTTAAGGAGCAAGGTTCATCGTCTCTACAGTTTTGGCATTAGAAAAGCCTACTTAGAATCCATGCTTAGTTCATAAATCCCTAGACTTATATATTTAGTTCCTACCTTTGATAGTTATAAGTAATCCTTCGATGTTTTGTAAGAGGTGTTACAATGGTTTACCTTGGCACCTCATTTAATCAATATGAACATTTTATCATTTGGTTTTGGTCTCCCTAAGTACAAGCTAATCTCCTAGTATAAATATCATTTATTTAGTGTATTCCCCTCACCTGGTTGATTGATTTGATGGTTCCTTAGTTTGAAACCAAGTTGAAATCTACCTTAGATTTTCCATTATTTCCCGGTTTAAACTCGGTAGTAATTGGGTTGCTTAGTGACCCTAGTGGCCTAGGAACGAGAGGCTCAGCTTCACATAAGTGAAGTATGATGCGATTGAGGGAAAAGATGAGAATATGTTAGAGAATGACCTGAGTTGGAAAAGTACCTAGAATCAAGAAAACTTCATTCTCACCTATGACTTTAGTACTTAGACGGGGTTAGTAATGGCTGGGTTGTAGAACCCTGACTTGCTTCGAGCTAGAAGCAGTTGGGTATGCTGGAGGGCGTAGAGTCGAATTTCATGATCTTGAGTGGGACACCTGATAAGTGAAAATTAGTTGATAAATTAGAGCACTTTTTAGTTCACTTATCAAGGATAAAATGGTATTTTTACCCCAGTTTAATCCATTTTTATTTAATATCAGATAAATTGTATTTATTAATCTTGGATTTGAATTTGATGCTATTTTAATAGAAATATTGCTGATTTTTGCAGGAAATTGCTAAGATTTGATTTGAAGGAAAGATAGCATTAAATTAGGGAGATATCTGCAAGATTTGAGTTTGATTGAAGGCATTTAATAAAGATTTGAGGCAATCAATAAGGAGATCACTGCCAATCAAACAAGGATTCTGCAGACGACCTTCCCAAATAAATCAAAGATGCTCAATAAATGCAAGATTTCATCAAGAAAAGGGAAACAAGGAAAGACAAATAAACCAAAACCAGTCTCGGGGAGAGATCAAGTTAAAAAGAGAAAGTTTGAAGCTGCAGGACGCATTCTGCGCTTCAACCTGCGTTGTAGCGCAGGGTGAAGTGAGGCTCTCTGGAACTTGCGCTGCAGCCTGCGCTGTAGCGTAGCTTGAAGCGCAGGTCACACAGATTTGTTCCCTGTTGCCATTTTTGATAGATTTCTCCCCAATTTCCTTTGTCTTTCCTTAGCCTATAAATAGGACCTCATTGCACCAAATCAAAGTGTGCACGATTATTGTAATTAAGTTATATTTCAGTGATAATGCACCAAAGCTAATTTTAGAGTAGGAAAGGAGGAGCGCTTCACAAGGATTGAAGATGGTGACAACATCTTCGGTGGTTTGTATGGCTACCTTGTGTAGTTAACTCTCCATTAGGATTGGATGTAATTGATTCTATCCTCAAGTGTATGTAAACTCTATTTTATTATTTCATGAGCTCTCTGTCTATCATATTGGTAATCTTATTCTGTGCTTAATTCCTAATTTCCGCGCTTGCGCCGGAGTTATAGGCTAGTTTCGACTAGGATTGAGGATGGGGGAGCGGATTCTGAAGAAACTCATTCTCTGAGTGAATAAGAGGACTCGGTAGCCAGTGAACCAAAACATAGGCGTTGCTAGTGATTGATGGGTAGTGTGAGTACTCTAATGAAGGGCGTCTACAGGATAGGCAGGGTTATTAAATTACCGATAGCAAAGAATTAGTTGATTGTCAATCCAGGAAGTGATAACGTGGATGTATTCTAATGAGTGATGGGTAGTGACAGTACTCTAGCGAAGGTGCGTCCATAGGAGTAGGCCTCGTTTATCAATTAATTCTTTTACAAACGGAATAAAAGAAAGCAAAATAAGCCGAGGGTAAGTCTGTCGCATAGGAGAGCCCGCATGGATTACATTTGAGTCTGTGAGGCCGCTGGTAACTCGGGGTCTTAGCAATATAGTTTGTCTACAGTATTATAGAGTAAACCTAAAATAATATATAGTTTTTACATGCACGAAGGGTGTGATGATATGAAGTCCAATCCTAATCTAAGTATAGTGTCTCTAACTCTTCCTTTCTATTTCCTTTGATTATTAGTGTGCAATTTACAATTTCCCGCATAATATATTTTCATAAATCCACTATTTTTCCTTGATAAATAGATCACGAGAACACGCGAGTTAACCGTTCCCTGTGGATACGATACTCTACTTACTATTATACTGCTGGATTTTTGGTTCGCTTTCCAGAAACCCATCAAGTATTTTTTGGCGCCGTTGCCGGGGAGCGGTTTCCAATTCGTGTAGACCTTGGTGGTCTAGTTATCAAGTTTTATTTTAGGATTTTGTTTATTTGTTTATTATTCTTATTATTTTTAGGATCTATTATTATCTTAGGAATTTTATTGTTTTTCTATTATTATTAATTCTCTTCAACACTTACCTTTTTCAAGTTTCTTGTTTATGTTTCTGAGAGATCAGGCGTCTCCCAATCAATTACAGTTAAACCCAGAAATAGAAAGGACGTCGCGAAGGAACAAAGGTAGAAACTCGAGAAGGAGAAGAAGGATAATTGTTGAGGAACCCAAAAATATGGCAGCGGAACGTCCAAGAAGAACACTAGGAGATTATATCTCCCATCAAGGACCACGTCACTTCTCAAGCATTGTGTTACCACCAAACGCAAGAGCTTTGGAGTTGAAGACTGCACACCTCAACCTCATCAATGCACATCAATTCCCTGGATTGGATCATGAAAATCCAAATGCTCATCTCTCTAATTTTATGAATTGATTGGTACTATGGGTTTCGAGGAAGCTAATTTGGAATCTGTTTACTTATGCTTGTTTCCTTTCTCTTTGATAGGTAAAGCTAAGGAATGACTACAATCACACCCAAATCAAAGTCTAACCAACTAGGGTGTGGTTGAAGAGAAATTCTTGACAAGATTCTTCCCATCAAGGAAGCAGATTGAAGCCAAGGCAGATATTTCTACATTCAGACAAAGGATTGATGAGCTACTATGTGAAGCTTGGGAAAGATTCAAGTCTATGCTGCGCAAATGTCCCAACCATGGCTATGAGGATATAGCCCAACTCAACATATTCTGTACGGGACTTCGTTCAGATTCAAGGTCATTCATAGATGTGGCAGCAGGTGGAACTATCTTATCCGCAAAAGTTGATCAAGCGCTAGAAATCATCAACCATTTTGCACAGAATGATCAACAAGCTCAAAGTGGAAGACAGCCCGCGCAATTACCAAAGAAAGGGATGATAGAACTCAATCAAAGTGATGCTCTGTTAGCTGAGAACAAGCTCATTAAACGTCAATTAGAAGCACTCACTGAGACGTTGAAGACACTCTCCCAACAACTCAAAGCTGTCCACTCACAACCCATCCAAGCCCAACCATTGATTTGTGATTTCTGTGGAGGTGACCATCTAAATGGTCAATGTGCTAGCCAGGGAACACAACCAGAACAAGTCAACTTCATGGGTAACCAGGGAAGGCAAGGAAATTACTCCAACAATAACAACAATCAATATTCACAAGGTTGGAGAAATAACCAAACCAACTCATGTTGGAGTCAGAATGGAGGGCCAAGACAACCACCTTACCAACAGCAGCCCTCAACATATGATAAACTGAACACTTTGGAAGGAAAAATTGATGACCTTGTGCAAAAATTTAGTGGATTCAAGACAACTACTGAGGCATCAATCAAGACTCTAGAGAGTCAAGTGGGTCAGTTAGCGACTGAGATGGCAGAGCACAGGTAACAACACTTCTCAGCTATGACCCAAACCAATCCAAGGGAACAATGCAGCTTGATTTCTACTGATGGCAACAAGTCAGAGGAGGAGGAACTTGATGAGGAAGAAGAAATCATCTTTGAAGAACAATTGCTTCAAGAGGAAGTTGTTCAACAAGATGAAGAAGCAGCACAAAAAGAACATCATGAAGAGAAGGTCTTAGTCACAAGTAAGTCACTTGATCCAGGTAGGTTTACTATACCCATCTCTATTGGTAATCTACCACCTACTCATGCTTTATTAGATCTTGGAGCGAGCATCAATGTGATGCCTCTATCGTATTTTTAACAAGTTGAGTAATGTGAAGGTCAAGCCTGCAAATGTGAAGTTACTTCTTGCAAATAAATCTGCTCAATGCCTTCATGGGATATTAGAGGATATTCAAATCAAAGTGGATAAATTTGCATATGTTGTAGATTTCTACATTGCAGAGACAGAAGAGGAGGATACTGAAGTCCCCCTAATTTTAGGAAGACCCTTCATGAAAGCTGCTAAGATGATCATTGATGTTGATCAAGGAAAATATGAATTGAGCTCAAAAGGTGAAAGTTTTACGTTTCATAGAGGTACGCCTAAGTTACAACAAACTGATGCTATTTCTAAAAATCAAACAAAGTTGCCAGGCTCCGAATTTCTGAGGAAGCCTAGGATGAGGATAAAGCATCCAAAGTCAATATGGGAGTTAAAATTTAAGAGGAGAAGGAGATCAACATCTGATACTGAGGAAGACAATGACAGTGATGGAAGAATCAAAAATTGGAATGGAGGATGAGAGCTCAAAGGAAGAACTGGTATGGAGTCAAACATCATCCTCCACTTGAGGCCACCATAAAAGGGTTGAGTAACCAGGCGTCGAGCTAAAAGACGTTCAACAAGCGCTTCCTGGGAGGCAACCCAGTCCTTGTAAGTTTTTAATTTTCATTTAATTTTCATTTTGGTAATTTTTAGTTTTAGGATTTACCTGTATAATTAGGAAATTGTTAAAATGGGGATCTAAATCTAAAAGGATTGCATGGAATCAACTAGGAGTAGCAGAAGCAGGGAGAATACTGCAGCAGGTGAAGCGCATAATTAAAATTAAAAACCTGACTCTCTGACTTTTGCGCCTCACCCTGCGCTGTAGCGCAGGGTGAAGCGCAGCGGAACGCTTCAACTTCTGAAGCAGTACGCGCTCTACTCTACGCTGTATCGCAAGGTGTAGCGCAGGAAGCGGGACTTTAAGTTCTGAAATTTGAACGAAGGAGTTCATTTTGAACTTCCTTTCGTTCCATTCCTTTGCGTTTTCTCTGATATTCCTAACCTTTGCTTTGCCTTTTCTCACTCATATAGCCTTCATTTTCAGTTTCTGAGCTTATACCAGGTATGTTTTATGGTTTTCTTTCTTTTTAACTGATTGAAATTTTGATTTTTTATTTTATTTGAGCATAACCTTAGGATAGGAATCTTAGGACTCTAGGAACCTTTAGGAAAGAAATAATTGTTCATAGAGCTTTAAATTAGATTGCATGTGGTTAGGATTCTTTGTGAGTTATTCGTGTTTGCTCAGGTGGTAGTTTTTTAATGCTTAATGATTCTTGCAAATTATTTTGTTGGTGCATGTATGCTTAATTAATTGCTTTAATATTTTTGCATGCCCATACATAAATGATTGTGCAATATTGCATGTTACTGATAACATGATTTTTGAGCATGAGTTTGATTCTCACTTTGCCTGTTTAGAATTGTTTAGGACCTGCTTTAACTGATCACTTTAGCATGTCTTAATTAATTAATTGGCATTTATTGGGTAATATTTAAAATCAAAATTTTTATGCACATTTGTTTGGTTAATTGATTGCTCTAAGCATTGAAATTTATTGGCCATTTATTTCATAATTATGAGCAATTAAATATTATGATGCATAAATAATTTTGAGTTGCTTTTGCTTTGTAGATGGTTCGCACGAAGAATGTCAGTGGTGCTAGTTCCTCTGGGAGGGGCACAGGGGGTGCCAAGAGGAAGGCCCCCCAGAAGGAACCTGAGTTTGACCCTCATCGCTTCAAGGACCTCAAGTCGTTTGAAGCATACACTGACATTGCTAATTGCAAGTTCATCCTGGAGCGACCAGTCATCCTCCAGGAGGGGGAATATGAGGAGTTCTCCGGTGAGATTCACAGGAGGCGATGGAACCGCCTCAATCGCCCTGACAACTACTTTGATCCAGACATTGTCAGGGAATTCTATGCTAACGCTATTGGAGACCACGACGTTAACTGTAGGAGGGAGTCCTATGTTCGAGGACAGGTTAGCAGATTTGATTGCGATGCAATCAATGCACTTTTAGGACATCCCATAGAGGAGGACAGAGACCTCGTGGTATGCCAATACCACGAGAGGATGCAGGCTGTGGGGCTTCATGGCAATGATCCCCTTGACATTGAGACTGCTCAGCTACTATGCTTACCAGGGCGTTCCTTTGAAAGGAATGCATATCAGGAGGCTACCAGGATTTACAGGCATGATATGACGAGTATCACACGGATGTGGACAGTACTGACGCTGGCTAACATACATCCTACAGGGCATGTTTATGATATCATTATGCTTGTAGCCCACCTCATTTACCGTATCCTCACCGGTGCTACTATCGATATCTCACAGGTTATCACCAGTAGGATATCAGACTTTGCATCTTATGTGGGGCGCCGGACCCCTAACTCCAAGATCCGGCTTGGCTTCCCTTCTCTCATCACCTCACTCTGCAGATCTAGGGGTGTAGAGGTGAACCCCAGGGTTCGCATCGCACTTCCCATGACCAGAGCATACATTGAAGCCAACTGTATCCCGGCTGAGGAGTTACAGGTTGAAGAGCAGCAGCAGCAATAGGCACCACCACCACCACCAGCAGACATGGATGCTCCAGTCTGGGCCCAGCAACTTGAGGCACAGAACACTCATCTGATGGCTCAGATGTCCACTATTCACCGAGCAGCTGTTCATTTTCATAGTAGACATTATCAGGCTCGTGTGGACCCCATGACCCCTGCCCAGTTTCATGATTACTTACAGTGGCCTGGGGACATGCCTATTTTCCCAGGGGGATGGAGCAGCTTACATGGATCAGGACCAAGATGAGGACTGATTGTTTTCTTTCCTATTTGGTGCTTTTCCTTCTTTTTCTTTTTCTTTTTCATTTTATTTTCTTATTTTCTTTATTTCTTTTGATATGTACTGTACACCACTGATACATCATCTATATTAGGACTTATTTTATTATTTCTGTTTTTCTATTAAATTTTAAAAATTTTAGGACCTTAGGAAATTAGGATTTAAGGTAACTTTTTCAAAATTCTCTGCAATTAAGTAGTTTAACTAACCAAATTAGGAAAGATGATAGGGTTTTGTGATTAACTCCATAATCAGTTAGGATCAGGATGCATCTCAGGAGAACCTATCGGGATAGTTAATTAAAATCAGTAAGTGTTTTATCAAGGAATTTTAGCCAATAACCAGTGAGCTGAGAGCCAAACACTGAAATTGAGAGCTTTTTACCGCTGCTTGTCAACTGTTATTGCTTGAGTTTCTGAATTTTGTCTTGCTAGTAGAAGATATGGAAGTGACAAAGGCATATTTTGTGATTATAATATTTTGCTCACTGCCAAATAGCCAACCTTGATTAAAATTTTCCAATTTTTTATTGCCCATTTGAGCCTTAATATTTCTTTTGAATGCACCCCAGCCATGATTAATGATCATACCATGTCCCTTCACACTTGGGATAAAGAGTAAGGTGCAACATAACAACATGGGACAAGAGGTTGGTGAAATGAAAGGTCAAAGAGATTTAAAGAGCAGACACAAGAAATCACAAAGAAGAATACTCCGTCATAAATAAATTCTCTATATTATTTTATTATTAAAAAAAAATTCTGCACAAAGTGTGGAAATTGAATAAGTTGGGGGGAGTACTTCTTCAAACAAAGAGGTCAGCTGAAAAAAAGTGACAATTCAAGAATGACTTGGTGAATTGAGAGAAGTTCCAAAGCACAACCACAAGATGCTCTCTATTCAAAGTGTTCATTGAATATCCAGAAAAACCATAATTTCTTGATAGCCCAGCCTCATTACAACCAAAGAAAAGACCTTTTGATCCATATTTACTACTTGCAGGTTCAGATGTTGGAAAAAACTATCAATTCTAGTTGTTCAACGGTGGTGAAAAAGATTGAGGGAAACACTTACCCGCGAGAATGAGAGATTTCCTTGGTTTATCACTTACTGCTTTAATTGCTATTTTTGAGAAGTTTGACTGATGTTTGTTTTCTATTCTGATGGAGGATTGGTAACATCTCTTAATCCTGATTTTTTTCTTATGTTTGGAAAGTGACTGCTGCTTAACAAGGAGATGATGAAGAGTTCCTTGAATTTGTTTTTGAATTTTTTGTTTACACAGGGAATAGAATTGATTTTTTATTGCAAAGAGGTCTCTTGCTTGAGGACAAGCGAGAATTCAGGTTGGGGGGGTATTTTGATAAGTCAAAATTAGTTGATAAATTAGAGCACTTTTTAGTTCACTTATCAAGGATAAAATGGTATTTTTGCCCCAGTTTAATCCCTTTTTATTTAATATCAGATAAATTGTATTTATTAATCTTGGATTTGAATTTGATGCTATTTTAATAGAAATATTGCTGATTTTTGCAAGATATTGCAAAGATTTGATTTGAAGGAAAGATAGCATTAAATGAGGGAGATATCTGCAAGATTTGAGTTTGATTGAAGACATTTAATAAAGATTTGAGGCAATCAATAAGGAGATCACTGCCAATCAAACAAGGATTCTACAGACAACCTTCCCAAATAAATCAAAGATGCTCAATAAATGCAAGATTTCACCAAGAAAAGGGAAACAAGGAAAGACAAATCAACCAAAACCAGTCTCGGGGAGAGATCAAGTTAAAAAGAGAAAGTTTGAAGCTACAGGACGCATTCTGCGCTTCAACCTGCGTTGTAGCGCAGGGTGAAGCGCGACTCTCTGGAACTTGCGCTGCAGCCTGCGCAGTAGCGCAGCTTGAAGCGCAGGTCACGCAGATTTGTTCCCTGTTGCCATTTTTTGATAGATTTCTCCCCAATTTCCTTTGTCTTTCCTTAGCCTATAAATAGGACCTCATTGCACCAGATCAAACTGTGCACGATTATTGTAATTCAGTTGTATTTCAGTGATAATGCACCAAAGCTAATTTAGAGAAGGAGAGGAGGAGCGCTTCACAAGGATTGAAGATGGTGACAACATCTTCGATGGTTTGTATGGCTACCTTGTGTAGTTAACTCTCCATTAGGATTGGATGTAATTGATTCTATCCTCAAGTGTATGTAAACTCTATTTTATTATTTCATGAGCTCTTTGTCTATAATATTGGTAATCTTATTCTGTGCTTAATTCCTAACTTCCGCGCTTGCGCCGGAGTTATAGGCTAGTTTCGACTAGGATTGAGGATGGGGGAGCGGATTCTGAAGAAACTCATTCTCTGAGTGAATAAGAGGACTCGGTAGCCAGTGAACCGAAACATAGGCGTTGCTAGTGATTGATGGGTAGTGTGAGTACTCTAATGAAGGGCGTCTACAGGATAGGCAGGTTATTAAATTACCGATAGCAAAGAATTAGTTGATTGTCAATCCAGGAAGCGATAACGTGGATGTATTCTAATGAGTGATGGGTAGTGACAGTACTCTAGCGAAGGTGCGTCCATAGGAGTAGGCCTCGTTTATCAATTAATTCTTTTACAACGGAATAAAAGAAAGCAAAATAAGCCGAGGGTAAGTCTGTCGCCTGGGAGAGCCCGCATGGATTACCTTTGAGTGTGTGAGGCCGCTGGTAACTCGGGGTCTTAGCAATATAGTTTGTCTACATTATTATAGAGTAAACCTAAATAGTAGATAGTTTTTACATGCACGAAGGGTGTGATGATATGAAGTCCAATCCTAATCCAAGTAAAGTGTCTCTAACTCTTCCTTTCTATTTCCTTCGATTATTAGTCTGCAATTTATAATTTCCCGCATAATATATCTTCATAAATCCACTATTTTTCCTTGATAAATAGATCACGAGAACACGCGAGTTGACCGTTCCCTGTGGATACGATACTCTACTTACTATTATACTGCTGGATTTTGGTTCGCTTGCCAGAAACCCATCAACACCCTGAGGAGAAAATTAGAGCCTTGAGCCTTCAAAATTTGGTTGAAACCTAAAGCTAAGCCAGGGGAAGCCTCGTTCTTTAAGGGGGTAGCATGTGGTGTTTCATTGTCTTTCAAGTCGTTGATTGTTGCATGTGTTATTTATGTCGATATATGTCCTTTGGATGCATCTCAAGTGTCGGGATACCTCTCCGGTGAAATTTTCATGATTCATGGATTAAGTGATTACATGTGAGTGTGTGGTTAGCATTAGTTTCAGGGAAACCATAGGACGAATTAGAAACCAATTAGAAACATTCAGAGTAAGGCCAGGTTGTAAAAACAACAAAATTTCTGGTGGAGTTGTAGCTCTCCAGAGTTTATATCCCCAACAACTGTGTAATTCTAGGTAATCCCTAGATATAGTGGGAAAATTGAGAATCAAGTTAGGAACTTTCAACCAGAGCTTTACGAGATCATTTCATGTTGCGACCTTTTAGGTGGGAGATTGTTTTATGCCATAGGATGGTTGGGAGGGGGCTACCTTGCGCATCCTCTCAGCACATCACAACCTTCGTCTGAGTGGGAACCATCGAAGGAGTGCCTTGGGCCTGTCAAGTAGCAATAATGTGCAAAATAGTCAAGCCTTATAGGGAAGTGAAGGAAAGATAGTGGAATAGTGAAGTTATCAAAGTTAGGCTTAGAATGAAATTAAGAGACAATGAAACTCAAAGCTTGACCGGTGAATAAAGGGTGAAAAGGTAAGGCTAGGAAGCCCAATCGACCCTTACTTTTCCCTAGTCACCTTGAGGGGAATGGAGTATTAATGATCAGGTGTTGATTGGAGAATTTCATAGTGTAACCACACTATTAAGAAGGGGAATATGACCGGGAATGGAGGTAAAACATGATAACCTAAAATTTTGAGGACAAAATTTATTTAAGGGGGTAGAATTGTAACATTCCAAAAATCAGGACCTAGAGGCTACAATGAAAGTCTTAGGGTGTGAATCCCAATGCAAGAAGGAAGTTAGAAGTAAAATGAGGACTTAGGGGTTTGAGGGGAAAATAAGACAAGGGTTAGGGGATTGGTTAAGAGTTGTGGGTTTTAAGAGAATTAAGAAGGGAAAAACCAAGTATCAAGTCCAACATGACTGTAGAGTTAACTTAGGAGAAGTACCACCCGGTGGTGGACAGACTAGCATGGTGAAGAAGTGAGGAATGAAGTAGAGACATTGGAACTAGAGAATTAGATTGAGACGGATGGAACTAAGCTTAAACGAATTGGCGGGAAGGAATAAGAGAGGCATAGACTCAAGGAACCGGGATAGAAGGTGATTTTATGGAAAGGAACAAGGGAATAGAGGAGCATAGTCTCATGGACACTTAGAACCCTTAACGTTAGCCTTATTGAAGTGAATTGATGATTTAAATCATGGTTCACGTGAAGTGTGCCCGTTGGGGTTGAACCAAGGTTGTTGCTTAATTTTGGGTTTTAAGGCTAATGACATTGGTGCACTAATTCGATAATATCTAGAGTTGTAGGTGTCCAATTCAGGTGATTGCACTTGATTTAGAAAGCTAAGATCCAGGGCTTCAGTTTGATATGTGACACGATAGTATTCTGGTCTCATTTTCACCTTCAAATAGGCTCATTCTCGCTCAAGCGAGAACTCCCTCGCTTGAGGGAGGATGTCAGCAGAAACAGGGGATGCTCTCTGACTTTGCACTCGCTCAAGCGAGCTAGGGCTTGCTCAAGCGAGCGCAAAGTCAGAAAGGGGGATGCCCTAGCATTCCTCGCTCAAGCAAGCAATCGCTTGCTTGAGCGAGCCCCAACTTAGAGAGTGGGGTTTTTGCTCGCTCGAGCGAGCGCACACAATTTCTATTTTAAAAACAGGGAGCTAGGGCTTGTTTCCCTCATTTTCCCTCATTTTCTCTCATTCTAGAGAGAAGCTAGAGAGAGAAGGGGGAGATTGAAGGGAGAAGCTTGGTTTGAAGCCACCCACACCATTCAAGGAGCCTGGATCTTCATCCTCATCCTTCCATCCTTCCTATTTTCTCCATTAGAGGTGAGTATAGCTCACACACTCTCACCCATTCTTGCATGAATGTTCCCCAATGAACCCTATTCTCTCCTTCCCTTTCTTATTGACTTGTATGTGGTTGTTTGATGGTTTATTCTCTATCATGGTCATTTTATTGGTTCTTTGTATGGGTGTATGCCTTAGAAACATGATTAGGGCTTGTATGCTTAGGGTTTTCTCCTATCTTGGCATTAGATTGAGCGTCCATGGGTTGCATTGGAAATGGCTTGGTTAGTATTGCATATTGATAGTTGAAAAATGAATTTGGCCATGGGCCACCAAACCTTAATCTATTCAAGCTTGACTTCGGTCCAAAATAAGACTAAAATGAGTTCGGCTTCGGCCCAGATTGTGAGTTTTGGCTTCGGCCAAGAATATTTGGCTTTGGCCCATATTGTGATTTTTGGCTTCGACCCAAAATAATTGGCTTTGGCCCAGATTATTTGGCTTCGGCCTAGTTATTCATGCATTAAAACTTGACTTCGATCCAGAATAATGACTTCGGTCCAAAATAATTGGCGGTAATAGTACCCAAGGAAGACGTTCCTTGTAGTCTGAGCTCAGGTCTAGCCTTAGAATCAGTGAAAAGACCCCGTTCTGTCGGGCAATGCAGGTCATGCATATCATATCTAATTTGAGTTGGCATTGATATCTTATTTAAGTTGAGTTGAGTTATGGTATTATGATAAAATGTGAACTTTCTAGTGCATGACATATGCTTGTTTTCCCCACACTGTATGATTGCATAGTTGTGCTCACTGAGACATAAGTCTCACCCCTTGTTTGTGGGTTCATTTTAGATATGCAGGATTGTCTGGCGGGATGCATGGATGGAGAGTTTAAAGCTCTTAGATTGGATTATTCCACCTCTAGTTGTTTAGTTTGAATTCCATGAGGGAAATAGATGTATTTGAGTTATATTATGCGGTGTTAGGTTAGAAATTATGTATTTATGGATGATGTTATTTTGAGCTACTAAGTGGCATATGGATTAGGAGATTTGTGATGTATGGACTGTTTATGTTTGAGCTTATGTAATCGTTGGAATTACTTAAGCATTTTACGATTGTGTATGTAAAGATATCGGTAATGGCGCAAAATAATTTCAGGAATTTGGGAATATTACGTGTCTCCAACGGACATTATTCTTGAATTTAGCAATTAGGACGTTACAAAGAGTGTGGCGATCTTCAAGACTTTTCAATTCAACTACAAATTGAGTTGTGGCATCTAGACTTATCAATCCCAAATCCAATTATATTATAGCATCTATCCTTAGGTGACTTATTAATTCAAATTACAATTGAATTGTGGCGTCAATTCTATTTATGTCTCAGACTTATCAATTCAATCCTTAAATTGAATTGTGGCGTCTTCCACATTTTCTATTTCTTCTTCACTGTTTGATTGATTTCCTTAGTTTTGTTTTCGTAATCCGCGTTTTCTTAACCTCTAATATTGATTGAACCGTGTTTCATTGAGGCTTGCTTGGAAAGATCCAAAAACATCCTTAATTTGTAGAGTGAATCACATTAAATACGCTATTATATCCTGAAATGGAATAATAATTACATTAAAATATTTCTCTTTTACAATTAATTAAACATAATAAAAGGGATAATCTGTACAAAATCTTTGGTGTACATTGTGATAAATCAATATACAATTAGTCTTAATGGCCATCACAGAAAAAGGATAAAAAAATATTTCATTTTGAGTAGAATAATGTAGGTAATGAGTCCAATCACATAGGTACCCACTAATTAAATAGAGTAATAGCACTAAAATTGTTCCTCAAGCACGTCTGTGTCTCGATATAAGTTTTTCTCTTAAATGTGAATAGTACCTTAATCGTAACTATTGCCATTTCTAATTTAATCCTTTATTAAATATATATTTTTAATCATAAATAAAATATGTTTTTAGTTCTTATATAAAATAAATGTATTTTGATTTCAAACTCATAAAAATTTCTTTTTCATTTGCTTGCTACTAAAATCTAAATTTTTGAAAGAAAAAGTCCTTTTCGATAAAATGATAAGTTAAAAAATTGCCACATAAAAATGCGTCTTTATTATGTGCAGTGTTTTTGGCTTACCACATTACCAATACTATGTTTTTCTAAAATTTTAGATTGAGAGGATGTAAATAAAAAAAATTATGAAGAATAAAACCAAAACCCACTTATTTTATATGGATTAAAAACATATTTTATTCTTTTATATTTTAATCTATAAAGTTCCTTTAGTTCAATGATCCTTTAATAATTAATTTTTGGAGTGTATTCAATTAAGTTATTTAAAATAATTCAGTACAAATTGTTTTTCAAAACTACACTTTTATGTTTAACTCCTAAAAAAAACTAAAATTACATTTTTTTTTGCATAAAAATATTTAATTATGTAGAAAATTTAAAACAATTTTTAACTAAATTTACTTTTGCTTAAAAGAACATATAATCAGGATTTTAAATTTAATTGCGTTTTACTCATTTACAATATGAAATTTATTTTAAATAAATAAGATACTTAATAAAATAATCTTTTGTACACGTTTTATTATTTCTTTCGGCAAGAAAAGTGATCTCTATCCACATATTTGGGATTGGGACAGATACTTATTTGGCACGCATAGAAAACAGGGGTCGTAAGAACCGAAAGGAAGGAGGCACTAGGGTTAACCATTTGTCATCATGAGCGAGATTGGCTCACAAATTTGGACTTTTTTATGTTGACCTTCTACCTTTACAGTTAGCCGTCAGTCCGTCACTCATTCAATCACTGGTGGCCCATACTGCCACGTCGGAATAATACTTTAATAAAAAAATATTTTCAATAAAAATTTTTAATGTCACTTTTATTTTTCTATTATAATTAAAATTTGATTTTAATTTCTAAAATTTTCCGTTTAAATTTATTCAATAAATTTTTTAATTTATATAATTAAATATTTTGTCTTTATTTTTTATTAAAACTTTTAATTTTTATGCAATAATTTGGAATTTATAAAGATTTTGAATAATAAATAATTTGAAAGATTAATATATCATAAATTTAGTGAATTTTTTTTATAAAATTAAAAGGTTTTGAAAGAAATAAATTAGAATTTCGAAAAAGAAAAATTAGAGGTATTTTTTATTTTTTATATAGTATTTTGAATAATGGATTTTGAGAAAAAATGATTTAATATTGTTTAATAGGTAAAGATTGTGGAATTTTCTAATAACTAATGATTTAAAAATTTTGGGTAAAAAAGAAAAATAAAAATTGATTATATAAATAAAACAAGGCATGGGAGCAAATATTGTACATTAATAATACTAAGAAATTAAAAATGTATTTACATATAAAATTTAGAAATTAGAGAAAGAAAATAATAAAAAACATTGTAATACCATGTCATTTTTTTCATTAAAAAATACATAAAAATAGAAGAAATAATACAAGTAAGTCTCAATTCAAGGAATGCGAATTGATTATAAAATATTTTATAAATTTATTTTTTTACATTTAAATTTTTTTATGTAAACTTTTTGTTATTAAAAAATCATACTAGATTATGACAAATTCGAGTCAATTTAAAAGTTTTATTTTCTAATTTTTTATTCACCGTAGTTGAACTCAAAACCTTAAAAAGTTAAATTTCTTATTACTTAAATTAATAGTCATTGATATTTGATAATTGAATTGAATTTAACAATTAATTGTAATTTTTAATAAGAGTTTTAGAACTTTTTATAGTATAAAATAGTGACTTAAATATAAAATCGAGTATATGATAATTATTTTTTTTAGGAAAATATTGTCTTTCAGAACAAATTTAAAACTATAGACATGTATTGATAAATTAAGTTTAAGATAAAATATATTGCCATCCATATCCAGACCATTCATAAAAAAGAAAAAAAAAAATCCTGCATGTCATTTTACTAGAACTCTAGCTTTTTTGTCAACAATGAAAAATTTAATAGAATTACTTTAGTCCTTTGAAAAGAAAAGAAAAGAAACGCCATTCTCTTTCCCTCTCGTTTCCGGCAAAGTAACCGACAGAACGTTGAAAATGAAATCATGATAATATAGCACCATCCTCTGGAAAGCCCCAAATACCCTTCTCAGGTTGTTAGTTTTACTTAGCAAGGATGTTTAAAATTTGTAGAAAACATATTACGGCTGTAATCAAATTCATCTCGAATTAATGCTAATTTGTTGGAATAAGATAAACTCTCGTATTTTACACGACACAAGTTTGAATTCCCACTCGGCTTTAGAGTGAGATAAATATAAGTATATCGTTTTTAAGTCTGAAAACTTTTTGTACCTTAAATTAATAAGACATCATTTTCATTTCCTAAATTTACCGTAACAAAAAGCTCATGTTTGAGTAAGAAGCTAAGAATTAATTTCAATGATTTTAATATAATAAATTTAAAAACACACAAACTATTAGATTTGATTAACGGTAAAAAAACATAAATAATTAAATTAATATAAATTTAAATCTCATTGTCATTAGTATATTATTAATTAATAAAAAAGGTTAAAAAACTTTTGTCATGTAGGCTAGTTAATTGCTTACGGTTTAGGTTTGTATAATAATATTTTAAATGGAGTTTCTGCCCATATTCCTAATATGTCATTGACGCCATACCGGATAAAATTGGAGGTGTAATTTCTTTCTACATTTTTTTAAGAAAAAGCTTAGAAACACATAAATACATACCCAAAACTAAATTTGTCCAAAAAAAGAAAATAAAAGCCACACAATCAATGAACCAAATAAAAGCAAACAACATATATATGCTAAAATTTTATTAGTTATTATATTTTGGACTCAATGAATATTCACTGACAATATAAAATAATTTTACACAATCATTCAATGATATATTACTATATTATTTAATGAATTTAATAATAAATTAGGTATCACACTCATTAAATGATATGACACCACATTATTATATTATTATGTAAAATTTTTTTACATTATCAATGTGTATTAATTAAATTCATTTATTTTTTACTGACTAAAATAAAATATTATCCTTCACAAATATCTCTATCATTTAAAAATAAAATATTAATATTTTGGGACAATCAAGAGAAAAGGGCCTCTGGCTATTCAAAATTAAAAGGTTAATGATTAACATTTATTCTCCTAACATACTCATTCATAAAGTTAATTAACTATTTGAAATGATCAATTATTTTTTTTTTCATTTTTTATTTAGGCATAGTTTTTAGTACTGATATTTTAGGTTTTTGAAAAATAATGAAAATAATGAATGGCTATTTTTTCATTAAAAAAATTATCTCTTTTTTCATAAAATTTATATAAATAAGACTTTATAATATACAATATTTACAAAAAAAACACAAAAATATTTCTTTACGGAACAATGATATATGTGTAGTAAAAAATTATGAAAGAAAATAGGAAAAAAAGAAATATATGATAAATTGATAATCCATAAGATTCACATAAAATTTTTCTAAGAAAAATAAATATATACTTATTTTTTATAAATTCAATTAATCATATTCATTTATATATTTCTTACGATAATTTATTTTGTAGTAAAGAATGTTTTTCTATTTTAAACTATTTGAAAATAAAAAAGCAATCCATACTCACAAAAGTCACTACAAACTTGGAGGAAATTATAGCATTCAATGGAGGGCATTATCGTCCGAGAAATACAATCCCTGATAAAGCTAAAAGGGAACAATGGCGAAACGAAAAGAAACCATAGCTCCCGTTTAGGGTCCAAAAACCTCATAAACCCTCTTACTAACACTCACACTCAACTTGAACCTCGAAGCTTCTCTGTTTTTCAGTATATATATATATATATAGAAAGAGATTGAGAGAGTATCTCAAGTTGAGGGTTTTGAGGGAGGAAATGGCGACTCCTCATCTTCCAGAACACTTCAAATGTCCAATTTCTCTCGAAATAATGTCAGACCCAGTGATCTTATCTTCTGGTCACACATTCGATCGCTCCTCAATCCAACGGTGGCTAGACGCCGGTCACCGTACGTGTCCAATTACCAAAACACCCCTCCCTGAACACCCTTCCCTAATCCCAAACCACGCACTCCGAAGCTTAATCTCCAACTACACACTCCTCTCCCCTCTCCACCAACACATTCCCCAACCCGAAACCCTAATTTCCACTCTCTCTTCTCCTTCCTCCACCTCCGATTCCAAAATCGACTCGCTCCGCCAACTCACGCGCCTCTCCAAGCGCGACGCCGCCTTCCGCCGCCGCCTTGCTGACTCCGGCGCAGTCTCCGCCGTCCTCTCCTGCCTCGAATCCGCCGCCGGCGAACCCGCGCTGCAGGAGAAGGTTTTGTCTCTTCTCCTCAACCTCAGCCTCGACGACGACAGCAAAGTTGGCCTTGTCGCCGAGGGCGCCGTCGGGAAGGTCGTCGCCGTCCTCGTCGGCGGCGCCTCGCCGGATTGCCGCGCCGTGGCCGCAACCATAATCACAAGCCTCGCCGTCGTTGAAGTGAACAAGGCAAACGATTGGTGCGTTCCCGGCGGCAATCGGAGCTCTGGTGGCGATTCTCCGGGACGGGAAGGGAAGGGAGAGGAAGGAAGCTGCCACCGCGCTTTACGCACTCTGCTGTTTCCGGATAACCGGAGAAGAGCCGTGAATTGTGGCGCGGTGCCGATTCTGCTGAGGAGTGTGGATTCTGGGCTTGAAAGGGGTGTTGAGGTTATTGGGGTTTTGGCAAAGTGTAAAGAAGGAAGGGAACAAATGGAAGGTTATGGTGGGTGCGTGCGGATTCTAGTTCGGTGTGTTGAGGAATGGAAGCTCCAGAGGGATTCAGTATGCACTGTTGGCACTCACTTCGCTCTGTTTTCATAGCCAGCAAATGCTTTTGATGGCCCTGCAAGAAGGGGTTTTGGAAATTGCTGTTGGGTTGCTGGAGGATGATAATGAGAAAGTGAGGAGAAATTCCTCCAATCTGATTCGGGTTCTGCGCGGAGGAAAGAATCAGTTTTGATGGGAAGAAGATGTGTTTTTTTTCTCCTCTGATGAGGTGAGTTTGGTTTTTTTTTTTTTTTTTTGGTTTATTGATTCTGCCTTGTTGGGTGGGTCCTCTGTACAAAATGGAAAGAAGATCAAATTTTTGTTGTGAATTATCAATAGGGTTCTTTTGTATGTTGTATATTGAATAATGATCATGGGCTAGCTTAGCTCTCTGTTGTTAGCTTAGCTGTTATAATGGGAAAGTTATTAATTGATCCTTTGAATTGTAGTGCTTCATAGTTCGAAATTTCTCTTGGTTTCCTCTGAATTCTGCTATACTGGGCTAACACTTTACATCTTGATTTCAATCTTCAAATTGTTTTCCAGATAGGTTTCTTTTATAGATAGCTGATACACTAAAACGTCAGTTAAGAAAGAACTGTGATGAAATCTTAGTGTCAATGTATGTATAGCCCACTAAGCCCAGGTAAAAAGCAGTGTCACTCATTACCCTTTGGATGAAAGGAGAAAAAAATGAAAGAGGAAAATATCTGTTTTGTAATTTGAAATGAAGAGAAAATTTTGAATTTTTTGTTTCTAGATTCTTATTTCTTCCCTACTAAAAACTCCCAAAATTTTCTTTCCTTCATATTTGTCTATTTTTATCTCAGTCAAACATAAATGTGCATTTGAAGAAATTAAAAAAATGAAAAACCTTACACGAAAATTTGCAGACAAATAAGACTTATGAGGCACGATACTTATGTTAATAGGAGATCGAATTTTCTTTGCATGTGAGGTATGCTTTATCCTGGAGTGTATCGACATGCAAGTCAGTTTTCTATTCTCTTTTCCATGTTCTAATCTGTTAAGCAAGTAGGTATTCCCACAATATTCATGCAAGTAAAACCTCTTGTTCTCTTGAATTGACACACATCTACAGTTCTAGCTTTTAGTTTTATATCCACTGTTATTATCGTGTGACACAAATATTTCTTATATCAGGACTTTAATTGTTCTTGTACATAAACATGAATAAAATTAAATCCCAATGAGTGAAATTTTAGAAATCCATCCCATATAATCAATGATCTATTCTTAATATTTTTAAGATGCCATAGTTTTATTGCTTGCGTGTTCAAGAACAAATGACAATGTTGTTCTACCAGTTTGGGAAAAAGTATGTTTTAATATGTCATGATGTCTGTAATTGTTCAGTTGTCAGTGAAAGTTTTGATTTCGACCTAAGAATCTTTCAGATAACTGCAAACTAAATACCAAAATTGAAAATGCCAGCATTATACGGGTACATGTGTAGAATAAAATAGCTTCTTTCCTTGCATCTGAGCATTAAAAGGTTGTAGGAGAACTGTTTATACCCTCAAATACACTGGTTCCAAATGTACTTCAAACTTGTGTGATTGCTGTTTAGATGGTTGTGTACAATGGTTGGCATTTTACTTCAATTTTCTATCAATCTTTCATCTTTTAAATAGGTTTTGCCTTGACTGCTGTTTGATATTTAATAATGCAATGCTGAGTGTTTTTAAGACAAACTTCTGTCATTAAGGATTCTTTGCCTCTCCCCCTCCCCTCCCTCCTTTAAATAAATATTTTCCTCTTGTGTTACTGTTAGGATTGTGACTTTTAAGGTATATCTGATTGACTGTTTACTTTCAACATGGGGTAGCTTCTTGAAATGGGATGATCTAGTCTGAAGCATTTTTCTGCATTTTCTTAATTTTTCACAAGATATGTTGGACAAATTGGGTACAGGACCCTGCATCATGTGATCAGTACTTCTTTATGCATATTTAAATACTTGGATAGGTGGTTGGCGTATGGCATTGAGAGCTTTATCTAAGTAATATAATTGCCTTTATCCTTTATCTACTTCTAATAAATGTATTGTCTTGGAGTAAGGGAAGGGTTATTAATAATTGGTCCTTGCACGACTTACTCCAGCATTGTAACAAAAAATTACTTAGTACAACCACCTGTTTTTTCGGCCATTGACCTACATTAAACACGGGCTTCAGTGGTTTGTGCACATGCCATGTTGCAAATGTTAAGCTACTAATAATGAGAATATGCGGTCCAAGTCTAGCTAGAAGACGTCTCTCCATACTAAATAAGCTGTATATGCTTTCCCTATTGTGATATTATTATTGTTTTTCGGAGATACCAACTGAAGATTGAGAGTGTGCTCTGGGATATAGCCTATGCAGGTGTTATAGGCCTCATGGCTTAAAAGAATGAGCTATAATGCTATATTTAGTAATTTCCACAATGCTTTCCAACCTGCACGTGATGTTTAGTTGTCACATTTGATGGCAAATTGCATCATAAAATTATATTTGATTTGCGTACATACAAAAACTACAAAGGAGGTTGTCAAATTCTTAAACTTCACTGGATAAATCCTGGTTTATGTAATGATGAGCCTATTTTGAAGAGGCTGGTGGCTAATTTGTTTGGTTTTGATATATACATTCCAGTGTTTTACTTTGCTTCGCTAGTATTAGCCTCTCTATTAGATCGCAATGCTAATGTTTTGTGTTTTCAATGGTGGTATTTGGCCGGCAGGTAATTAAGTTTGACCTTAAAAGTTTTATCAGAGTTTGTTACTACAGGTTGTTTAATGTCTTTGATGAAGAATATGGACGCAGAATTTAGTATATGGTTTGTTAGATTACAGAGCATTCGAGTTCTAGTGTTCTACTGTGCTTATGTATTTGATTTTGACTCATGTGTCACGAGAATGGCTTGGTCAACATCCGCTTTTTCTGTATTTGATAGCTTTTATTGATATCTTAATGTTTTGATTCTTTTCATACTCCTCCCTACTCCCTTTATTTCTCTTCTTTTTTAATTGCTGAACGAAGAACGATTCCTTACCTACTGAAAGAGGCAAAGAGGGTTGATAGAATTATTATATTAAAGAGTCGTCTCCGGTGGCTGAAGTTGACTTGGATTTGTTTTGCATTGGGAACGTTGAAGATAAAAACAAGTTTTAATGTGAATTTCTATTATAATTGTTCGATTAAGTAAGCAGCTAGATTATCTGATTATGATTGCAATGACTATTATATAATTCTCACCAGTCTGATTGATTTTACAATTTGTAAATGTCTCGCTCACGAATCTAGGGGATGATGCTTGCCGGACTTGTAAACCGTGTGCAGTGTGCTTATCCGCGTTCGCATGATTCTCTTTCGACATTTTTTTATGTTATTGTGTTACTTCTCAAATGCTTCCCTGATTAGAAAATCAAACATGCTAAGTGGTGCTGGTACATATTTTTTTAAATGTTATAATATTTATTATTGTATTTATAACATTAAATATTATTTTTAATAATAACTTTTTTCTCGTATTTGTAATATTAAATGCGCTTATTATTAATATTGTATTTGGATGTATTGATTGAAAAAATGAGAACATTTAAAATTCTAAGAATTTTAATTGCTTGGAATTCCTTTTTCTTTAAAAAAATTGCTTTGAATAAAGTAATTAAATTTCGTTATTTCCTTCAAACAACGGTTGGTCGTACTGGAATTGGACTATCCTAGACGGACTTTATCTGCAAGATTAGGAGTTTGATGGTTAAATTCACAACTATATTGTTGGGGATTTCCTTCTTTATTTCCAAAATTCTTTATTCTTTATTTAGATAAAGCAATATAAAATATTTTTTTTGGATAAACTAATAAATTTTCTACATTTATAAAATTTATTATTTAAAAAAATTTATTAATTTTTTTCTTTAACAATTCTTTTATTTTGGATAATATGTTTAGGTGATTAATTTTTTTTATAGAATTTGTGTTCCTTTTTTTTTCTTTTTTTCATTATTGATTGAGTTACTAAAATGCACAATTAATATTAAATCTAGTAAAATTGTTGAATCGTTACATATTAAAAAAATCAACCAGTACTAATATATTTGAACGTATGAAGTCATTATTACTATGTCTAAATTTCGGAGCATTCTAAGCTACACAAGTTTTTTTTGGGGAATGGGAAAATAAAGAAAGCAACAAAAGAAAGAAAGAAACAACTATCTTAAGGGGACTACTTCTAAAGCATCCGACAGGAAAGCCAAGGAGACTCCAGCAAGGGGGGAGGACCAAGTTTTGCACTCTTCCAATTAACCGACACCAAGCTTAGCGAAAAAGTCAGCAGCAAAGTTAGTTTCTCTGTAACTGTGCTTAATAGACACAATCCGGTCATGCTTTTAAAAGACCATGAATATTAGCCAAAAGAATAGCGTGCTCACGGAAGGGTGACACAACTGGTGAAGTAATTAGCTTGACAACTTCCAAGGAGTCTGATTCACAAATAACCTTCCTGTATCCCTTGTCCCAAGACAAACAGAGACCATTAAAAATGGCCATTAACTCAGCTTTTAAAATGTAGCTTGTACCTCCATTACCAGAGAAGCCCAAAGTCCAATCTCCAGAAGCATCTCGAATAACACCACCAAAGCCAAGAAGGTGAGATGATGAGTTACAAATACCATCATTATTCAATTTGATGATGTGAAGTCTATTAATCAGTTTGAGCATTCAAACTTGACTTAAAGACTTAATATCCTTTAGTTTTAATGATTAACAAATAAGATTATATAAACAGATTCTACTGAGAAAGGTATTGGTTTGTTGATTGTGTTTCAGGATGAAATAGTAATCAGAATCAGAAGATTAGGATCAGAAGAACAAATGCAGGATCAATTATAAAGAAGCTGTCTGAAGAATGCAACTCGTCTGAAGTGCGCAAACTGTCTGAAGACGTGAAGACCATATGAAGACAACATAAAGCAGTCTGAAGAAAAGAAGCTGTCTGAAGCAAGGAAGCTTTCCGAAGCAAAGAAGCTGTCTGAAGCAACGAAGATGTCTGAAGAAGCAGAACTCGTCTGAAGAGTTGAAGCTGTCTGAAGTAGTTCAACCCGTCTGAAGTATCAGTGTTGTCTGAAGTCTCACTTATGACGTGGCACCCTCTGCTGAAGTTTGTGAAGACTTTTCTGAACCTCTGCTGCACGTACCTTTTCAAACACGTTTATGGCAAGGAACACAGAGACCTTTCCCGGTGATTTTGAATTTCATACACCACTGAGGAAATCTCTGCAACGCAGAAATTGCAGCAACAACGATGGCAGCTTTATAGCAGCACCAACGTTATACTCTGTCAGAATTGTGAAGACACCCAGAAGCGTGTCTCACGATGGATTGAATAGCATTCAATGCTTTCTCTAAAGGGTGGTATCACAACGGAAATATCATCATCACCAATCCAAAAGAAAGCACAAGAAAAGCTCAGGAGACTAAGCAGAAGCAACAAAGAGAAATGTTTGAATAACATATTTTAATTCAAACATATTTTATCATCTGCAAGAAACAGCCATTGAAAAAGACACCTCACTCAAAGAAGAAAGGAGAAATGGTGTCAGGAAGCAAACAGAAAAAGGAGCATATACAAAATAAGCAAGAGGACAAATCCAACGGATACCTCCTCATATACACTCCTAAGAAAAGCAGAGAAAATTAGAAGTCAGCTGAAGAAAGTAAAAGGATATCAAGAGAGAGAACATGCAAAATAATATCAAGAAAATCTCTCTAAAAGAGCTCATCTACAGAAGTGTCAGAACAGGACTGTCTGAACACATATCTGCTAAAGAAGAAGCAACCGTTTGAGACACTATTAAGTAACGCCTATATGAGCCACATCATCAACATCTCAACGGTATTATGAATCATCTTCAAACGGCTATATTCCAACAGAACATATAAATAGCCTCAAGAAAGAATTTGAAGAGGTTGAACTCATTCACTTGGTTCAATCAGTTGATCAAGATGCATCAGAAAAATCCTATCGGTGTTGACCACACTTACTTGAATCAACTATGCTAGTCAAAATAGCAGTTGTTCAGTTGAACAACCTACCAGGCTGTGCTTAATCTCATATGAACCAAGAATGGTTTGAAGCTGCAAGTATGCCTTGGTTTTTCCAATGATACGGGTGAGAATGTAACCCATGGAAACCAATGGCTGGAGAACAAGGCTGGAGCTTAAAGTCAAGTATCTACCGAGCCAATTCTCAGAGGATGTTATTCCTCATATCAGAGACAGGGATTATACTTAAACTTATATACTTGTATCACTGTCTTACCCTTGTACTTAGACTTATCCATGGTATCCTGAGTAGTACTCAGTTAACCTCTAGTACAGGAAAAGATTAAGTTTATGTTTCGTGGAAACTTAAACTTAGTTTAATTTGTAAACACTTTATGTGTCTAAGAGCCTGGAGAGGCTTGGTGGAAGAAAGAATACTCTACACTTGAGTAAGTGTCTGAGAGCCTGGAGAGGCTTGGTGGAAGAAAGAATACTTGTGGTAGAGCCTGGAGAGGCTTGATAGAAAAGAATACTTGTGGTGTCTGGAGAGACTGTACTCGTGGTGTCTGGAGAGACTGTACTCATTGTGTCTGGAGAGACTGTACTCGTGGTGTCTGGAGAGACTGTACTCGTTGTGTCTGGAGAGACTGTACTCATGGTGTCTGGAGAGACTGTACTCATGGTGTCTGGAGAGACTGTACTCGTTGTGTCTGGAGAGACTGTACTCATTGTGTCTGGAGAGACTGTACTCAAACTCAAGCTTGTAATCTGAATATTCATATAGTGGAAATCCAGTGGTTGTTTACCATTGGGACTGGACGTAGCTCACAGTGGTAGTGAGTGAACCAGGATTGGCTAAGTTTTCTTACCCTTATCTCTTATAAATTCTTTTTATACTAATCAAGGGGTCAGAATAATTAATCTGATATTTTATAAAGACACAAAACATCTTTTAAAATTAGTTTTTACAAGCCGTCTGAAAACTTCAGACAGCCACTTAAAAGCCTGTCTGAAATCTCTATGCCTAAGTCCTTTTTGTTTAATCTCTTTATTTCCAGTTTTCATATTTAAGTTGGAATTTGAAAAGTATTTTCTATAATAAACTTAACACAACTATTTCAATAAAATGATCTTTCATATGAACAAAACATGAGATATTTCTTATATCATTTGAAGCTTTACAAAGAATGTTCCTTGAAGAACTTCTGAAATAAATTCTCAGAAGTGAGTCTGAAAGAGATCAGTTCAAAAATCAGGAACAGACTTCAGACAACCTCTAGTCATCTGAAGTATTTCAGAAACTGTGCTGAAAATACTCTTTGTATTAATCTTCAGAAGATACTTTGAGAAGCCTCTGTTTAAAACAATCTTAAGCTTTAGAAGAAACATTGTTTTTCTTATCTTCCACATGTTTCAACCATCTCTGATCTTAAGACTTATTTTTTTAACGGTGCCCATATTCATGTTTTAATTAAAGATTTCCAAAAACTATCAAAAAGTTTAAAACACTATTCAACCCCCCCCCCCCTTTTAGTGTTTCCTGTGGTTCTAACAGATGAATCCTGCAGGGGGTGGTTCCAAACCACGTTTTGTTTTCCTTTCAAGAAGACCCCATTATGGGCAAGATAAGAATTCCAGTCTAACTCCAGGCAAGAAAAACGTCTAAGAGCTGAGTTAATGTCCCTATTGACTCTTCCAATGACATTATCGTTTCTCCAACACCACTGTTCCCAAAGGCCAACAAGGAAGCTGGTAGCTCTAACACCCGAAGCATGGGTTATGTCTGTTAGGTATATGCACTAGAGACTTATATGTTTTTGAAACATCCATCACATGTATCATATTATTTTCATTCTTTTAAGAATACAATTAATGTCCTTAGAATAGTAAGCTCAAACTTCATAAGAAATCAAGTAGATGACTTGATCGTGAGATCTTATGAAGAACTATTCTTAAAATAGTCCCTAGTCAAGTATCGTCTTAGGACAAAGATGCATTTAGACTAGTATGTGAGTTCATTGATGATCACATCTCACGGATCATGGATATGAGATATCATGTGCTCACATAGGTACATATTAAGAGTAATAGTGTACTGGACAGACCCACCTTAAGAACGTTGCATGGATTGTTACATAAGTGTCATGAACGTTTCTTAAATTGATAAATGTTATATGAAGTCCTTTGACCTGAAATCACTACGATTCCTACATAAGGAATTATATGTTTTAAATATCATCAAACGTTGCATGTAACAAGGTGATCATAAAGTTGGTATTTGGACATATAATAAATTATGTGGTGGGATGTGAGTGACCTAGATGGGATTTGTCCCTCCTATGTAACAAGACTTATATCTGTAGGCCTCTTGATAAAGTGAGACTGCAAAATGCTTAGCCATGCTCAGGAGGATAAACATGAGATGTTTATTTTCTGTACAGTCTACTTGGGGATCAAGAAAACATAAATTGAACTATACAAGGTTGACACATTCCATGCCCTTGTGTTCAATTAGATACTTGGACAAAGGGACAGATCATATAAATTATCATAAAATAGGATTCGTCAAAGTTGTTGATAATTTCAATATTTGGGTAGTGATGTATTGCTAGATACTGCTCACTATTTATGATATTAAATATAAAAAGGTTTATTTTAATATCATAACCAAATATTCAAAGCCTATTGGGTCACACACATACAACAAGCCTCTAGGAAAGATAATAATTCTAATTTGATTAGAATTATAACATAATGGGTCAGTCCCATATATGTTAGGGTTAATAGAGTGAGGGGTTAAACCCTAGCCACCACTCTATAAATATAGCATAAGATGCATTACCCTATACAGATGAGCAATCGCTCTTACTCTCTAAACACTACTAGCAGAGTTGAGGAGGGTTTCCTAGTTCGGTTGTTAACGTGGACACCACTAAAGACGTGGCTGCTATTGCCTCGTTCGCAATCCTTAAAAGGTACGACCTTTTGTTTAATGCCTTTTATGCCTTAATTCATGTTTTTCGCATTAACGATCATAACAAGGGAGGGAATCCATTTATTCCGCTGCACCCTGACCACATGCTTGATTCCCTTCAATGTCTTATGTAGCAGCAGTGTAACGAGAACAGTTTGAGTCAGAAGCCATGCCCCTAATGAATCGAAGGTGGTTAGTAGGCAAAGCATTGTGGAAGCAGAGCCACACAAAAAAATTAACTTTCTCAGGAACTTGTAAACACCAAATCCAAGTCCAAGAATGAGATGAAGTGATAGAATTAGCTTGCTGAAGGAGCGAGACATATCCCGAAGAAGACGTGTAAATACCAGATTTAGAACATGCCCATGCCCAGCAATCTGAGAGAGAATCCCAGGGAGGGATTTGGACAGTATGAATGCGGGCGGTCAGAGCAGGGGGCAGCTGCGTATAAAGACAATTAAGATCCCAGTTACCATGAACCCAGAGATCTTTGACCATGAGGTGTGAATAAGAAATATGAACGAAATCCACCATATTGCAAAGACGTTGTTCCTCTAACCAAGGAAATTCCCACAAAGAGACATCACTTGTACCAAGTCTCCAAGAATATCCACTTTGCAATTCCCCAAAAGCCTTGATAATCTCGCGCCAGACTTTAGAAGCTGAAGCCTGCCTTGGTGAAGAAATGTTGTGGGGTTGGAGTCCACCATAGCGTTGGACAAGGGTCTGGACCCATAGTTTGTTAGGGTCATTTATCATCTTCTAGAAAAATTTGCCTAGAAGAGCAGTATTTGCTAGTCTAGAACGCCTCAAACCAAGGCCGCCTGTGTATTTGGGAGATGAAATTTTCTCCTAGTTGACCAAGTGGAGCCCGTGAGAATTTCTATGACTACCCCAAACAAAATCTCTTGTTATTTTATCTATCTCCATACAAATGCTTTGAGGAAGCCAAAATAATTACATTGCATATATTGGCAGTGAATATATGACTGATTGAGCCAAGCAAAGTCTTCCAGCTTTGTTAAGAAGCTTGCCCTTCCAAGCATTGAGGCGATTCCTAATATTTTCAATGAGTGGTTGGAAAGTGGCTGACGTCACACGACCTTGACAAAGGGGAAATCCCAGATATTTCCCTAAGTTCCTCACAAAAGAAATAGAAGAAACAACACGGAGATGTGCCTTACAATCTAGACTGACCATTGGAGAACAAATAACTTTGGATTTGGCTATATTAATTTTCATTCTTGACATTTGACAAAAAAAATTAAGCGTGTCCATCATTAGATTGACTTGATCAGTTTGAGTGGTACAAAAAAGCAGTAAGTCATCTGCAAAAAGGAGATGAGATAGCCTGGGACCCCCTGAGAAATAGAAATTAACTTCCAGGACCCGTCTTCAACTTTTTGTTGGATCATGGAAGATAGCCTTTCCATACACATGACAAAAAGATAGGGGGAAAGAGGATCTTCTTGTCTCAATCCCCGGATAGGGTCGAAACTATTTATTTGAGAGCCATTCCAGAGAAAAGAAAAGGAGTTATTAGTGATGCACCACATAACAAGACTAATAATGCTTCTAGGGAAGTCAAAAAGCTCCAGAGTTTCCTGAAGAAAATCCCATCTAACCCTAGCATAGGCTTTTTCTAAGTCAATCTTGTAAGCAAGATAGCCCTTTTTATTTTTGCTTTTATGCATAAAGTGGAGAACCTCTTGGACAACAATCACATTGTCTGTAGAGCTCCTACTTGGGATGAAACTGCTCTGAAAAGGGCTAATAATATCATCAAGGAAAGGGCAGATTGTCTTCACTAAAACCTTTGTAATGATTTTGTAAATTACATTATAAAGGCTAATGGGAGGAAACTCTTTGAACCACTGAGGATTATCAACCTTAGGGATTAAAACCACAAGAGTTTGTAAAATACTCTCGTCACATCTTCCCATATTAAAAGCATCCTGAACCAACTTGTGAGTATCATCTCCAACTATATGCCAATATTTTTTGAAAAAGAAAGGTTGGCAACCATCCAGACCTGGAGCTTTGAAGGATTTCATGGTCATGAGAGCCTGATAGACTTCATCCTTAGAGACATAAGTTGTCAAAGCATTAACCGCAGTGTCAGATAAGGAAGGAAGAGGGGTATAGAGAGAAACCTGATTAGTTGAAGACTCATTTTCCATGGAGAACAACTTTTGAAAAAATGTACAAGCTTTATTTTCAAGAATTTCCTGGTCCTCGCTCCAAGAACCGTCAACGATGTACAAACCAAGAATCTTGTTTCTCCGTCTTCTGACAATGGCTTGAGTATGGAAGAATTTGGTGTTCCGATCCCCAAAGCGAACCCAATTTTCTCTAGATTTTTGGAACCAGAGAAGTTCCTCCTGTTTAAGGATGGAATTGTACTCTCTCCTCAAGGACTTTTCTAACTGGTGCATATCTAAAGAATTAAGATTTTCCAAAGCTGTCTGGACACCCCAAAGGCGCCCTTTCACCCTACGTTTATTACGGAAAATGTTCCCAAAAGTTTTGCTATTGAACTCCAAAGCATCCTGTTTGACATTGTAAAGACAGAGAGACACTAAATGACCACCCTTATGCCAAGCATCCTTTACTACGGTCTCAAAATCATTGTGGCTAGCCCAAGCTGCAATAAAATGAAATGGTTTAAAACTTAAGCTACACAAGCTTAAAACTTACACACGAAAAATATAACCATAAGATTTAATAATATTATTTTTAATAGTGGTGATTGAAAATAGCAGACAGGTTCTCCGTTGCATCTTTCGTTCTTTAAGGGTCTGTTTGGTTTGCATTTCCATTTCCTGTTTCCATTTTTTGTTTCTTATTTTCTGAAATTTTACAAATGAATTGTTTCCAGCATTTCCAGTTTTTCCTTTGTAAAATTTCAAAAATCAGGAAACAGAATGAAAACAGGAAATGTAAATGTAAACCAAACAGGCCCTAACATTTTTGCAATGTGCTCCATGAATTTGAAAAAATTTGTTTTGACTAAAATTTTTCGTTTTCAATCATTCGAGACACTTTTCCTTCACCAGCTGAAAAAGTCGGTTGTTGCCGGCAAGCTCATTAAAGTTAAGAACTCCTTCAAGCTAGGGCCATATCGACCGGATCCGGTGAAGGCCACCATTACTGCTCCTGCTTCTGCTGTTATCAAGAAGCCTACAACTTTTTCTATGCTAGTTGCTTCTTCAAAGCCAAAGCAAAAAACTGCAATGAAGCAGAGCACTGTTGTGATGCCCAAGCCCAAGCTGAAAGGAAATACAGCCAAGGCTAGCATGGGGAATAAGGTGGTTGCTGCTGAGCCAATAAGGAAGACTCCGATAGAGAGTGTGAAAGTCATCCTGTGGAACTCTACATCAAACCCCCTTAAGCTTGAATCACACCCAATTCCAATCCAAATTCAATGCCCCAAACCCAACTCTATAAAACCAAAATATGCAAATTTTAGAGCATTTAATCTCTACAAATGGAACTTCATGTACCCATTCTCATACATCACCCTCAAATGAGTGTATTAAAGCCAAGCTAAACGATTTTTGGAGACCAACTTGTGTTCATGAAATATACATGGCAAAATAGGGACATGGAGACTGAACCTGAAAGCTGATTCAATGAGAGTAACAACACTTGAATGAATCTTGGACATGGTCCCACGATGGTCAGAATCAACCCATCAATAGACAATAACATTACACTCTACACTTACATGAACCAATGAGGAGTAGTTGGCACGGCCGAAGGTTTGAAGATGCACCAGGGAGCATTGCTGACCAACATTCCACTAGTGAAGCCATTGTAGGACAAGTTGATGAGCTACGACTAAGATATGAAGGAAAAATTAGCCAGTATGTTGGGTTTCAATTTGGTCCTTTAGTGATGTGTATTTCAAGTTTATTATGATGTGTATTTCAAGTCTCAATCTTTATGTTGAAAATTTTTCATTAACATGAGTTTTCTGATCTGAGTCTTCACTCAAACCAAAATTTTGACCACTTTCTCTCCTATGTAATGCCTTACTTCAAGTCATTCAAAGAAAAACCAGTACTTTCATTGGGTTTACTCAAATTTCTTGTTTTTTATGATCTGATTTTGTAAAATGGGTTGCATTGCATACACAGAGAGTTGATTTAAGATACTAAGGTCAGCTTCATTTCTCTTCGTATCTCTTTCTCTTCAAGATACTTGCTTCTTCTAATTTCTAACATCCACAATAGTCACAAATCAAGGTTGCACTTACAAATAAACAAAAGGTACAAACTAAAAAAATCTGATCGTATAAACCTGAAATAGCCAATAAAAATCACTTGTGTACCATTGCACAAATTAAAAATTTGTGCATCTTAGATTTTCCCCCTAAATTTCTTGTAATAGGGATTTTAAGCTATTATATTATATTTATAAGTAAGTCTAATTATTTTATTTTAGATTTACTATCCTATACATCAAACACTCAAGTTCGTAGACTTGTACGAGTTTACGTTTCTGCCTAGTAAAAACGAGTTAACTCGCTTATAGACTCGCTCTACAGTGGTTAGATTTGTTCATACGAGTGAGATTATGATTGAGTTTGCGAGTTTACTTGAATAATTACAGAATACACTAAAATAACACATTTACCTATGAATTTTTTAGACCCATTCACAATATGAGACCTTTTCTTCTTTTTGCTAATTGTTCATCATGTATATGTCAAACCCATGCAACTACAAAAATATTCTCTTGGTCCATTCCCTAGCAACTCCAAATACAATTGCCGAATAATCAAACTCGTATATTACAGCAATATGTTCAACCTGTCACAATCCAAAGTGATGCACAAATTAATTCAGGTGACATTAAATGCTCGTACACTTCCTTTTGTAGAGCCCAATCACACCCTTCACCCTAGTCAATTGATTGGGACCCATATAATCCTATCACCTATTCCACTTAAAGGTCACCCACCAATATTGGCCAAACTTAGTCAACCGACCCGAATGAATAGTAAAAAATAGGATAGATTACACTCCCCTCCTCTAAGAGATGAATATATGTTATAATTTAGTCCATTTTAATGTAAAAAAGCTCTTTAAGGATATTTTTTCTTGATTTGTAATTTTAAACATAATTAGTATATAATTTTGAAACTCTACCATCAACTAAAAGACATTTAAAAGGTAAAATACCGATTTTTGACAAAAGTTCAAAGTTGATAATATTAGAATTTAAAATTTCTTTTCATCTTCTAAAGTCCTAAAAAATGATAAATATTCAAAATTAATTATCAGTTACATGAAGAATTGTAGAGACAAAGAAAATTTTCATTAGGAGACTCATTTGTAGTTATTCACCATCATTAAAAGGTTTATTTACATTAAAATTGACTAAAATGTAACACATATTGATCTCTTAGGGGAGGTAAGTGTATGTTTTATAAAAAGGGGTGGGTAGTGTAATTTAAACTTCTCTCATGGGAGGAAGTGCAATTTACTCTAAAAGAATTATTCAGAGGATAGCTCTTAGGGAGAAATAAGTGATCAAGAGATAGATATTGAAGGGGTTAGTGTAACCTCGGTGGATGCAAGCTAAAGCTTGGTTGTTTAGAATCTTTAGATGGAAGGGGTAGTTATCTAGGGCTCCATTCATTCTATGTACTTGTGTTTCGTATTTCAAAGAGAAAATCTTACTTAGATTGAGATATTAGTAGATAGGTTTGCAGTTCTCTGTCGATTTGGGTTCAGCCCATTTGTTCTGATGGACTTTAGTCCTTTTAGTTTATTTATCCAATCATTCTTATTCGACAAAAAAAGATCTATTTAAGCTGGACAACCCATAAGATGGCATGGGCAGTCAAAAGGCACATGGGCTAGATGGATTTAATGGTCTCTCTTTTACAAGAGCCATTGGGAAACTATTAGAGTGCAGGTGTATGCAACTGTTAAAAGCTTTTTCAGAGATGAGACCTTTTCTCTAGAGGTGAACGAAACCCATATTGCCCTGGAACCAAAAATTTATAACCCAAACAATATATCCCATTATCGCCCTATTAGTTGTTGTAATCTTCTCTCTAAGATCATCAAGAGAATTCTAGTTAACAGACTCGAATCTGATTTGAGGATGCTGATATCACCAAATCAAAGCGCGTTTTGGGGAGGAGGGGTAGGTTAATCAAAGAAAACATTATTATTGCTCATTAGGTGTTTAATTTCCTAAAGTAGAGGAACATGGGTAATGCAGACCAACTAGCTCTCAAATTGGACATGAGTAAAGCCTATGATAGGCTAGACTGGGAATTCCTACAGAAAGCTCTCTTGGCATATGGGTTTAGTCAGTGGTGGGTTAACAAAGTTATGATTATGGTAACCACAATCTCCTATAAAATAAAGGATGCCAATGGCTATGAAACTAAGAAAATTATTCCTCAAAGGGGTCTGAGACAAGGGGATCCCCTATCCCCTATCTCTTTATCCTCGTTGCTGATTTGCTAACACATCTTATCACCAGGGCCCAAATTGAAGGAGAAATTATTGGACTCTCAATAGCGAGAAATGATCCTAAACTCACCCACTTACCGTTTGTTGATAATGCCCTCTTTTTTTCAAAATCCACTCCCCAAGAAGCTTATGCCCTCATAAATATCCTAAACTTATACTCCTCTGTGTCTAAACAAAGAGTAACATGTCCAAATATGGACTGGTGTGTGGGAAGAGGATGAATCCTTCTTTGAAAAGGCAGATGGAGGACATATTTAATATCCCAAGCTAGGATAATCCTGGAAAATATCTTGGCCTCCCTACAGAGTGGGAAAAATCCAAAACAATGACCCTCTCTTGGATTTTGGATAGAGTTCAAGTTAAAGTGAAAAGGTGGAAGGAATTTCTCCTAAACATGGATGGCAAGGAGGACATATTTAATATCTCGGTTCTTGCCGAGTTGACCGGTTTACAACCGGTTCAACCGTGTAAGGGCCGGTTTAACAACATATCTGATCCAAAATCATGACCGGACCGTTCATGGGCCTGGTTTCCGGTTGAACCGGTCGGACCAGCCGGTCCGGTTCCTATAACACTGTCCCGAAGGGACAAGGGTATACATTGGAAATCCTGGAAGCTGCTCTCTAGAAGCAAGAGGGATGAGGGCCTGGGATTTAAAGATTTCTACAATATGAACATAGCACATCTGGCCAAACAAGCTTGGAGATTTTTAGTTGACCCAGAGGCTCTTTAGGTTAGGGTGCTCAAAAGTATTTATTTTCCTAGCAGTGATTTTTGCAGGCTAAAAAAGGCTCTAGACCATCTTGGACCTCGTCCAGCTTAATTGAAGGTAGAAACTTTGCGAGGAATGGGAAATGGTTGATTGCTACTGGAGCAAACATTATAATGTGGGAAGACATATGGATATGCACTCGAGAATCCCTAACTACACACCAAAAGGATTAGGCTACCCTTCTTAGTGAACTTATTGATCCAACAAACAGAAGATGGAGAACAAACGAGCTCAGGGAAGTCCTGCCAAGCCCTCTAGCTACTAGTGCGTACCAAAACCCACTCAGTTTGCACCAAAAAAAATGTTTTCATTTGGCCCTAAACACAGAATGGATCTTATTCAGTAAAGATAGGGTATCACTTAGTTGTTTCAAAGACCTTTCCCCAGCATACAAATGATTTTACTGTAAGATCCAAGAATCATCTTATGATGTTTTCATAATGATAAACTCTGAAAATACACTTAATATAATTCTGAATATTAGTACTAATAGTTTCAATTGAGATTGTCTTAAGAAGAAACAGATAAAAGGCTTCAGAAGATCTTATTCAGAAGGAACAAAAGTTTTTAGAAGAAATAGTTTCATCATTGCCTAAGCTTCCTGAGGATACATTTGCAATATCAAGATACTACTGTATCAGAAATTAAATGTTAATATTTCAAACAAGGAAATAATCATAAGGGAAAGCAAGAAAGTTATTGAGAAGATTCACAAAGAAATCTATCAAAACTCCAGAAGATGCACTCTGTCAGTAATGGTTCAGAAGAAACAGTTAAGACAACAAGGAACAAGTTCCATATTCTGTCTTATAATTACAAGACCCATCTAGAAAAAACTCACAGAAGCTGATGAAGAGTATAAATATGAAGCTTCTATTATGAACAAATAAGCTTCAGAAGAAAATCCACTAACAACATTTTTAAGAAGAAGCAAATCTGATTTGGCATATCAAAATGTGAATCTGTTGGGGATACAACATTAAACAAATAAAATTATATAAATGCCCAGTATTCTTGCAAGTCTCATGAACCTCTCCAGAAGAAGCAAGCTCAAATAGAGAAGAAATCCTAACTTCAGAAGATACACTCTCTAGAAGATACGACTAGTCAAAGGTGAAGAAAGAGAAAAGCTGCCACATGAAAGTGACAGCTCCTATATTGATAGCTGGTGGTTTGACCTCTTTTCCAAGGATCTCCAACGGCTAGAAGGCTGGCTTTACCTATAAAAAGAAGGTCTCTCGTCATTTTGAGACACACGGCACCAGAGGAAGTAATCAGTGCATCAAAATTACCATCTATACCTTCTGGAAAAATTCCTCTCCCTACAAATCTCTTAGATTTTGTCTCAATCAGTTTAGAAAGTGTTAAAGAGAGAGTGTTGGCTTATTTATTTCTGTTGTGTTATTTCTGTCATAATTTTGAGCCTTATTTTAATTGTAATTTCCTATTTTCATTTTCTGTAACTCTCAAGAACAACATAAGAGTGTTTGCTATTCTTGAGAAAAGACTGAGCTGCATCTGCAAGTGGTAGTGAGCCTAGAATTGGCTGCAGAGACCCTGTGTAAAACCTGCAGAAGCTGCAGAAGAAGTCTGTCTGTGTTTTAAGCCTACAGAGGCTGTAGAAGAATACTGGTCTGAGACTGCAGAGGCTGTAGAAGAATATTGAGGTGAGCCTAAAGAGGTTGCAGAATAATACTAGCGGTAAGGAGTACCCAAGGAGCTTTTGTAACAAGGTTGATTTAGTGAAAATCCTACTGAAAGTAGGGACTGGACGTAGCCTCAAGGTTAAGAGGTGAACCAGTATAAAAAATGTGTGCGCATTTCTTCTTTCCCTATTCTCCTTACATTTTATGCTTTACATTTGTTCTGATTATTACTCCATCTAAATAAAAGGTTTTTGAAATCTACCTAATATCTAAGTAAGTGATACTTGAAGAAAGTTCCACAAAAGAAGGAGCTCTATTTTTTGTATACTATACATTCTTAAAATTTAACTATCATTCACTTAATCTTAATCTTCTAATATTAAGCCAAGTAATACTTGAGAAAAAATATATTAGAAGAAGTTGTAGAAATTTAAAAGACATCACAATTCAACCCCCTTCTTGTGATTGCAACATTTACTTCATCTACTTCCTATATCCCCCACCAGAACTTTAGAAGACTATTTGGAGACTGAAAGTCCCAGAAAAGATTAAGGTTTTTCTATGGAGGGCCTGCAACAATGCCCTGCTTGTGAATAATAACCTAGCTAAAAGAGGAATATCGGTTCCCATCATTTGCCCTATATGCAATAATGAAGATGAGACAGTTGAGCATTCATTACTGATAAGTCAGTGGGTCTCCCCTATATGGTTTGGTTCCCAGCTTCAATGGTTACCAAATCAACATAATATCACCATATTTGACAGATGGCTTATGGAAAGGATAGAAGTAATTAAGCAGAACCCAGATAATCTAATCTATCATACTTCTCTAATGAATATAGTCATGTGGTCAATTTGGAAGTAGAGAAACAGTGTGGTATTCAGTGGTTTGCAAGCTAATCCTAAAGGCATAATTATGCATGCTAATACACTAACTGCATAATACATTTAAGAAATCACCAACTAGACACACACGAGGCAAGATAATAGCAGAATACCAAGCATAGGATCACATTTGAAAAGCCAGCCTAAAGGTGTTATTAAATGTAACACGAATGCAACATGGTGCTCTTCAAGGAAGATGGGATCGATTGCCTTTGTTGCGCGAGATGCTTTTGGGTTCCTTATCACAGGACATGCCAAGAAATTCCCTGCTTCCTCCCTCTTAATAGCAGAGGCCCTGACTCTTCGAGAGGCTGTGATGGCTGCGTATAACTTAGGGTGGAGCAGAGTCATCCTCGAATCAGATTGTCTTATTTTCACCGAAGCCTGCAGAAAGGAAAAATTGATTGTTGAAATTCAGTTGATAGTAGCAGATATACACACTGTAGCAGAGGGATTCTTACATTGTGGCTTTACCTGGATCCAGAGGACCGGGAATGAAGTTGCCCACCATGTCGCAAAAGCTTACTTATCAGCATCACTGCCTCTAACTTGGATATCCTCACACCCAGTCTGGCTTCATGGGCTTCTTCTCTGTGACCGTATGGTCGGAAGCAGGGTCGCCTTTTGCCCCGAAGATTGCCCGCCTCCTCTAGAAAATCACCCATCCCATGATCCCTCTTCCCATCGCTCTCGAAGAAGTAGAATATAATAGCTTTAGTGTAGTCGTATTTTTCCCCTTTTGATATCTAGGGTTCCTTCTGACAATTTTATCTTAGATAGATTGCGTTTAGATTTGTGTTTCGTACTTGTCAAAGTCTGGAACTCGTTCTTTCATGTTTTGAGTATTTGACCTCTCATATTTGGACTTTGTATTGGGTCTAGGCCCTGTTTCATCAATGCAGCTTACTGTTGACCAAAATAAAATAAAAATAATTATTTTAAATTTATTTTTATAATGTCATTCCAAAACACAAATCAATTCTCCAAAATCAATTCTTGCAAATTTTTTTTCAAAATTAATTCTACCAACTTTTTAAATAAATAGACTCTTAAACTTGATTATAAAGTTTTAAATAAATTGTCAAAATTATATTTAAGTAAAATATTTTTAACTATTTATGTTACAATATTGTCCAATCAATTGTCAAGATTACTAGTTAATGATTTTCGGCTAAGCTATTATTGCCATTTGACTTATTTGTATGAATATTAGTGTAGGGCTACTAGTAATTTAAGAACTTTAAAGTACGTTTGTATAGAGGGTCTTGAATTTAAAATACGTTTGTATAGAGGGTCTTGAAGCGGAAGGGAAGAGAGGGTCGGACTTTTATTTCTAATTATTATTCTCGATTTTAATAATTTTTTAAAATTAAATAAATAAAATGATAGATTATCATAATTTAATATTTTATCTATTTTATAAACACTATATAATTTTAAAGTTGAAAAAATTCTTTCCCCTCATTTCTCTCCAAAAACTAAATATCAACACACCATAAAAATAAAACCAATGAACCGTTTGATGATTTGAATTCAAATAAATCTGCATAATCATGAAATGTAAATGAAGTAACTTTAGTTGTCCATTTTTTAAAAAAAAATCATTTATTGAAAATATTTTATATTATTATCTAATTTTGTATTAAAATATAATTAAGAAAACTTGACTAGTAACTACTTGAGAAATCAAACTTTTAATAATGAGACAAAATTTAAGCCCAAGGCCATATTGACGCTTAGAAATTGCCCCGCCCAAGTTTTAAAGTGGGCTAGAACTATACATAGCACAGGCTTGAGTCCGCAAGCAGGCGAGCATAACAATTTTGGTACCTTTTTACCAAAAAAAAAAAAACAATTTTGGTACCTTATTGGCATTTAACTGCTTTTTGTAGAAAGAAACGTATTTGGATCCATTTGGAAAGAGAATTTTATGGTAATACTTTTTAATTTCTCAATCTTGTTTTAAAATATATCAAATAATAGTCTAAATTTAACCCAATAACTTGTTATGTGGTTAATATGTTATGTTTTGAGAATGTTAATTGTATTGTACAATAAAATCATACAATAACACATAATAACAAGAGTGAAAGAGAGAGAAGTATGAGTGGTGATACAAAGATAAAGAGAAAAAAATTATATTATATGAATTGTTGAAGTTTTAATTGTATGAACAAATGGTATCGTTATGTTTTTATGGAATCAAGTGTAATACTTCCATAATATACAATTTCTTCTTTGAGGTGGGGTAAGAGCACCTCCAACCGAATGTGCTTAAATTGCTTTTTTTTTGTGTACAAGGAAAATAATGAAATTTAAACCTAGAATCTCATTTTTTTTTTTTTTAGTCAAACCTAGAAAATGGATTAAATTGCAGGGTCGACCCTAATGGGTTAAATTTGCTTTTTAAAATTAGTATCGGTGTGCTCTTATTAGAAAGTCACCATTGGAGACTTGCACTTACAAGCACCGGTTGCTTGTACAAACATCGAAAGCTTGATAGAAAATGGATCCCACGTTGCAACTTTTTATATCAATAAAAAACTACAATATAAAAGTTTCTCAAGTGATGGAACAATTGAGCTATTTGGCAATTTATTCCTATGGCCATATCTTGTAGGTTTTCATATCTTAAAAAAAAACTGAAACATGACTATGTCAACTACTGTCAAACAATTGCCATAGATGTTTCTAATAATAAAACAATTTTTCATTGATGGAAGGTTGATGAGGGCAGTTGGACGATTTATTTCCTTTTTAACAGATGAATGTAGCTGTTGGACTAACATCTATCTATAAATGTGACGAACATCAAATTCTTTATAAAATAAAATGTACATTTATTTATTTATATATATATATATTAAAATAAGCATATTTATACTAGTTATTGATTTCAAATCGATTATATATATATATATATATATATATAGGAGAGTTCAACTTACACCAATGTAAATTACACCAAGTATTACACCGTTAAATATATAGAGGAGGGTTCAAGAGAGAAGAGTTTTTATTACGAGAGATGAAAGGATGAAAGGATATCCTAACCCTTAGATTAAAAAAAAAGACCAAATTAAATGGCTGAGATTAATTTCACTGATTAAAAACATCGCGTGGTGCCTTGTTTCCAAATATCCGCGGTCTTGCTCTGTTTCTATTAGTAACTCTGTTTCGCTGTGCCCTGTTTTTAAATATAGTGCCATTCCAATTCCAATCGCACAACTGTGTGCATGGCCATTCCAATCCATTCCAATCGCACATCACATGTTTTTAATTTGATTCTTAACAACAAGATAATAATTGGTTTCAATGTGAATTCACCTTTCTTCTATTCAATTAAAATCAATCCTTGCTTAGGAGCAAAACTTGCGAGTAAAAAGGCAACCACAATCACATATGTTTATGGGCACCATGTCGATGGGCAAGCACATGTAAATATATATCAATATATGAATTGACCATGCAGCAGAAGTGAATTAATTAATATGTTTTTTATGGTATCACGATGTCCTTACAAAGATTAAGTATATGTGTTTTGCATCATAAGGGATTTTTTTCACTTGGAATTTTTTTGTTTGCAATTAATTAATATGTTTTGATGGTATAACATTGTTCTTGGTGCTATTAAAATTCTCAAAGGTTTTATTAAAATTCTGGCAGATTTGATTCTCCAAAAAAATTGCACCACTCTCTTGATATATTATTTTAATCCACTATATTTATCTATGTAATTTTGTTATTAAGTATGCAATGCATTATTTTGTTCAGAAAACTATGTCGTCAACAATGAGTTGTCCTTCTCTCAACATCGATATTGAAGAGATTTAAAGTCCGCAGCCCCATATTGCTTCCAACATTAACTCCACAAGTCATGGGTCACCCACACCTTTGGTAACTTTTATCATATCATTAAATAGTTGTGATTTTGTTATTAACTCCATGTTTTTCTGGTTTAGATTTAAATTATATATATTGTACGTTTTAGTCAAATGAATGGGTGCCGAATTGTGATGAAGAATTAAAGCCCAAGGTTGGACAACTATTTGATACGTTAGAAGAAGGTGAAATTTTTATAAAAAGTATGTGCATAATGTTGGATTTAGTGTGTGTTGCTCTTCGGAAACTAAAGATAAAAATGGTGTGAAGCGTTAGAAGTATTTTGTTTGCTCAAAACAAGGTTACAAGCCAGAAAAGACAAAAGTTGTGGAACAAAGAGAATCAACTGTTAAATCTAGGAGAATGAGTCTTACAAGAGAAGGATGCAATGCAAAGGCTGTTTTCAAACTAGTTGGTGAAGGTAAATATGAGCTTATTCGATTTCATAAAAGTCATACACATGTACTTGCTTCACCTATGAAGAGACAGTTTCTAAGATCAGTAAGGAAACCTGTTCATAAGAGTTTATTGCATGCATATAATAGAGCAAATATTGGGGTTTAAAAAACATACCATTTATTCAAAAAACAGTTTGGGGGTTATGAAAATGTTGGGTGCACACAGAGGGATCTTTAAAATTATTAGAGATTTAAAGACCATGATTAAAGATTTTGATGCACATGTTTTTATTGACAACTTTAGGAGAAAACAAGAAATTAATCCATCGTTCTATTATGCATATGAAGTGGATGGAGAAGGTAGATTAAAATATGTTTTTTGGGCGGATGGCATTTCTAGGAAAAATTATTCCTTGTTTGGGGATCTTGTTTCATTTGATACCACATATGAAACAAATAAATATTCAATGATTTTTGCACCATTTACTAGAGTGAATCATCATAAGCAGTGTGTTAATTTTGGTGCGGGATTTTTAGTAGATGAGAAGATTGAATCATTCATTTGGTTGTTAGAAAAGTTTTTAGAAGCCATGGGGGGCATCAACCAAATCTTATTATCACTGATCAGGATCCTGCCAAGAAAAATGCTATAGAGAAGATTTTTAATTCCTCTGCTCATAGATTTTGTATGTGGCACATTATGAAGAAGGTTTCTGAAAAGGTAGGAGTTTCCTTAAATGCCAATAACGAGTTCAATAGTGATTTATGTTTGGAGTTCAGAGTCACCAGATGATTTTGAGGAAACATGGGAATTTTTCATAAATAGGTTCAAATTAGAAAAGAACGATTGACTCTAACATATGTATGAGATTCGAAGCATGTGGATCCCAACTTACTTTAAGGACATTTTTTTGGCTGAGGTATTGAGAACCACCTCAAGATCAGAAAATTAAAATTCTTTTTACGGTAACATTTTGAATCCTCATGTTAGATTGGTTGAATTTTGGATGAGGTTTGATTCTACAATAGAAGCACAAAGGCAGAAGAAGTTGCTTGCTGATAATGATTCGCTTCATTTTATGCCAAAACTGAAGTTGGATTGTGGGTTAGAGAAGCATGGAAGAAATGTTTATACTCATGAGAACTTTATATATTAGAATGCGTTATGGATTGCATGTTTAGATTATGGAGTTGCAAATAAGAAGGAGGAAAATGGAATGGAAATATTACAGGTAACTCATAACAATCAGGCTAATAGTAAAATGCAAGAAGTGGTTTATAATCCTTTCGATCACAATGCAAATTGTTCATGCAACTTGTTGCAATCTCAGGGCATACTTTGTAGACACATACTTAGTGTTCTAAAAGGGAAGGGTTTAAATGATATACCAAGTAATTGCATTGTGAATAGGTGGACTAAGTTGGAAAATAGAAAACCTATTTTTGATGTTGTTAACAATGTCTTAGAAAGGTGTTCTAAAGTAGAAAATGAGAGCAAGCTTATTTCAGATGCATGGGAAAATTTTTAGGGTGCATGAACAAGGCTGGACAATGTAAAGAAAAATTACTTGTTGTGATAAATGGAATCATTGACATTGAAAAGCAGTTGACTAAGTTTGAAGGGGATTCTGAACACACTAATATAGATGATTTACAAACCTTTATTGTCTCTAATATCCCTACAGAAGTGGAAAATTTCCCACCACAATTTTCAAAGACAAAAGGAAACGGTAAACAAATCAAAGGTGGTAAGGAGAAGGTAGTTGAACAATAACAAAAAAGGACAAGGCTTTGTAAAGCATGTGGATAACATGCCTATCTTGACAGCCACAACTGTCCTTAAGAAGCATCTCCATAATTTTGGTAAGAAATTTATTTGTTGTCCCATAAATTATGCTTACGATCCAATATAGTTTTTTTACTGGTGTAATTATTCTGATCTTCTCATGTTTTGTTTTCTTTTCATAAACAGGCTCAACTGTCACACTAACATGCTGGAGATCACTTGCCTATGTTCTTGTTGCAGTAGTTTTTAAGTAATGGACATTTTTTTATATTTCTGGTTAGATTTTAGGTTTTAGTTATATGGTAGATTATGGTATAATTTTCAGGAAAGATTATGGTGCATTTAGTGTAGTTTTTAGACAGATTCTGGTGTTTTCTTTTTTATTTCTAGTATAATTTTTCGATAGATTTTGGTGTTTTCTTTTTATTTTTGGTGTGATTTTTTGGAAAAATTCTGGTGCTACTTTTACCGGGTTTAAATAATTTGCATTTGGTGTAATTTCTTGACAAATTATGGTGTTATCTTTTTTATTTCTGGTGTAATTTCCTAGATAGATTTCTGGTTTGATGTGTATTTGGTTCATAACATAAGTAGTAATTCATAACATCCAAAATAAGACATTACAACCCAAAAATTGTTATATTAATAAGAAGGTCAATTTACATTTGATATTTTACAAGAATAAGTAAAAAAAAAATTACAAGCATATAGGCTTTCTGCTGATATATACATGTGGCTGAAGCTTGTTTACATTTTCCTAATTTAGGTCCCTTGCTTTCTATGATCTTCACTTGTGACTGACTTATATAGGTTTTTCTGCTGCATGGACTAGTTTACTGACTCATGAGCAATGAAGCTTCTCATCTTTACATTCTCTTGCTTCAACATATCTATTTCTAAACTCAGTTATCTTATCATTGAGTTGATCCCTCGGCCTCATTACTTCCTCATTCCCTGTTTAAATTTGAAACTTGTCCTTTGCAGTTACAGGACAAACATAACAATAATGATTACATTAATGTATAAGGTTTCTCCCCTTGAAGTATTCACCAAATTTTTGATTTTTGTCAAACTGCGTAGAGGTATAATCCTGCAATCAAAGGGTAACAGATGTCATCATCAAAGTTTAATGGGAAAGATATGAAATAGTAAACTTTAGATGAAATACAACACAAAGTTTAATGATGACCTTAGCTGACTTATTATTTTGATGATAGGATTATATTGAAAATCTTCAAATCTTTCCTAAGACTAATCACAGTCTACATAGTGTTATCAGTTTTTCAAAAGAGAACCCTACAATTCTTGTTGGAGGAGTGGCTATTTTGGCAGTGCCAGTGGTTTTATCTCAGGCTCTGAAGAAGTCTAAGCCATGGGGCGTTGAGTCAGCCAAAAATGTTGCAGGTATGCTTCTATCTTGTGTTTATCTCAGGCTCAGATTTGTCAAGAGAATTTCTACATAAACATGAATAGTCACATCAATCCTTCGTATTTTGGTGGAAGTTGGTCCTGGGAGGGAAGAACTAATTAGTTGTAGGTATGCTTCTCTCTCTATCTTCCTCACCCTCTGTGTAACTTGTATTGTTATCATTTTTTTCTTGCTAATATGTGTCTTATGTACAATATTGTTGTGTTTCAGATACAGTTCAGGAAAGGAGACGAGGAAGATCAAGAGGAATAAGGGTGTAGAACTGTCAAGAGAATGTTGATGGCAAGGATATTAACAGTAATCCATCAAATGTTATGGAAGTCAGTCTTGAATGTAAAGAGGAGCCAAAGGATATCACCTAGGCTAATTTGCACCTAGTCAAATTTGCTGAATTGGTATAGTACCATGAACATTAATCCATCAATGCAGTTGGGGACAGTTCAATGTACTATGAACTGAAGTTAATATTGCAATCACAAGAAGGGGGTTGAATTCTGATCTTTTAAAAATTCTGCACTTTCTTCTAATATTTACTTCTACTCAAGTTGAATACTTCGCTAATATTAGAAGATTTGAAATCAGGAGTTAATTAACATAATCTGAGTTATATTTATAGTAAGTAGAAAATATGGTTCCTTTTGAATGGAACCTTCTTCAAGTATTACTTAGGTATTAGGTAGATTAAAAAACTTTTATGCAGATGATATGACAATTTAGACAGAAATATAAACTATAGTAGTAAAGAGAGTAAGGTAAGAAGAAGGATGCACATGATTTTTATACTGGTTCACCTCTCAACCTTGAGGCTACGTCCAGTCCCTACTCCCAGTAGGATTTTCACTATATCAACCTTGATACAATAGCTTCTTGGGTGCTCCTCACCACTAGTATTCTTTTGCAGCCTCTTCAGGCTCAATCCAGTATTCTTCTGCAGCCTTTATAGGCTCAACCCAGTATTCTTCTACAGCCTCTGTAGGCTCTTACAATATTTTTTCTACAAACAGCAGGGCACACCTCACTCTTGCAAACTAGTCCTAACTTTCTCTCAAGAGGATCTAACCCTTTTCAGATTCTTGAGAGTTATAGAAGGATGTGTGATGAAAATACAAAGAATAAAGGCTCTAAGTTTACAATAATTTGAGCACAGTTAGAGTACTTGAGCCTATACACACTTTTTATCACTTTCCTAACTATTTTAACTCCAACTAGATGAAATACAGAAAGTGAAAATTATGCAGAAGGTATAACTGTAATTTTTTAGACTTATTGGTGCTTCTTCTGCTGAATATGTTGTGTGTGTAATTTTAGAAGAGAAGGCTTCTATTTATAGCCAAGGAGATGGATTATAGCCGTTGGAAATGCCTTGGAGAGGAAGACAAGATGCCAGCTAGAGCTACAGCAGCTGTCACTATCAGGTGCAACTTTTTCTCTTTCCTTGGTTTGACTGGTCCTATCTTCTGAAGAACATGTCTACTGAAGCCTGTATCTTCTCAAGTAGGAAACTTGTTTTGTAACATGTTTCCTCTTTGATTTGCAGTTTGTCTTTGTGTAAGAATTACTGGTCTTTATGTGATTATACATGAATGAGGAGCATACCCAGTAAATATTCAAGTAGTTGCTTTAAGTCAGCTTCTGTTTCTTCTGATGTAGTTGTTGTTGAAAGCTTTTCTTCTTGGAGCTTTGAATATAATAACAACAACTTCCATCCCTTCTTTCTTCTCAGGGGATTTCTTATTTACCTTTCATGAGAGAAGAGGAAATATCTTTTGAAAAGAAGTTAGAAGATGTTTTCTGAAAGCTTTGAGTTTTGCTGACTTGAATATATCTCCTAAGAACTTCCTAACAGATTGTTTCTTCTGAAGTTTCTCAGTGATATCTTCTCATGAATCTTCTCAACATCTTTCTTACTTTCACCTTACTTAATTCTTTCTTTCTTTTAATGTAAGGTGATAATCATTGAATAACAAATGTTTCTTCTTGATTGATTTACTTAAATTACTTTGAACAATATTTGTATCTTCTGAACTTGCTTTGTTTCTTCTGATGTTGTTTCTGCAGTGGATCTTCTTATCATTTTACCTATTTATATTTGAACAATCTCAATCGGAAACATTAGTATAGATATTCAGAATTATAGTAAGTGTATTTTGAGAATTTGCCATTATGAAAACATCTTAGGAGGATTCTTGGACCTTACATGAACAACCCTACCCTGAGCTACATAAGTGAAGGATTAACGATTACTTACCATCCAAGAACTTCTTGGTAGAACCCAAATTGAAATCAAAGTCAAGTATATTACTAATCCAAATCGCATAATTATATGTGACCTTGCCGGTAGAACGACCAGAACTAAAGGCTATACCTGTAAAATTAGACAGATTGATTACCAAAAATCACCAACACATAAACCAAGGATCCAAACAAATGATTCATTTATACCATTTACACAAATGAAATTTACTAATTATTCTTGAGATTTCCAACATGAATTATGATAATAACTGTAACATTTATAACATTGACCCCTTGACTCAAAGCAACCAAACATATATCAATAACAACTTCACTGTTAGTCAAAATGTCACGTTACTTTCTCCAATCCTTTAGATGTTCATGAAATAAGTATTGATTTCAAATTATAAACCAGATGAAAATTGGCTCACCTGATGACTTTATCTTATGTTTCAATTACAAGTTAGTTGTTGCATCACTCTTTGTCAATGACTACTAAAACTACGACAAATATAAAAACAATCAATAGTAGTTAAAGTAACCTACTAAAGCTCTAGGTTATTTGTGATTGGCGATTGCTTACTTAGCATTGGTGGATGCCAGTATTACATTACAGGACACAAAGTTAAAGTCATTATTTTTCACTTTTTATAATCATGGAAAAATATCACAAACCTAAGACTAAAACACTCCATAATCCAATCATATTATAACACCAACTCCATAAGCTACCATAGTCTTACTACTTCCTATTAAGTAATAACTAACATATACCAAAAGAACTAGGAGAAGCCAAGATTGTCCTCCAGTTAAATGTTGGGGTAGATGCCCATAGCAACATTAATAGAGAGAAACAGGAACTGGAAAGAGGGGAAAATGGGAACTGATTTCATACCTGGAGCGGTGATTTGGAGCTATGTCAATTGGTGCGGCTGGGAGGGAGAGGAGCGGGTGCTGCGTGTTTCAGGACAACGGGTTCAATGGGCCTGGTTCGGTGGGGGTCACTTCTGATGGTCCGACTTTGCAACAGTGTTGGCTGTGGTTTGGTGGGGTCGCCATTTTTGGTGGTCGGGCTTCACAGCGGAGATTGTGATCGTGGCAACGCGTCTGAGCCACAAAGGGAGAACCAGTGTGCATGAAGAGAAAGGAGATGCAGGAGAGAAGAAGAGGGTGGAGATAACATGTGAAAAAAATGGGTGTGAGCACTTGATGTTTTAATTAGTGAAATTAATCTCAGCCATTTAATTTGATCCTTTTTAATCTAAGGGTTAGGATTTAACCCTCTCATCTCTCACAATAAAAACTCCTCTTACTTGATATGCTCTCGTGTGTGTGTTAATTTGGCACTTATACGAAAAGCGAACATAGTCAAGTGGCAAACAACCGCCCCTTGGTTATGGGGAAGTCGAGGCCTGAGTTTGATCCCTGAAGATATACCACTACAAGAAAATTCGTTTTTAGCGATGTCGTTGCTACACAAGAAAAAGTCGTCTCTAAAGGCTGCGTTACGACGACTTAGAGACGACCTTGTCGTAAATACATTAGCGACGGCTCACGTCAGCCGTACAGGTAATTTTTTTTAAAAAAATTAAATTTATTATTATTCATTTTATTTTAATAATTTATTAAATTTAAAATTATAAAAATAATACTAAAAAAAGCATATACATATATATATATAATATACACAAACTCTATTAAAAAATAATACAATAAAACATAAACATAAAGAAATCAATGGCGGCGGAGGCGCTGGGGCTGTGGGGCAGGCTGCTCGTCCTCATCATCCACATATTGGTCATCCATGGCGGGATCATAATGGGGGTGCGGCTGAGCTAGAGCCTGACCTACAGCCTGAGCGTCCAGGATCTGCTGCATTTGTCGTCGAAGTCGTGCTAACTGATCCTCCAACTCTGCAGCCTTCTCTGTGGCCTGGCGAGACTCCTGCCTTGCTACATTTACTTCCTGGTGCAACGCCTCCTCAGTAGAATGTCGTGACCCGGACCCGTCAGTACTCTCGCCCGGGTGAGCCCGGGACTCTTGAGTCAAGCTCGTCACACCTGGACGAATGTTGGAGGCCAAGTCCCCGGTGCCATAACAACGGCCTCGGATCTTGCCACCCGCAACATCCCTCCAGATCTCCAGCTTGGTGGAGGCATCAGTCATGGAGGTCCCCCATCTGTGACTCCACCTCCCTCAGGCGCTCATTATAATTTGTCTGTGGAGGTAAAAGTAAAATTACTTAGTAGTTATATATTCAATTGCATAAATATGAAATTATATAAAATAACACTTATAAACAAACACTTACATAGGTGGACCGTGCCCGGTCATCTACCCAGCCACCACCCTTTTTGGCGTGGGTGGCAGCAAAGAACTCGTCCAGCTCGACCTCCCGCCCAAGCTGTCGAGCCTACACAAGAAAATTACACAAATTAATTAATTTAACAACAAATAGCAACATAATATAGAAGAGTGTTTGTTTATACATACTATATCCAACGCCACATCATGGTGGGCCCTGCGGCCCGTGGTGTGGACCCCCCCCCCCGCGTTGAGAAGCCTGATTGCTCTTGTTACGAGCGGACTTCCCCTTGAATTCCGCAGAGTCCCAGTAGGCCAAAAGACCCTCCCAGGCCTCCTCACCACACCACGTGGGCCTCTTCCCAGCCTTCCAAGCCTTATTTATCATATCTCGAAGGTGAAGAGCAACCCTCTGCTCGTACACCTTCTTGATTTGGGCCTTATCAAAAGGGTCCCAAGTAACTCGGCTCTGCAAAATAAAAATATGGTAAGTCCTGCCAAATTGACATATCTTAAGAAAAAATTTAAAGTGGATAGGGTTTTTAATTACCGTGAACTCCTCCCACCACCTGTCCCTAACATCCTTCGGGGTGACCTCCCAAAGGTAGTGAGGACCCCGGAAATGCGACCGGATCGCATGACCAATGGTTGCGATAGGTGGGGCATTAGGCACCTACCTGCAAAATAAAATATTCAATATTAATAGTTATAACAATTAAAGATTCAATATTACTATCAATTCTAAAGAAGAAAAAAATTAACAAACTCACCCCTTACCAAATGGTCAGATAATAACCCGACCTCAGGCGTCTGCCTCATGAGGTCTGCTTGACCCGGCACCCTGGAACCGAGTTGGCTCCTCATCAGACTTCTGGTCGGCATCCCTATCCATGTCATCCTGAGCGTTGCCAACGTCTATCTCGGGAACAACGTACTCCTGCACTAGAGGCATCTGAACTAATCCTGGTGTCGGGATGAACCTCATACCATCGAACTGTGCCAGAGCAAATGGTGGAGAGGAGAAAGAAGAAGAAGTCTGCATGGCGCCAGCCGGCGTTGAAGTAGATGGATGCTCCGACATCTGATCAGCGTGTGAGTGAGAGAGGTTGGCCTTCTCCCGCATCGCGCGAGCTGCCTGTTGCCGTAGCTCTCCCGGAGGGATGGACCTCCCTCTACTCGGTGGGATCTTCTCTCCACCTCTACCACGCATCTTAGACACTAATGACTATAGACATTATATACAAAATAAATAATTATATAAATTAAAAAAACTAATTACATATTACTAATATACTAATTAATAAAATAATTACTAATATACTAATTACTAATAAAATTAATAAAACTAATTATAATTACTATAGACATTATATAAAAAATAAATAATTATATAAATTAAAAAAACTAATTTCTAATTATTAATTACTAATAAATTAATAATTACAAATAAATTAAATAAACTATTAATTACAAATAAACCTAATTCCTATATCACATTGATAAATTAATAAAACAAATAAACCTAAATACAAATAAATTAATTAAAACTATTAATTACAAATAAACTATTTACAAATAAATTATTAATTACAAATAAACCTAATTCATATATCACATTAATAAAATAAATAAAATATTAATTACAAATAAATTGATTAAAGCTTTAAAAAAACTTACTTCTTGCGACTCTGAAAAAGGAATAACTCTGGAACGAGCTCTAACGTCACCTACAGGCAACTATTTTGAAAACTGATCAGTTGAAAATGATCCTATGAAGGAGAGGAACATTTTAATTCGTCAGTTTTTCAAAATAAATGGGGTGAGGGGACAAAAATAGGGAGTGGTTGTATGAGAGGAAAAGGGATTTGGAAGAAAAGGGATTTGGAAATGGGGGAAGAGGGGAGGGGGAGGGGTTTTAACGCATGCAGGGTTTTAACGTAGGCTGTCACTACGTTTTTAAAAAAATGCGCGTGTAAATTAAAAATTCATTTTTAATGTAGCGACGGCCTACCATCTCTAAAGTCATCGCTACATTTAATTTTTTTTTTCAGAAGAAAGTTAATAAATTTCAATTCCTAGCGACAGCTAGGCTGTCTTTAAGAATTAATTGCACTGAATAGTGCATTTAATGTTATAGCGACGGTCAGGCCGTCGCAGAGAAGCCATCGCTAAAAACTAAATTTCATATATTTCATATTTCCAATTATTTTTAGTAAAGAAGTTGCTTCCTATAGCGTGTTCAACCCAAACCGGGCCGGTGCACACTGATTCTGCCAGTTTAAATCAGTTAGAGGCCAATTCTATTGCAGAAACAATCTGCACCATTGACGGGTCTTGGACCCACCTATTGAACTGGCCGGATCTGTTCAGTTTTAATAACACTAATTTAAATTAGTTGTTGTTCAAAATAACCGTTATATTGTCTCTCACTACTCATTATATATTCTTAACATCTAACACAATTTTCACATCTCTCAATTATGCAATTGTGTCTCATCTTATTATTTCCCTTAAAACTTAATTTAACTCTCCAATTATCCTTTAAATTTGTCATTTTTTAAAGTAATATTTTTTCTAGATTAAAGATCACATCTTCAAAAGATTTTATAATAACTAGTGTTCTATCCGTACGAACTTAATATCTTATAATTTATTTTTTATATCATAAAAATATTTATTGTATATATTTTCAATTAAAATTTTAAATTTAAATAAATTATGTATATAAAAAAATAATGTATGACAATTATCACTAAAATACTTTTACCAGTGAAATGAATTTTTAAAATAAAAATATTAGGTACATACATTTTTTATATTTTAATTCATTTTTAGTACCCTTAAAATAGTTATCACAAAATAAATTATTATATATAATATTAATTATTTTTCAAATTTCATAAAATTTTTCTCTTTTCATATTACAACTAATTCATGCTTTTTTGTAACATGCTTTTATTTTCTAATCTATTCTAATTGTCAAAAAAATTTTAACCAATAAATAATAAAAAGGTAAATGTGCATCTTATTGAATTCGAGAAGTATATAGATTAAATTAATTTTGAATATATGATTTAATTTATATTTTTATATTAAATAAAAATAATTTAATTTTAAAATTTGAAGAGAAAATAGAAATGAAATTTAAACAAATACATGGGGACAATTTATTGGTAAAATAACTTTTTATTTGGGAAACCAATTTATTAAATATTTAAAAATATAAAATTTTAAAATTATTTTATTTATTGTATTTTTAAATTTATTTTTAATAATTAAATAAAATTATTTAACATATAAGATATTTATTAATTTAATTCTAAAATATATAAGATCTTTTCACATACATTTCTCATATTCCAAAAAATGGATTATCAAAATTTTAATACTTTTAAAAAAAATAATGACTTTTTTCATACTCTTTTATTTTATATTTTCTTTCAACACCTTATTTTTCATATCTCCCTCTTTCCTATCACATCAAAACAATATTTTAAATACAGTCAACATATTAAAGTATTTATTTTTTTCAAAATAAATAGTAAAAACAATCACATCAAAATACTATTTTAAATCAACCCATACATTAAATTATTATTTTGCCAATGAAAAAATTTATTAAACGATGCATATTTTTAGAGTCAGTAAAATGGGCTAGACCGATCGGGCCGACCCACAAAAGGCCACAAAAATATAGGACCCGAACACTTATATTAGAAGCCTGAATTTAAATATATTTTTTAATTTTTTTCAAGATTAAGTTAAAAAAATTCTTCAAAACTAAAAGCCATTTAATAACAAAAATGTATATCACTGGGTCAAAAAAGTGATAAAAATAAATTGATAATAATTTCATAGAATATTTTTTTACCTTTTGCGAGATAAAGTTCTAATCCAAAACTCTACAAAACCAATAATAATTTTAGTAATAAAATTTGACTATTAAAAATTTGTCTACTGATAAAATTTGGATTAAAATTTTATTAACACAATTTATAATTAAAAAGCTCATCTCCCCCTTAAATTTTATAAGTATTATTCTAATAAAGAAATCATCTTTTATCCTTTTTAAGTGGAGTAAACCCTTTCATTTTGGTCCCTGAAAGATTTGGTGTCGATTATACTAGTCCCTGAAAGAATGAAATTACATTTTTCGTCGCTAAAAGATGAAAAGTTATTCAATTTAGTCCATCAAAGATAAAAAGTCGTTCATTTTAGTTCTTGAAAGATTTTTAAAATGTCAATTTAATCCCTGAAAATGACTAAATTGAATAACTTTTTCATCTTTCAGGGACGAAAATGTAATTTCCTTCTTTCAGGGACTAATATGACTGACATCGAATCTTTCAAGGATCAAATTGAGGATTTACTCTTTTTTTAATCATCCATTACAATTCCCAAAGCCCGTACCCCATAATAATCATCTCTTAAAATTCCTGTCACACCCCTATGATTTGATAGTATATGCAAAGCTGAAAAAGTAGATTTTATACCAAATAGTCAAATACCCTCCACACATACTTCACGTATGTAAAAAAAAAATAAGCCTCCCAATGAACAGTGCCCAAACATCTAGGCAAATATAATATTATAGATAGATTATAGATTACACAAGTATTTTTTAAAAAAAAAAACCTAAAAACTAGTTTTAATATTTTCCTAACGTTGAAAAACACATTTATGAAAAAGATCGATCTAAAATAATTATATCATAAAAGTACCCTTTTTTTTTTCAAATCACAACATAGACACGCTACAGTGGTAATAAACACTGTCTTAGATTTTAATGTGCAATAAACATTTTTTAATACGAAAAGTAGGTCGTTTCTTGCATGGATTTACAAACTTAATTTTAGCAATAAGTTAAAGGATTCTTGCATTGGTTTAATTTCTTTTTTTTTTTTGGGGGGGGGGGGGGATTAATTTTGACGTGTGAAGGGAGGCTGGTTCAATGTTAATTTCCTAAAATGAACAGAGCCTATATATAGTTCTCCTACAAAAAACTTTGGAAAAAAAACTGTACGTTAATGTGACAATGCAATGTGAGAGCGATGAAGAAACTTCTATAATCCCTCAAATGCCAATAAAACCCACCAAATTAAAAGACATTCAAGGGCTATGATTGCGGAGTAGATGTTCAGTGGTCCATATACATTATTCAGAAATTAGAGTACAGTGGGAAAAAGAAGAAACATTATAAAGATATGAAATAAGCATGTACTATATGAGAAGACTTTGCTTTTCCCTCCAAGCAAGCTATCTCTATTAGATATGTTGGGAAGGGTGGGTGCGCGTCATTAACTTTTCTGGCTTCCCTATGTATTTTTGAGTCCATGGCTTTCAGATATGCGAATAGGACGGAAACCTCTTAAATCTTAATATCGAATATATCTTGCATTGTCATGGATTCATGGGCACATTATTATTCCTCCAGATGGCATGCAATGAATTATGTTAACAATTACTCGTAAGTTTAATACTCCCACAATTTCATTTAAGGGTGAGGTTACAAACTCCAATAAAAAGTTTCTATTTTTATTTTATTGATAAGTGCCCTTAATTAGGACACTCGTTAGTATTTTTTTTTATTTTGTAAGATGTTTTAGGGAAAAATTCTTTTAATAATTTGGTCATTCTTTTGTTTTTAGGTGAGCATTAATTTCAGTCTTCCATTTTAGCCCTTCTACTTTTATGGGAAAAAAAGTATGGAAAATTGTGCACCACACTAATACTAACTACTCAGTAATGTATTCATGTCAAGTGAGAAAGAGAATGTAGTAAATTACTCTCTCTGGTCCTATTTATAAGACAACGTTTGAAACTTTTCCATGGTCCTATTTATAAGACAAAGTGCACAAATCTAGAAGTATTTATTATTTTTTCTCATATTTGTCCTTGTTAACCATTAAAGGTTTTAAGGTGACACAATTACCATGGTAGTGGAGTTTAATATTAAATAGGGGTAAACTTGTAATCTTATAGAATAATTTCTTGAAAATCAACGCATTATCTGGAAAATAAGAAAGAAAGTGTTTAAAGAGAAGCAGTTGTGAAGTTTGTGGAAGGGTCAAACAGTGAATGTTGAGGCAAAGGAGATGCAAATGAAGAAATTTACTCTGCCAGAATCGTGTGGGAACAGGCCATATGCATGTGAGGACACGAAACTGCCAGAGGCTACAGAAATTAAAAATAGCTCTCTGCCATGTTCGTGTGGGAACATGGCAGGATATTTGGGGACACGATTTTGACAGAAATAGTATAAATAGGTTTTGTTAGAATTTTAAGAGGACGGTGATTCATTTTTTCAGTTTTCCACTTCTTCCGCTCGAATTTTCTCTCTTTTTCTCTCCTCTCTCTCTCTCTCTCTCTCAAGATTCAACTCAAAGGTGGAGCCTAGGGTTCATCTCCATGGAATTCGTTCTTGAGTTTGCATCTTCCTCCTCTTTTCTCTTCTCTTTTGTAATGGAGTTCTAAATTTCTTAGGTTAGACGTTGATGGAACTTAATCTGAATTTTGTGTAAGTGCTTTGTTCATTCAATTCAATTTTCGTTTTCAATTCAATTGCTTCCTTCTACTCTTAATGCTTTAATTGAATTGGCCACTCAATTGCATGAATTAAAAGCTTCTCTCATAATTGGAAAATTTGGGAAAAGTTTGGATATGAAACAAGCAACATAAAGATTGATTGCCTAAGAATAGGAATCATTTTTTTATGTGATCTTTAGCAATTCTTGATGTTAATGCATGTCATTATTAGGTTCACCTAAGGAATTAGGGTTCTTAGTGATGACATAGGGTCAATTTACCAAGGAAATGGATTTTGGCTAAGTTAGTGAATTGGATCATTGAAATCATTTACAATAATTGAATTGAATGATATGAACACTTGCATGAAGTGAGGATTAAGTGAAATCAACCCTAACCATTTTGTTAAATTCGTTTTCCAAACTTGCTGAATTCTTGTTAATTGTTCAATACATAATTCAATTTTCAGGTTTAGTTTTCTGCACTAGTCTTTAGGTTACTTAATATAATTGATTTCTCTTATTTCAACTAGATAAATCCTCTGTTATTTGGTACTTGATTCATCAATCTCTGTGGATACGATACTCTAACTCATTGTTGAATATTTACGACAATTTGGTACGCTTGCCAAAATTCTCATCAGTTGTCTAAATATTTTGTTGGTCGAGTACATCAGGTTGATGAGGTATTTTTGTTACAAGACAAAATTGTGGTTAGGCTCAATTAAAGTTATTCCGATGGGTTATGATATGGTTCTAATTTATCTTATGGAAGGTGAAAAATTTCTAGAGTTGTTTAAAGAATTGGAGGACATGTTTTCTAGGTGGTTTGTATCAATTCAACCTTGGAGTCCAGAGGATGTGGTGTGTGATAGATTTGTGTGGGTGCGTTGTCAGGGTTTTTCGTTACATGCTTGGTCAATGAAATTTTTTTAGATTCTTGTTGTTTATTTGGGGAGGTATGTGTGTATTGCTATGAGTACAAAAAAAACAGAGATAGATTGGATATGGCTTGTATGTTAATCTATATGTCATCAGTGGAGACAATAAACTGATTGTTTAGAGTGAAAATAAAAGATATATTGTTCTCTATTAGTATCATTGACATTCCTTTCATTGATCCTTGGATGGTTTTGCCAAATAAAGCTAATGTTGGAATACGGACTGTGTCTACGAGCCAATCCAATTATCAATGGATGATGATTTTTCAAATGATGATGATTGTGGAGGATTTGAATTTGACATTTGGAATGAAATGGCTAATTTTATGGAAACTCCTGATATTCCTAATTCAAATTCCAATCAACAATTATTAGATCTGGCTTAGATTATGCCTCATAATAATGGAAGAGATATTGATATTCCTGATATTCATATGAGTGCATCAGATTTGGTGGCTCATAATTTGCTGCCAAGAGATGTAGAACTTAATTTTCACCAAGTTAATTTTCAACTGGTTGCTCTAGGTGAAGGAAAAGATGCAAGATTAGACGAGTGTGGCTTTGGGCCCATTGTTGGGCCAACTTTATCCGATGTTAACATGAGTGCAAACGATTCCCATTTAGTATTCATGTGGAGGTGGAGAAGAGTATGACTGGGCATATGTAGCCTGATTGGGGTTTTCTGGGGGGGTTTAGTATCCATGTAGAGGAAATAGGTATTTACTATTAATGCGATTTTTTTTACACAAATTTCATTGGTGTTTGTGGCTGGGTGGGGATGGATAAGATTTTTTGCCATATTGTTAATGTTTATGCTCCATGCGACATGTTGGGAAAAAAATGTGTGGAAGAAATTACTTGCTGTTAAAAATCAAATGGGGTGATTTGTGGTGTTTTGGGGTGACTTTAATGCTGTTAAATATGAGTCTAAAAGAAATGGGGTTTCTACTTTTGGAGAAAGCAAGACATATCATGTTTTATGAATTTATTGAAACGTTGAATTGGTGGATGTTCCTATGATTTGGGAGGACATTTACTTGGTATAAACCTGATGGGTCAAGTATGAATAGGGCTTGACAGAGTTTTAGTTTCTGTTGATTAGCAGAGAAATGGAGGAATTCTACATTATGGGGGTAAAAAGAGGAGTGTATGATCATTTTCTAGTGTTGTTGAAGCACTTGAATATTAATTAAGGTCCTAAGCATTTTAGAGTGATTGATTGTTGGAGGTTTGCTGCTAGTTATACATATTTTGTTAATCAGTAGTAGAAAGAGTTGTCAATAGAAGGTAGAGCATGTAGAAACCACAGGAAACACTAGAAGGGGGGTTGAATAGTGTTTTATAATTTCAAGAAAATTTTATAGGAAACCTTTTCAGAGACTTGTTGAAATGCTTCAGCGGGTTCAATAAAATAGTTCTTTTGTGAAAAACAAAGTTGTTTTTTTTTATCAAAATTACAAATGCACTTTTCTAAACCCTCCTTGATTAGTTATAAACTGAAAGTAAAGAGATAAGGGTTAAGAAAACTTAGCCAAGAAATTTATCCTGGTTCACTCACATCCACCGTGAACTACGTCCAGTCCCAATGCCAAAACAACAAAGGATTTCCACTAACTGATGAAAGTTACAAGTATTCTTTTACAGTCAAGCCTCTTCAGGCTCTTAACCCAAGTATTGTTTTACAGACAAGCCTCTCCAGGCTCAAACCCAAGTATTCTTTAAACACCAAGCCTCTTCAGGCTCACACACCACCACTATATAAAAAGGAAAGATTGCTTAAGCTTTTAAACTATAGAAGTTCAAAGCCTAAACTTTGTAAGATGTAAAAATAACTGAGTAGAACTCAGGATAATAAAGTGTTGTACAAATGGAACAAATAAATGAATAACAAAGAGTATTTTGAGCAGCGTTTCAGCAAGTATGTTCGTTTACTTCTGCTTGTTCTTTTGCATGAGACTTCATATTTATAGAGTTGGGAAAGAGATCCGTTTAGCTTTGATATAATTCCCGTTGAGAGATAGCATTAAATGCAAATGCTACCGTTGAGACACATAGCTTTGGTAGCTTGCAGTAGCAGGTGCAACAGGTAGTAGGTGTCAGCAGCGCAGACTCCACTTTTTCTGAGCACAGTGTACTTCACAGCAGACTTTGCTTCCTTAGTAAATGAAAATTTGAAATATGCCAAAAAGTAACTGATCTGACTTTCTGAAGAAGCACAACCAACTGAGAAAGGCTACGAATGACTTTGAGTCTTCAAATGGAATTATCAGAGAAGCACTTTCCCAAAAAGGTACAAGCTTCAGTACGATGTCTCTCATCTTCAGAAGGTTCTCTGGCTTCAGTAAGTCTTGATCATTCAGCAGGTTCCTCTTCTTCAGCAAGTTGCACCACATCAGAAGGTTGCATGACTTCAAAGGGTTGCTGTATCATATACTTTCTGATCATAGAAAATACCTTCAGCAGAAAACTATTCCTTTCTTAAAGAATGTTTACCAAATTTGTTATCCATTAAAACTCAGGGTTGTGAGACTTAAACATTATTAACCTTTTAATAATATTTTGAGACTCAACATTCTCCCCCTTTTTAATGATGACAAATTTGTTTAAACTATCAAATATCTGAAGGGAAATGAGGAAATGAGTTTAGAAATTCTCCCCTATCTCAGATACTTGAAGAGAATTACAACTTGCTTTGCCTTGCTTTGCTCCCCCTGAATAATTGCTCCCCTAAAATAATAGATATCTTCTCTGAAAAGGGCTTAAACTTCAGATTTTGTTAGTTTATATTACTCCCCCTTTTGTCATTAATCAAAAGGGTGTTCGGAGCATGTTGAAGTGATAGAATAAGTATGAGAGCAGAACATGATTCAGGGAAAAGGAGTATGCTGAAAGGATGTTTCAGCAGCTACCAGATAATATCAGTAGGTAAAGAACAACACATTTAATTTTCAGATAATGCAAGAATGTGCAGATTATCTCTAATGAACTTAAACCTATCTTTAGTAAGAGGTTTTGTGAATATATCAGGCCACCGATGCTCTGTGCCAATGAACTGTATATCAAAAACACCTTTCTGAACATAGTCTCTAATAAAATGATGTTTAATTTCAATATGCTTAGCTCTAGAATGCTGGATGGGATTTTTAGAAAGATTTATTGCACTGGTATTATCACAAAATACAGGAATTGATTTAACAGGAATGTTGAAATCTTCAAGTTAATATTTTACCCATAGCAGTTGTGAACAACAGCATGCAGCAACAATGTACTCAGCTTCAGCAATTGATAGAGCTATTGTGTTTTCCCTTTTGCTGGCCCAACTGATCATATTTTCTCCAATGAAGTGACATCCACCACTTGTTGATTTTCTCTCAACTCTATCTCCAGCAAAATCAGTATCACAGTATCCTATTAATCTATAGTCCTTACTCTTCTTATAGCATAGACCAAGATTAGTGGTACCATTGAGATATCTGAAAATCCTTTTAACTGCCTTGTAATGAGTTATTCTTGGATCTGATTGAAATCTTGCACACAAGCATACACTGAACATAATGTCAGGTCTACTAGTTGTAAGATACAACAGGGATCCAATCATACCTCTATACATAGTTTGGTCAACACATTCTTCTCCTTCATCCTTACTTAGGATTGCTGAAGGGTGCATGGGAGTTGACATAGGCTTGCAATCATGCATATTAAACTTTTTAAGCATTTCCTTTGTATATTTCTCCTGATGGATCCATATACAATCAAAATCTTGCTTTATTTGAAGTCCTAAGAAAAATTTGAGTTCACCCATTAAACTCATTTCAAATTCAGATTGCATAAGCCTTGAGAACTCAGTGCACAGAGAAGACTTTGTTGAACCAAAGATAATGTCATCAACATATATTTGGACTAGAATTAGGTCTTTGTTAGACATCTTTCTTAAAATAGTTGTGTTAACTTTTCCTCTTTCAAAACCATTTTTGAGTAGAAAGTTACTCAGTCTTTCATACCAAGCTCTGGGAGCTTGTTTCAGACCATACAAAGCTTTCTTTAGCTTAAAAACATGCTCAGGAAAAGTCAGATTTTCAAAACCAGGGGGTTGTCTAACAAATACCTCTTCCTCGATGAATCCATTTAGGAAGGCACTCTTTACATCCATTTGATATAGTTTGATGCCATTATTGGCTGCATAGGAAAGTAAAATCCTAATGGCTTCAAGCCTTGCTACTGGAGCAAAAGTTTCAGTGAAATCAATATCTTCTTGTTGGTTATATCCTTGTACAACTAGTCTGGCTTTATTTCTGGCTACATGACCATCTTCAGAAAGTTTGTTTCTAAACAGCCATTTGGTTCCTATAATAGTTTTCCCATGGGATTTAGGAACAAGAGTCCAAACATCACTCCTGGCAAATTGATTAAGCTCTTCTTGCATGGCTAGGATCCACCCTTCATCATGCAGAGTTTCCTCAATATCCTTTGGTTCAATTTCAGAGAGAAAAGCAAGATTATTGACTTCTCTAAGTCTTGATCTTGTTCTTACTCCTTCTGAAGTATCACCAATGATTTACTCTCGAGGATGGTGAGTTTTGTATCTCCACTCATGCCTGCATGGAAATACTTGCTCATTTTGAGACTCATCATTGACTCTGTAAAGAGGTCCAGTTTCAGCAGGTTGACTGGAAGTCTGTTCAGCAGGTACTTCTGAGAGTCCTTCAGCAGGTGCCTCATTCTTGACTTCTGGAGTCTCTGAAGTAGGGTTCAGCTCCATACCTGCAAAATCCTCTTCTAGATCTGATAGTTCCCTATCAGTCTCTTTAGCATCATTAAATATAACATGAATAGATTCTTCAACTGTCAAGGTTCTAGAGCTGTAGACTCTATAGGCCTTGGATGTTTCTGAATAACCAATGAAGAATCCTTTATCAGATTTAGAGTCAAACTTACCCAGATCATCTTTGGTGTTGAGTATGAAACACTCACAGCCAAAAATGTGAAAATAAGAAATGTTAGGTTTTCTTCCTCTCCACAATTCATAGGGAGTTCTTTTGAGAATTGGTCCTACCAAAATTCTGTTTTGAATGTAGCAAGTTGTGTGAACAACCTCTACCCAAAAGGATCTTGGTAGGTTTCTTGAAATGAGCATGGTTCTACCCATCTCCTGCAAGCTTCTGTTCATTCTCTCAACAACCCCATTTTGTTGAGGTGTTCTAGCCACTGAAAAATTGTGTGAGATCTCATTCTCATCACAGAACATACTGAAGCTTGAGTTTTCAAACTCACCACCATGGTCACTTCTGATTGTAGAAATGCAAAATCCTTTTTCATTTGGCACCTTCTTACAGAATTTTGTGCAATTCTCAAAAGTCTCATCCTTGCTTCTGAGGAATATTACCCATGTGAATCTAGAGTAGTCATCGACAATGACTAAGCCATACTTCTTATCAGCCAAACTTTCTGTTCTTGTAGGACCAAACAAATCCATGTGAAGTAGTTCTAAGGGTCTTGAGGTAGACACAACATTTTTGCTTTTGAAAGAGCTTCTTGTTTGTTTACCTTTAAGACAATTTTCACATAAATGGTCAGATTTGAAAGAGAGCTTGGGTAATCCTTTTACAAGGTTATGTTTTCTAAGCTTTGAGATTAATCTCAAGCTGGCATGCCCAAGTTTCTGATGCCAAATCTATTTTTCATCTTTAACAGAAATCAAACAAGTCACATTTTGATAAGCAAGTTCCTCAAGATCAATTTTATACACATTACTGTGTCTCTTGGCAGTAAAAGTGACTTGGTCATATGCATCTTTGACTATATAACCATCCTTGGTGAAGGATACAACATATCCACTGTCACATAATTGACTTATGCTCAGCAGGTTGTATTGAAGACCTTCAACAAGAAGAACATTTTTAATAACAGAGAGAGGGGATATACCTACTGAACCTATACCAGTGATTCTGCCTTTCTGGTTTCCTCCAAAGGTCACCACCCCTCCATCCTTAGGTCTAAGGTTTTGGAACAAAGACCTTTCTCCTGTCATGTGTCGCGAGCACCCATTGTCCAGGTACCATTTGTGGTGTCTCCTTTGTCCTATTAAACACATCTACAAAAGGAATAATCAGAGATTTAGGTACCGACATCTTTTTGGGTCCTCTCTTGTTAGCAGCAGGTTTGTCCTTTCTCTTATGTTTGCACTGTTAAACACTGTGTCCAGGCTTTCCACAGTGAGAGCGTCCATTACCTTTCTTAGATTTTTTAGCAGGTATAGAATTTAAATCATGTGATGATTCACTGTCTAAGTAGCCTAAACCTTCTTTGTTTTTGGATTTCCTTTGAGCACCCAACATTCTGTTGAGATTCTTGGTTCCATTGACAAAGTTGGTTAGGTATCTAGTAAGTTCAACAACTTGTTTCTTTAGAAATTCATTTTCTTTAATTAAACTTTCTGAACTACTAGCCCCAGAATTCTGCAAAAGTTTTTCTTTGAGCAAAAGATTTTCAATTTCTAGAGCTTCACTTTTGTTTGCAACTTCAGTGTATGCTCTAGATAAATCTATATATTCTTGGAAATGCTCTTTAGAACTTTCCAGTAAATCATCATACATGTCTTGAAGAGTTTGAGGAATTACCTCAGATTCAGAGTTGTCTGATGAGGGGAGACTTGCCATCAAACATAGGTTGGCCTCTTCAGCAGATTCATCTTCCTCCTCTGAAGTTGAATCATCTAAGTCTTCCCAAGTTGCCATCAGACCCTTTTTCTTCTTGAAGAACTTCTTCTTCTTGTAAGAGGGTTTCTTTAGTTTAGGGAAATCTGCCTTCATGTGCCCTGGCTGCTTGCATTCATAGCAGATAATTTTGTCAGTAGCAAATGAATCTTTACCTGACTTACTTACTTTAGTTTTAGAGGATGATCCTTTTCTGAACTTTCCTTTCGTCTAAAGCATCCTCTTGATCTTTCTGCTCAGAAGAGATAGATCATCATCATCAGAGTCACCTTCTGAACCTTCAGAACCATCCGAAGATTCCTCAGCTTTCATGGCCTTCTGTGCTCCAGACCTTGTTAGTTTGGACTTGGAATTCAGGGCAAGTGACTTCTTTTTAGGAGCATCTTCTCCAAGTTCCAACTCATGGACTTTGAGGGATCCCAAGAGTTCCTTCATTCTTAAGGTATTGAGGTCTTTTGCCTCTTGAATGGCAGTCACTTTGGGCCTCCAAGCCTTTGGTAGACCCCTAAGGATTTTGCGATTATTATCACCTGAATCATAGGTTCTTCCAAGATACTTGAGTCCATTTGTAATGATTTGAAATCTTCCAAACATCTAATCAATAGATTCAGATTCATGCATCTTGAACATTTCGTACTAATGAACAAGCATGCTGATTTTGGATTGGTTTACATTATCTGTCCCTTCATGGGCAGCAGCTAATGTATCCCAGATTTCCTTGGCAGAAGAGCAGCCATGCACCTTCTTATATTCTGACTTACTCAAAGAGCAGACAAGATAGAGTTTTGCTTTGGCATTAAGTTGTACACGCGCCTTCTGATCACCAGTCCATTCTGACTTAGGAATGGGCACACCATTGTTGGTGGGAATGTAATCACCATCTGTGACCACGTCCCAAAGATCTATGTTACTGCTTTCTTTGAACAGCTTCATACAATCTCTCCAATAATGGTAGTCTGTACCATTGAAAGCTGGGGGCCTTGAAACTGAGGCTCCTTCTGCAATGTAATGGGGATTGCTGGTAGAGGTTTCCATCTGGATCTTCTTCCCTCAGCACTTGTTAGATGCTCAACCCGAGGTTGAGCTCTGATACCAACTGTAGAAACAACAGGAAACACTAGAATGGGGTTGAATAGTGTTTTATAATTTCAAACAGATTTTATAGGAAACCTTTTCACAAATAGAGTTTAACAAAACTTTTGAGTAACTTACTGAAACTGATGTTTTCAGAGACTTGCTGAAATGCTTCAGCAGGTTCAATAAAATAGTTCATTCGTGAAAAACAAAGTTGCTTTCTCTGATTAGAATTACAAATGCACTTTTCTAAACCCTCCTTGATTAGTTGTGAATTGAAGGTAAAGAGATAAGGGTTAAGAAAACTTAGCCAAGAAATTTATCCTAGTTCACTCACATCCACCATGAGCTACGTCCAGTCCCAATGCAAAAACAACAAAGGATTTCCACTAACTGATGACAGTTACAAGTATTCTTTTACAGTCAAGCCTCTTCAGGCTCTTAACCCAAGTATTGTTTTACAGACAAGCCTCTCCAGGCTCAAACCCAAGTATTCTTTAAACACCAAGCCTCTTCAGTCTCACACACCACCAATGTATAAAAAGGAAAGATTGCTTAAGCTTTTAAACTATAGAAGTTCAAAGCCTAAACTTTGTAAGATGTACAAATAACTGAGTAGAACTCAGGATAATAAAGTGTTGTACAAATGGAACAAATAAATGAATAACAAAAAGTATTTTGAGCAGCGTTTCAGCAAGTATGCTCGTTTTCATCTGCTTATTCTTTTGCATGAGACTTCATATTTATAGAGTTGGGAAAGAGATCCGTTTAGCTTTGATGTAATTCCCTTTGAGAGATAGCATTAAATGCAAATGCTACCATTGAGACACATAGCTTTGGTAGCTTGCAGTGGCAGGTGCAGCAGGTAGTAGGTGTCAGCAGCGCACACTCCACTTTTTCTAAGCACAGTGTGCTTCACAGCAGATTTTGCTTCCTTGGTGAATGAAAATTTGAAATATGCCAAAAAGTAACTGATCTAACTTTCTGGAAGAAGCACAACCAGCTGAGAAAGGCTACGAATGACTTTGAGTCTTCAAAGGGAATTATCAGAGAAGCACTTTCCCGAAAAGGTACAAGCTTCAATATGATATCTCTCATTCAGCAGGTTCCTTTTCTTCAGCAAGTTGCACCACATCAGAGGGTTGCATGACTTCAGAGGGTTGCTATATCATATACCTTCTGATCACAGAAAATACCTTCAGCAGAAAACTGTTCCTTTCTTAAAGAATGTTTACCAAATTTGTTATCCATTAAAACTCAGGGTTGTGAGACTTAAACATTATTAACCTTTTAATAATATTTAGAGACTCAGTAGAGCAGACTTTGTGTTAGAGGAAAAGCTTAAGGTGATGAAGCATAGCTTACGAAGGTGGAATAAGGAGTCTATGGAGAGTTAGAGGTAAAATTTATCATGTAAAAGAAAAATTAAATGTGATAGATATTAAATGTTAGAATTCTTCCTTGACATTAGAGGAAGCAAGGTGTAGAAAAAAACGTTCATTGGATTTGTTACATTTATTTCTTTAAAAGAGAGTTTGTTGTTCCAAAAATCACAGTTGAAATGTTTAGGAGTTGGGGATGCTAATACTAAATATTTTCATGCTTGTATCAGCAAGAGAAGATCGAGAAATTAAATTAGGAGTTTAAAAGTTGACAATGTGAGGTATTCTGAACCTTCAACATTTAAGGATACAATTAATGGGTATCTTGAAAACCATTTTGCAGGGAGCATTATTGGAAGAAACCTATGTACCCTTGATGGAGTGAATTTTAAAACATTACCAGATTTGGATGTTAATAATATGATTTTGCCATTCTCTGAAGATGAGGTGAGGGATGTTGTGTGGGATTGTTGTGGTTCCAAAACTCCAGGATGTAGAAACCACATGAAACACTAGAAGGGGGGTTGAATAGTGTTTTATATGTTTAAACATATTTTTGAAAACCTTTTCACAAACAAAGTATTTCACAATAGTTTTGAGCAACTTGCTGAAATTGGTGTAATGGTACTTGCTGAAGTGACTTCAGCAGGTCCAGAAAATAGTTCTGTAAACTTGTTTTAAAGGACGTTTGAGATTGTTTTTCAGTTCAAGCTTATAAAACAGATTATTCAGAACCCTCCTGTTAGCTTAAATAACAGATATAATGAGATAAGGGTAGAGAAGACTTAGCTAAGAAATTTATCCTGATTCACTCACATCCACCGTGAGCTACGTCCAGTCTCAATGCCAAACCAGCAAAGGATTTTCCACTAACTGATCACAGTTACAAGTATTCTTTTACAGTCATGTCTCTTCAGGCTCTAAACCCAAGTATTATTTAAACAACAAGCCTCTCCAGGTTCAAACAGAAAACTGTTTAAAAGAAAGATTGCTTAAGCTTTGAAACTACACAAGTTTAAAACCTAAACTGGGTAAGATGTACAAATAACTGAGTAAAACTCAGGATAAGAAATTGTTGTACAAATGAAACAAATGAATATGTTTAACTCAGAGAATTTTAACAGCATTTCAGCTAGTTTTCTATTCACTCTCTTCTTTCGTTGCATGGAGACTGGTATATATAGGATTGGAAAAGAAATCCGTTGAACTCCATATGATTCCCGTTGTGAAATGGCATTAAATGCAAATGCTCCCGTTAAGACACATAGCCTTGGTAGCTTACAGTAGCAGGTGCAGCAGGTAGTAAGTGTCAGCAGCGCAGACTCTACTTTTCTGAGCACAGTGTACTTCCATAGCAGACATTGCCTTTTTGGTGACTAGAGATTTGAAATATGCTAAAAAACAATTGTTCTGACTTTCCAAAAGGAGAAGAGGCATAAGCAACTGAGAAATGCTTCGGTTGACTTGAATCTTCAAAAGGAATTAGCAGAAAAGTTATTTTCCAAATAGATATAGGTATCAGTACAACGTCTCTCATCTTCAAAGGGTTCTCTGGCTTCAGTAGGTCTTGATCACTCAGCAAGTCCCTCTTCTTCAAAAGGTTGCCTCACATTAGAGGGTTGCATGATCTTAGAGGGTTGCTATATCAGACATTTTCTGAAACACAGAAACTACCTTCAGCAGGAAACTGTTCCTTTTCTTTTTAGGGAATTTAACCAAATTTGTTACTCATTAAAACTCAGGGTTATGAGACTTAAACATTATTAACCATTTAATAATATTTTGAGACTCAACACGGGACCTGATGGTTTTAATTTTAACCTCATCAAAGTCTTTTGAGATATTTTGGAATTTGATTTTATGTCTTTCTTGACTGAATTCCACTCTTTTGGCAAATTTATTAAAGGTTCAAATAGCTCATTTAATATTATGATTCCAAAAGCATATTGCCCTCAAAGGGTGAAGGAGTTTCGTCCCATTTCTCTAATCGGTTTCATGTACAAAGTCATGGATAAAGTGTTTAGTGACAGGTTGAGAATGGTGATTAGGAATGTGATTTTAGATGCTTAGTTAGCTTTTATAAAAGGACGACTCATATTCGATAGCATTGTGATTGCAAATGAAGTTCTTTATGAGGTGAAGAGGAAAGGTAGGCGTTGTCTGTTCTTTAAAGTAGATTTTGAGAAGGTATATGATTATGTTAATTGAGACTTTCTCCAATATGTGATAGGGATTTCCATAAAGGTGGAGGACTTCGATTTCTGAATGTCTAACACCTCTAGAATTTCAGTCCTAATTAATGGCAGTCCAACAAGTGAGTTTGGGATTGGTCAAGAGTTAAGACAAGAAGATCCTTTAGCTTTTTTTTCTCCTTCTTATTGTTGCTTAGGGCTTTAATTCTTTGATGTGCAAAGCAATCCATTCTCAACTTTTCTCTGGATACAAGGTTGGGCTTAATAAAGTGTTATTATCACACTTACAATATGTTGATGATACACTCATTATGGGTGAAGCTTCCCTTCAAAATATATGGTCAATAAAAGTAATCTTGCATATTTTTGAGTTGGTGTCAGGTTTGAAGGTCAATTTTCATAAAAGTTGTCTTATTGGAGTCAGTGTTGAGAATGAGTGGATGACTATGGCTTCAAAATTTCTTAATTCTAAGGTGGTCAAGTTCCACTCCTTTTAACTACATTGGTCTTCCTATTGGTGCTAATCCTACAAACAAGGTGACTTGGCTTCTAGTTATCCAAAAGGTGCAGAAGCGTTTTTCGAAGTGGAAGTGCAAGATGTTGTCTTTTGCTGGTTGATGTTTCCTTTTGCAATCAGTCTTACATTTCATTCCGATATATTATCTTTCTTCTTTCAAGGCTCCAAAAGGTATAATATCTCAACTTCACTCTCTTTTTAAATCTTTTCTTTGGGGTGGTAGTCCAGAGCAAAAAAAATTAGCTTGGGAGGATGTATGTAGGGAGAATAGATATGGGGGATTTATGATTTGAGTGTGTTTAATTTGACTCTTTTAGGGAAATGGAGAAGGATATTCTTAGTGGAAAATGGTAGATTGTAGCATAGGGTATTAACTTCCATTTATGTTGTGGGGGTATTTTAGTGTTGTGAAGGGTGTAAGATCTAAGGGTTCTAAGTGGTGGTATGATGTTTGGTCTATTGAAAACTGTGATTATATCATTATGGATTGGTTCTCAAATGGGTGTGTTAAGGAAGTAGGGGATGGGAAATATACTCTTTTTTGGAGTGATGTGTGGTGTGGTTTGGAAGCTTTGTGTAAATGCTAGACTGTTTTCAGTTGCATGTAATAAAAATATGCCCTTAGTTGATATATTAGTTAGGAGTGAAGGTTGCTTGCTTTGGAAGTGGTGTTGGCCGAGAGAGCTCTTTCAATGAGAGTCCCTTCAATTATCTCACTTTTTGGAGGAATTGAATTATGTGTGCATACTTGATGAGCAACAGGATCGTCGGTATTGGAAGCATGATTCTTAAGGTATCTACTCTATCAAGTCAACCCGTAAGACTATTGTTAATGAGGCGACCTATTCTGATTTCCAAACGTATAATTATTTCTGGTCTAAGTTTGTTCCTTCTATGGTCTCTGGCTTTGTTTGGAGAGCTATTCTAAATAGAATGCTAACAAAAGAAAATTTATTTAGCAGGAAAGTCATCCCTGATACAGGTGGTTCTTGTGTTTGGTGTGGACAAGGAGTGGAAACAACATGCCATCTTTTCTTTGAATGTTATTATCCTTACAAAATTTGGATGCTTTGTTTAGCATGGTTTGGATTTTCTTCTGTTCAACATAGTTCTTGTTTGGTTAATTTTGCACACTTTGTAGGGCTGCCAAATCGTTTTGTTCTTAAAATTGTCAGCTATATGGTTGGTAACAATCTGGTCACTGTGCCTTGCTAGGAGCGAGGCTATTTTTTAAAGAAAAACTTTGGATCTTGTGGACGTTGTGGAATTAATTAAGTTACGGTCTTGGAAGTGGCTCAATGCAAAGAAATCTTCTTTCCTGCACCCGTTTTCACGCAAATCCTTCCATTTGTTTAAACTTTTCTGCTAAATGAGGTTTAATGTTTGTATGTTTGTTTCTAGTGTTGCTCAATTATAATGTTGAAGCTGGAATTAGTTGGTGGTTGTTTCTGCGTTTGGCTTTATATAAGTGCCCTGCTGTCATTGTGGCTGGAGATATAATTATCTATTTTTTTGTTGTGTTGTTGGTGTATCAGATGTGGCTATGTTGTATCAGTAGCCTGGCGGTTCGGGTTTATCTATGTTGGTGGTTTTGTGTTCTAACTGTGGTCTTGCTATTGGTTTTGTCTTTGGACTCAACATGTTTATTTTATTGTGCTCGCTTTATATTTCAAAATTCTGGTTATGGCTCCATATTCATGGGTGCATTTAGAGCTGTCAAAATGGGCTACTCGGCCCGGCTCGGTCCGGAGTGGGTAGTGGGCTTTTAAGGGCTATTAAGCCCGGCAATAATTCGGTCCTATAAAATTAATACCCGAGCCCGACCCTATGCGGGTAGCGAGCTTGTGCGGGCCGACCCGGTTAAAACTTAACTTATTAAAAAATGTAGCTCATTAAAAGTAATAATGAACTTATACTTCTACAAAACTAAAAAAATTGTCAATATACTTATCAAAAACATTAAAAAAAAATGTTATATACCCTAATAAAACACATTCAAATAAATTTAAAGCACATTCTAAATTCCCAAAACATTCCAAATCACATTGTAAATACCAAAGGAGAAATTAAATTCATATATTAAACTTTAGTGAGCCAAAGGAAAAATATTTTTGTCATAATACAAGGTTAATATAAATTCTTCGTTGTTAATAATATGATAGCTAGACAAATAGAGAACATAACCCCACAAGGTCCAAACGTTAAAAGAAATATTTGTAAGAAATGACATATTTAAAGTAATGAGTGCTACTATTGTTATCTAAGTGAGCTCCTATGAAAAGGGATTTGACTTAAGATCGTAGATGCTTTCAACCTATCTCATTCCACAAACATACAGATTGGCCATTTTCTGATAAATGATTATGGCCTAGTTCGGATGCGACTTCTGTAGGAGAACTTCTAGGTGAAAAATAATAGCATGAATGAAAGAGGTCAAATGAATTTAACTTCTTCATAAGTTGAAATTAGTTACTTATGGAGAAGTTAATTGGGAGAACTTTTGGAGAAGATGGACTATAAAGACTAATTTCAGCTTATGGAGAAGTTAAATTCATTTGACCTCTTTCATTCATTCTATTATTTTTCACCTAGAAATTCTTCTGCAAAAGTTGCATCCAAACTGGACCTATATCTTTTAGCTAAATTTGAAGGGGAAGACAATCATACAAAATCGTTAAAATAATATGAAGGCATTTCCTAAAGATATTTGAACAAGAATTAAAAAAATAGCACAAGAAACTCAAACACTAAGAGACAAAATGGTTTTGGTATTATTTCAAACAAGTAGCATTCACTTTTATATTCACCAAAACAAAGCCACCAGAGAGACGTAGCTTAGTAGTTGTTGATGGTCGTCGGATGAAATGAGAATCAGCGGATGTGAGAAGTGAGAACAGAGAGTGTGTCGTGTGTCGTCAGTCGTGGGTGCATCTGTGTCGTGCTTGTGAGAGAGACAAAGTTCACAAAGAGTATAATTTTCTCAGGTTTCAGATTTTTTCTATTTTACTATTTAACACATTGCACTATCGTTTAGTGTTTTTTAATATATATTCGGGTAGCACGAAGTCTGCCTGGGCTACCCGGCCCGAGCCCGAATTCAGTGCGGGCTCATTTCTCTGGGCTAATTAAAAGCCCACCAAAAAAATCGGGTCCTATTTCTAGTGCCCAAGCCTTGCAAAAGTATGGGTTCGAGCGGATCGGCCTGATCGAGCCAGCCCATTTTACTGACTTACATTTCCTTATCTTATGTGTCATGATTACATTTGGTGTAGCTAATTGTTTGGTGCCGTGTATTAGGATTCCTTTGGGTAATTGGCTTGCTTTGGCTCTTGTTTTAGAATGATGAAATTGCTTTGCTGGGATGTATTTTTGTTGTAATTCCTTTGTCCGCTAGCTACTTGAAGTCTTTTGTAAAGTTTTATGGGTTGAAATATCCTTATATTCTGTTTAATTTAATATATTTCTCTTTTACTTAGAAAAAAAAATCTTAGCGAAATTCCTGATGTTGATAAAGATGGAATCATTTTTTAAATAAAAACAATTGATTGTTGAAAATGGGAGGCTCCTATCCTAATTATATCCTTTTATTTTCAAAACGTCTTTATCGACATTTTAATCTGATCCGAATACATAGAAACTCATGCTATGATGCAATTAACGCACAAACTAGGATTTAATGTTCACATTTTCGTGAGATTGATTTCTCAGTTATTGTCAAATTAATCGGCAATAATCACCGTTTCTGTCTTGAACTACTTCAATTTTTGACCAAGAAAGTGACAATATTATATTATTATTCACGGCCCACTAACATATCCATCATTATAAAGAAACAATCAAAGTATATATGGGTTCAATACTTCAATTTAATTAGCAGCACGCATACAATTTTCAAATACGCGTATCAGAAACGAAGCACTCATTTTCACAGGTGCTCGTGTACAAATTGCCTCCATAAAAGAGAGTGTATTAAACGTTAGAACCATCCAATTTGTTGTGACTTGTGAGTGGGATTGATGTTATTAAATTTAATTATTTGATTGGAAAAAGGTTAAAAAATCTAAAATAATAATAAAAATTAGTTTGCAAAACTAATTAGGTTGAAGATCGAATCATCAATTATACATATATAAAGACGAAAACTTAATCTCATAGCATCCTGATACATTTGATTTTAAACAATTACTGTAAAGTTAATTGTGATAATTAAATATAATTTAAAACATATTTTTTTTTATGTGTCTTTAAAACATATTTAATTTTATTAAAAAATATCTAAATAAAAAACAAAAATTTTAAAATTTGGCTTGATTTGATCTCTTGTGTATACCCCCAATGTGAATCAAGTAATTACGTAAATATTTTTTTTAAAAAAAAAAGGTTGATTAATTTTGTCAATAAATTATCACAATTCAGCTGACCTTTAAAAGTTTCCAAAGTTAATTAACAACTTGTCACAGCTTATTTAACATATTTCATTATCTTGAATTTATTTTAAATACATTAAAAAAACTCTAGAGCTAATAATTAAATAAGAAAACTAAAGTAATAAATTTCGACAAAAAAACTAAAGTAATAAATAAGCTATAATTATTTTTTGGTACAGTGGATGGAAGAAATAAAAGACAGAAAAACGAAGCCAAATAATATCCACATCAGCTATTAATAATCTAAATGATAGGAGTATAAGAAAAGGAATAAAAAAGAAATAAACAAACCAGCACAAAGGGAGACAATTAGACAAATTAGCTCGGTGCGTCAATTAATTGCACTTTAAAGCTATATTTAATGAGAAATTAGGATTAACCCAAGTGTTTTTGTTTCTTAGATGATTAAACACATGGAAATTAACCCTTTAAATAGGAAAAAGATAGGTTGAAAGAATTTGATTTCTCTAATGTGGGACCTAAGATAGAATTTGAAAAATATCTATTGAGCTTTAAACTAAAGAAAATGGACCTTATTTTTTATTTTCTATTAGAAAATTTCTATTGAGTCAGGAAATTTAAATTTCTTTCAAAAACAAATTTTATTTTATGATTTTTTCATTAATTAAAAAATATTTAATTGAAATTGGGTGCATGCAACGCTTACAAAACCTAAATTAAATAATAATAATAATAATAATAATAATAATAATAATAATAATAATAATAACTTCAATATTGTTCGGACTCTTAAGTTTCAAATCACCAGCTTTCAACAACGGAGGTTGTTCAAATGGTACATGCTTGATTCCCCGGCCTATACAAGGTCTAGGGTTTAAGTCTTGTGGATGAAAAAAATCTATGCCGGAAGAGCTAGCCCCACCATAATGTGGATATTCCCGACTCGAACAGAATTACCTCCAGTGGAGGATACCTGTGGTTAAAAAAAAATCACGAGGTTTCAATTTTCCTCCCTTTTAATTTCTTGATATATTCAACTACAACGATTATTTATCAAATTACTTGAATCAGTACACGATTTGAAATCTTATTGTAATTAAATGATATATGTCCGTATGTAAGGGACAAAAAGGAACCATGAGAATAATTACGAGGGTAAAAGTTTTCATATGTTTTGAGAAAATTTCAAAAAGTAAAGTAAATTACAATTTTCTTAAGGTGTAGTAAAATACAATGTTAATAATTATTGCTCAATTTATTTAAAAAAAAATCGTTAAGTGGTTACATACTCAATCTGTCAATCACCATACATTTCAAGCATTGTATTATTAAAAAACAAAAGAAAAGTACAAACGTACTTACAGCAGGTAAAATGGGTTAGCCTAATCGGGTCGACCCGTAAAAATATAGGCTCGGACACCTATTTTAAAAACCCGAATAATTTCTGGGCTTTTAAACCCATTCTGTTAAAGTCCGCTACCCGCAAAAACCCGCAAAAAGTCGGGTAGCTGTTGGACTTTGGCAAGCGCACCAATGTCACAATAGTATAATAGATTTATAAGTAGGGGTTGTCGTACTCATGAGGAACTTGAACTACATTTAACTCTCTACAGTTTAGTTCACTATTATTTACAAAAAAGCATTGAAATTGTCATTTTGGTTTTTAGGTGAAAAGTTTGCAAAAACAAATTCATAACACTAAAATAAGTGCAGTAAAGTTTGGTTTAAAACAGATTTGTGAAATAGGGATTGAACTCATCATTCTCCCTCCTCAGTATTCCATTAGTTTCCTGTAAATACTATTTCATTAACATTGATGCAATACTCTAAAGTCGCCTAGGTCGATCCCTCGCACCTAGAGACCCTAAGAATAATATATTTGGATATCAATTCCTCACATATCAAATCATATTCCAACCTTATGAGCGGGTATTCAAGCAATCGATAGATAAATATATATTCCTAGTATAAAAACCTACCGAGTAGAAACGTTTAGATCGAAATCAAAGAAATACCTTCCGGTCAAGACTAAGATTTAATAACAAGAAACTATTTGATTAAAACAGAATCAAGTGTTAGTACAAAATGAGACTACCAATGTCAAATGAAAATAAAATAAAGAAAACTAAACAAAATACTTCGGAGTTCGAAGATTCCATTCAATCCCAAATGAACGGACTAGCCACTCATGGTAGCTAGCAACCCAAAAGAGAAGATGCAAGGGAAAAATCCCTTGCCCTAGCAGAGCTGCCTGGAAGAGAAGAGGAAACTTGGAGAAAAGGAATTGTAAAAGTATATCAAGCCCAAAAAGTCTCCCATGTTCCTTTTATAGCGCGCACAAGATTCTGGAGGAAGATAAGTGCGCGCTCAAGCGCCAGTTGATGAAAGATGTACTTCAGATGATTGCGCGCTTGTGTGCACCACATGCGCGCTCGAGCGCGCATGAGCTGCTGAAGATCTTCTTAGCTGCGCACTTCAGAAGGTTGTGCGCTTGAGCGCGCGTGAACTGCTGAAAACCTTCTTTTCTTCTCTCTTAGCTCCATTTGCTGCTTTCAAATATTTTTCACTTTCAAATCCTGCATAAATTCATGTTTCTCATCAAAATAGCATCAAAACTCCAAAGTTAATTAAAATCTAAAGACAACTAAAAATCAAGCATTAAAAAGACAATTTGGGGTAAAATTCAGAGAAATTAACATCACAAAGTACTCAATTACAACTACAAACTACAAATTCTAAGCACTTATCAATAGCCCACGAAAACTCACCAAAAAATCGGGCTACCCGCAAAAAGCCCGCATAAAGGTAGGGCTCGGACACCTATTTTAAAAGCACAAATAACTTCTTGGCTTTTAAGCCCAGCCCAATAAAGCTCGCTACCCTCATCGGGCCGGGTAGCCCAAATTGATAGTCATATATACACTAGGGGTGTTCATATCCAATGCAAATCGTATAAGTCGAAACCAAACCGCCCGCGAACACCTATAATATACACTACAAAGTTTTTTTTTATTTTAAATAACATTTTCTTATCCACATTTTATAAACCATTACAGAAACGTAAAATATGCAATGATTATATATATATATATATATATATATATATTCTACCATTTAAGAAATAATAAAACGTAACCATGACTTATTTATATCATGCAACTATTTTAAAATTGTTGATTAATATAGAGCACGACTTTTAAGGTAGATATATTCACTATAATAAAAGATGGAACTAGTAGAGACGGAACTAGAGATGGATCATACGTTTTTTAGAGACAAAAATTAGAGATGAACTTTTTTTTGTCCCAAATCGTGTTTCGTCTCTAAATCCATCTCTAAATTGTTAAAACTATTTAAGGGATACAGTTTAGAGACAAAATATATCCATGATAAATTCTATCTCGAAATTACAAACTTTTCTCAAGTTTCTTCGTTAATCCCCTTGTAATTGGTACAAGGATTTTCATCTTTATTTGCACCAAATACATAGTTAGTGGTCAATTTTTATTTACCCTAAAGAAATTTCATTCCAACTGAAGACAAAACTTTCGATCTCAATGTCCCAACATTAAGAATATCATAATGCAGCTGCAAGGCAAAACAAAAAAAAATCAATTAGTAGTTACGGTGAATATTAAATAGAAAAATTTAAAGACATTAATAATTGATTATATGGTTTACCAGAATATCCTGCTAGATCATGTTCCTCTCAGTCTCAGTCACATGATCCTAGGACGAGACTAAAATTGAAATCTTCTCACGCGCTAATACGCCGAGATAGCTGCTAATTAAAAGATTCAGCATTTGGCCTAGAAGCCACACCAATGTTAATATTGATGGTCAGTGGTATCCTCTCACTGCAGGCTGTTGAGTCTCAAAAATATTATTAAGGAATTAATAATATTTTTAAGTCTCATAATCCTGAGTTTTAATGAATAAAAAATTTGGTTAAAGTATCCTGAAAGAAGGAACAGACTCTGTTAAAGGAATTTTCTGTGTTTCAGCAACCCTCTGAAAGAGAAACTCTCTGAAGTTATGCAACCTTCTGAAGTGGTGCAACCTTCTGAAGGAGAGGAACCTGCTGAAGTATCAGGACATGCTGAAGCCAGTGAACCTTCTGAAGTCGAGAGAAGTCGTACTGAGAAATGTATCTTCTTGGGAGTGAGTTTATCTGATGATCCCTTTTGAAGACTCAAGACTTTTCTTTGCTTTCTGCCAGCTGTCTGTATCTCACTCTCTCTGGAAAGGCAAATCAGAAACTTTTTGGTATATTTCAAATTCCTATTCACCAAAAAGGTAGTCTCTGCAGTGAAAGTACACTTTGCTCAGAAAAGTAGAGTCAGCGCTACTGCACACCTACCTTTGTTGTGTCTTCTGCTGCAAGCTATCAGAAGCTTGTGTCTCAACGGAAATAAAGCTATTTCACAACGGGATTTATAGAGAAGTCTAAACGGTCTCAAGTTGCTGAAGATGCTCCCAAGAAAAAGTCATTGGCCTTGAACACCAAGTCCAAGTTGCTGAAGCATGGGCCACATAAGCCATGAAAGCTGAGGAAACTTCAGAAGGTAATGAAGATTCTAAAGTCAGCTCTGAGGATGATGATTTGGCTCTTCTTAGTAGGAAGATCAAAAGGATGCTTCAGAAGAAGGGAAAATTCAGAAAACACCAATCCTCTGAACCAAAAATGGGTAAGTTAGGTAAGGAAACATTTTCTACTGACAAAATTATTTGCTATGAATGTAAACAGCCAGGTCATATGAAGGTTGATTGTCCCAAGCTAAAGAAACCCTACTTTAAGAAGAAGAAATTCTTGAAGAAGAAGAAGAAGAAGGGTATGATGGCTACATGGGAGAACCTAGATGATTCAACTTCATAAGAAGAAGATGAATCTGCTAAAGAAGCTAACTTATGTTTGATGGCAAGCTTACCTTCTTTAGACAGCTCTGAATCAGAGGTAATCCCTCAAACCTTGCAAGACATGTATAATGATTTACTGGAAAGTTCTAAAGAGCTTTTCCAAGAGTACAAGGATTTGTCTCGAGCTTATACTGAGGTTACAACTAAAAATGAAGCTCTTGAGACTGAAAATCTTTTACTCAAGGAAAAACTCTTGAACTCTGAAGCTAGTAGTTTAGAAGATTTGACTAAAGAAAATGAGAAACTTAAAAAGCAAGTTGCTGAACTTACTAAGGACCTTGCCAACTTTGTTAATGGAACTGAGAACCTCAACAGAATGTTAGGTATTGAGAAAAATTGCAAGAACAAAGGTGGTTTGGGATATTCAGACAGAGAATCATCACATGATTCCAAGTTTAAACCTGCTAATAAAGCTAAGAAAGGTAGGGGATACTCACATTGTGGGAAGCCTGGACATCATGTGTCTCAGTGCAAGCAAGAAGAAGGGCAAACATGTTGCTAAAAAAAGAGGACCCAAAAAGATATGGGTACCTAAATCTCTGATTGTTCCTGTTGTAGATGTGTTTAATAGGACAAAGGAGACACCACAAATGGTATTTGGGCAGTGGCTGCTTGCGACACATGATGGGAGAAAGGTCTTTGTTCCAAAACCTTAGACCTAAAGATGGTGGTGTGGTCACCTTTGGAGGGAATCAGAAAGGAAAGATCACAGGTATAGGATCATTAGGTATCTCTGTTAGAACCACAGGAAACACTAGAAGGGGGGGTTGAATAGTGTTTCAAACTTTTTGATAGTTTTTGGAAATCTTTGATTTAAATCATGAAAATGGGCACCGTTAAAAACAAGTCTTAAGATCAGTGATAGTTGAAACATGTGGAAGATAAGAAAAACAGTGTTTCTTCTAAGGTTCAAGATTGTTTTAAATAGAGGCTTCTCAAAGTATCTTATGAAGATTATTACAAAGAGTATTTTCAGAACGGTTTCTGAAATACTTCAGACGACTAGAGGTTGTCTGAAGTATATTCCTGATTTCTGAACTGATCTCTTTTAGACTTACTTCAGAGAATTTATTTCAGAAGTTCTTCAAGGAACGTTCTTTGTAAAGCTTCAAATGATATAAGAGACATCTCATGCTTTATTCATATGAAAGATCATTTTATTGAAGTAGTTGTGTTAAGTTTATTATAGAAGATACTTTTCAATTTCCAACTTAAATATGAAAACTGGAAATAAAGAGATTAAGAAAAAAAAAGAGAACTTAGGCATAGAGATTTCAGACAGGTTTTTAAGGGGCTGTCTGAAGTTTTCAGAGGGCTGGTAAAAACTAATTTTAAAAGATGTTTTGTGCTCTTTTCAAAATATCAGATTAAGTATTCTGACCCCTTGATTAGTATAAAAGGAATTGATAAGAGATAAGGGTAAGAAAACTTAGTCAAGGAATTTATCCTGGTTCACCCACAAACCCGTGAGCTACATCCAGTCCCAGAGGCAAACCACCACTGGATTTTCCACTATCTGAATCCACAGCTACAAGTATTATTCACAGCCTCTTCAGGCTAACACAAGTATTACTTTGTTTTCAACTGCCTCTTCAGGCAACATATGCAGTATTCTTTTTCAGTCTAGCCTCTCCAGGCTTTGCAACTAAGTATTCTTTCTTCCACCAAGCCTCTCCAGGCTCTCTGACACATAAAGTGTTTACAAATTAAACTAAGATTAAGTTTCCACGAAACTTAAACTTAATCTTTTCCTGTACTAGAGGTTAACTGAGTACTACTCAGGGTATAATGAATGAATTCTAAGTACAAGTTTAAGACAGTGATACAAGAGTATATGTTTAAGTACAATCTCTGTCTCTGATAAGAGGAACAACATCCTCTGAGAATTGGCTCGGTAGATACTTGACTTTAAGCCCCAGCCTGGTTGGTTGTTAAGCTGAACAACTACAATTTTGACTAACTGATCAATAGATCAGCAGCATGATTGATTCAAGTAAGCATGGTCAACAACCAATAAGATTTTTCTGATACATCTTAATCAACTGATTGAACCAAGTGAATGAGTTCAACATCTTCAAATTCTTCCTTGAGGCTATTTATATGTTCTGTTGGAATATAGCCGTTTGAAGATGATTCATAATACCGTTGAGATGTTGATGATGTGGCTCATATAGCCGTTATGTAATAGTGTCTCAAACGGTTGCTTCTTCTTAAGCAAATATGTGTTCAAACAGTCCTGTACTGACTCTTCTGTAGATGAGCTCTTTAGAGAGATTTTCTTGATATTATTTTGCATGTTCTCTCTCTTGATATTCTTTTTGCTTTTCTTCAGCTGACTTCTGATTTCCTCTGCTTCTCTTAGGAGTGTATATGAGGAGGTATCCGTTGGATTTGTCCTCTTGCTTATTTTGTATATGCTCCTTTTCTGTTTGCTTCCTGACACCATTTCTTCTTTCTTCTGAGTGAGGTGTCTTGTTCAATGGCTGTTTCTTGCAGGTGATAAAATATGTTTGAATTAAAATATTTCATTCAAACATTTCTCTTTGTTGCTTCTGCTTAGTCTCCTGAGCTTTTCTTGTGCTTTCAATGGATTGGTGATGATGATATTTCCGTTGTGATACCACCGTTTAGAGATAGCATTGAATGCTATTCAATCCGTCGTGAGTCATGCTTCTGGGTGTTCTGACAATTCTGACAGAGTACAACGTTGGTGCTGCTATAAAGCTGCCATCGTTGTTGCTGCAATTTCTGCGATGCAGAGATTTCCTCAGTGGTGTATGAAATTCAAAATCACCAGGAAAGGTCTCTGTGTTCCTTGCTATAAACATGTTTGAAAAGATACGTGCAGCAGAGGTTCAGAAAAGTCTTCACAAACTTCAGCAGAGGGTGTCACGTCATTAGTGAGACTTCAGACGGCACTGATACTTCAGACGGGTTGAACTACTTCAGACAGGTTCAACTCTTCAGACGAGTTCTGCTTCTTCAGACAGCTTCGTTGCTTCAGAAAGCTTCTTTGCTTCAGATAAGTTCAATCTTCAGACTGCTTTATGTTGTCTTCATTCCTTCGAGTCTTTATGTCTTCAGACAGTCTTCACGTCTTCAGACAGTCTTCACGTCTTCAGACAGTCTTCACGTCTTCAGACGGTTTGCGCACTTCAGACGAGTTGCATTCTTCAGACAGCTTCTTTATATTAAATCCTGCATTTGTTCTTCTGATCCTGATCTTCTGATTCTGATAAATATTTCATCCTGAAACACAATCAACAAACCAATACCTTTCTCCGTAGAATCTGTTTATATAATCTTATTTGTTAATCATTAAAACTAAAGGATATTGAGTCTTTGAGTCAAGTTTGAATGCTCAAACTGATTAATAGACTTCACAATCTCCCCTCTCTCTGTTAATTCAGAATGTTCTCCTTGTTGAAGGACTCCAACAAAACCTGCTGAGCATAAGTCAACTATGTGACAGTGGATATGTTGTGTCCTTCACCAGGGATGGATGTGTAGTCAAAGATGCTTCATATCAAATCATTTTTACTGCCAAGAGACACAACAATATGTACAAAATAGATCTTGAGGAACTTGCATATCAAAATGTGACTTGTCTTCTTTCTGTTAAAGATGAAAAACAGATTTGGCATCAGAAACTTGGGCATGCCAGCTTGAGATTAATGTCAAAGTTAACAAAACACGACCTTGTAAAAGGAATGCCCAAGCTCTCTTTCAAATCTGACATTTTGTGTGAAAACCGTCTTAAAGGTAAACAGACAAGAAGCTCTTTTAAGAGTAAAAATGTTGTGTCTACCTCAAGACCTTTAGAACTACTTCACATTGATTTTTTTGGTCCTACAAGAACTAAAAGTCTTGCTGGTAAAAAATATGGTTTGGTCATTGTGGATGACTACTCTAGATTTACATGGGTGTTATTCCTCAAAAGCAAGGATGAGACTTTTGAGAATTTCACAAAATTCTGTAAGAAGGTGCAAAATGAAAAGAGATTTTCCATATCTGCTATCAGAAGTGACCATGGTGGTGAGTTTGAAAACTCAAGCTTCAGCTTGTTCTGTGATGAGAATGGGATCTCACATAATTTTTCTGTGGCAAGAACACCTCGGCAAAATGGGATTGTTGAGAGAAAGAACAGAAGCTTGCAGGAGATGGGTAGAACCCTGCTCATTTCAAGCAACCTACCAAGATCATTCTGGGCAGAGGTTGTTCACACAGCTTGCTACATTCAAAACAGAATTTTGGTAAGGCCAATTCTCAAAAGAACTTCTTATGAATTGTGGAGAGGAAGAAAACCCAACATTTCTTATTTTCACATTTTTGGATGTGAGTGTTTCATACTTAACACCAAAGATGATCTTGGAAAATTTGATTCTAAATCTGACAAAGGATTCTTCATTGGTTATTCAGAAACTTCCGAGGCTTATAGGGTTTATAACTCTAGAACCTTGACAGTAGAAGAATCAATCCATGTTAGATTTAGTGATGCTAAAGAGACTAATATAGAACTATCAGATCTAGAAGATGATTTTGCAGGAATGGAGCTGAATCCAACTTCAGAGAAGACATAGGTCAAAAATGAAGAATCTTCTGAAGGACCCTCTAAAGTACCTACTGAATAACTTTCTGGTCAACCTTCTGAAGCTGATCCTATTCAAAGAACTAATGTCGAGTCTCGGATTGAGCATGTATTTCCTTGAAGAAATGAATGAAGATAAAAGTCTCATCATCCTCGAGAGCAAATCATTGGTGAAACTTCAGAAGGTGTAAGAACAAGATCAATACTTAGAGAAGTCAATAATCTTGTCTTCCTCTCTGGAATAGAGCCAAAGAATATTGATGAAGCTCTGCATGATGAAGGGTGGATCCTAGCCATGCAGGAAGAGCTGAATCAATTTGTCAGAAGTGATGTCTGGACTCTTGTTCCTAAACCCAATGAGAAAACAATTATTGGAACCAAATGGGTGTTCAAAAACAACCTCTCTGAAGATGGACAAGTGATCAAAAACAAAGCTAGATTGGTTGCTCAAGGTTACAACTAGCAAGAAGGTATTGATTTCAGTGAAACATTTGCACCTGTAGCTAGGCTTGAAGCCATTAGGATTTTACTTTCCTATGCAGCCAATAATGTCATCAAACTATATCAGATGGATGTAAAGAGTGCCTTCCTTAATGGGTTCATTGAGGAAGAGGTGTTTGTTAGACAATCCCCTAGTTTTGAAAATTTAACTTTTCCTGATCATGTTTTTAAACTGAAAAAGGTTCTAAATGGTCTCAAACAAGCTCCCAGAGCTTGGTATGACAGATTGAGAAATTTTCTTCTCAAAAATGGTTTTGAAATAGGAAAGGTTGATACAACCCTGTTTAGAAAAATGTCTAACAAAGATCTAATTCTAGTTCAGATATATGTTGATGACATTATTTTTGGATCAATAAATTCTTCATTATGCACAGAGTTCTCAAGGTTAATGCAATCTGAGTTTGAAATGAGTTTAATGGGTGAACTAAAATTTTTCTTAGGGCTTCAGATTAAGCAAGATTCTGAATGTATATGGATCCATCAGGAGAAATATACTAAAGAAATGTTTAAGAAGTTCAACATGCATGATTGCAAACCTATGTCAACTCCAATGCATCTTTCAATCATCTTAAGTAAAGATGAAGGAGAAGAATGTGTTGACCCAACCACTTATAGAGGTATGATTGGATCTCTATTGTATCTTACAGCAAGCAGGCCTGATATTATGTTCAGTGTTTGTTTGTGTGCTAGATTTTAATCAGATCCAAGAATAACTCATTACAAGGCTATAAAAAGAATTTTCAGATTTCTCAATGGTACTACTAATCTTGGTCTATGCTATAAGAAGAGTAAGGACTGCAGGTTATTAGGATATTGTGATGCTGACTTTGCTGGAGATAGAGTTGAGAGAAAATCAACAAGTGGAGGTTGCCACTTCATTGGAGAAAATATGATCAACTGGGCTAGCAAAAGGCAAAGCACCATAGCTCTCTCAACTGCTGAAGCTGAGTATATTGTTGCTGCATGTTGTTGCTCACAGCTGCTTTGGCAAGCTCCGGTTTCCCTTTTGATTGATGACAAAAGGGGGAGTAATATAAACCAACAAAATCTGAAGTTTAAGTGTTTTTCAGAGAAGAAATCTTTTCTTCAGGGGGAGCAAGCACTTATCTAAGTATCTGACAAAGGGGGAGAATTCTTTAAACTTAATTCTATTCAATTTCCCTTCAGATATTTTCAAGTTTAAGAAAATTTTTCATCATTAAAAAGGGGGAGAATGTTGAGTCTCAAAAATATTATTAAGGAATTAATAATGTTTTTAGTCTCATAATCCTGAGTTTTAATGAATAAAAAATTTGGTTAAAGTATCCTGAAAGAAGGAACAAATTCTTTTAAAGGAATTTTCTGTGTTTCAGCAACCCCCTGAAAGGGCAACTCTCTGAAGCTATGCAACCTTCTGAAGTGGTGCAACCTTTTGAAGGAGAGGAACCTGCTGAAGTATCAGGACATGCTGAAGCCAGTGAACCTTCTGAAGTCGGGAGAAGTCGTACTGAGAAATGTATCTTCTTGGGAGTGAGTTTCTTTGATGATCTCTTTTGAAGACTCAAGAGTTTTCTTTGCTTTCAGCCAACTGTCTGCATCTCACTCTCTCTGGCTAGGAAAATCAGAAACTTTTTGGTATATTTCAAATTCCTATTCACCAAAAAGGTAGTCTCTGCTGTGAAAGTACACTTTGCTCAGAAAAGTAGAGTCAACGCTGCTGCACACCTACCTCTGTTGTGTCTGCTGCTGCAAGCTATCAGAAGCTTGTGTCTCAACGGAAATAAAGCTATTTCACAACGGGATTTATAGAGAAGTCTAAACGGTCTCAAATTGTCTCTCTCTATAAATACAAGTCTTCATGCAGAGAAGATAAAAAAAAAAAAGAAAAGAGAACGAACGTCAACTTGCTTAAGTGCTGCAAAATTTCTCTAAGAAATATTTTTCATTTGTTTCCTTGTACTCAAATTTCATATCCTGAGTTCAACTCATTCATTTGTACATCTTACCCGATTTAGGCTTTAAACTTGTGTAGTTTCAAAGCTTAGGCAATCTTTCTTCTAAAACAGTTTTTCTGTTTGAGCCTGGAGAGGCCTGTTGTTTAAACAATACTTGCTGTGGAGCCTGGAGAGGCTTGGTAGGAAACAATACTTGTTGTAGAGCCTAAAGAGGCTTGACAGAAAAGAATACTTGTATATCTGATCAGATAGTGAAAATCCTTAGCTGGTTGGCTTTGGGACTGGACGTAGCTCACAATGGTGGTGGGTGAACCAGTATAAATTTTTGGCTAAGTCTTCTCTTACCCTTAACTCATTTATATTTGGTTTATACTAATGTGGAGGGTTCTGAGTTTATTATTTTATAACTTTAAGCTGAAAAACTATCTTAATAGATTGAAAAACAAGCTTCATTAACTGTTTTATTGAACCTGTTGAAGTCACTTCAACAAATATAAAATCCCCAGTTTCAGCAAGTTATAAAAATCTCTTTGTGAAAAGTGGTGCTTGTGAAAGGTTTTCCAAAATAAGTTTAAGATTTATAAAACACTATTCAACCTCGTTCTAGTGTTTCCTCTGGTTTCTACACAGGCGTGTCTAAGTGAGAGGGACCTTAATCTAGTAGGCCATCTACTAGATCTTGTGGAGGTCACATCTGAAGGATTCCCTGAAAATGTAGGTTGAACTTGATCATCAGCCATATGTCTGTTAAGAGAACCAAAATAATAAATGTTAGTAATATTAAAATATAAATATGTGCCTGTTAACAAATAAAAATAAACGTTAGTGATATTAAAACATAAGTATATGTGTTTCATATATTTATATTTGTACATAACTTATCCTTTTTATATCGAGTAGTATGTATATTCCCTCATCATGGTCTTTCTGAGTGGGACGTACATCATCGACAACATCGTCTTCAGTATTGTCAATCATCATTTGATGAAAATGAACGAGTCTCACAAATATCAAGAATAGATTGTTGATATTTGTGAGAAGATTCTTAATTGTTTTTTTTTTCGGTGAAGAATAATAGACCAATTTTCGGACGTGAGGTCATTCACACAAAACACCTGGGAAGCTTGATGTGACATGATTTAAAATTTATTTGAAGCTATATATATTGAATAATCAATATTTAAAATCATGTTAATTCTTGGGGTCTAAGATACAAAGGGGTAATGGGTCGAGCTTTTAAGCAATCGGAATCTAACATTATTTTTTGTTTTATGACTTGATGTAACTTGCTAATGGCTTTCTACTCAATGGTTTTTGTTTTATTTTGTTTTTGCTTTTGTTTTTTCAAATTAAAGAAGCTCGAAGGTCAAGCGTTTGATGGATGATATAATATGCCTCATTATTTATAAAATTGGATATATTGTAGTATATTCTTGTTAAAAAAACCATAAAGCAACTTTAATGGGAGTTTCTTAAGTTATTTTTCTTACTAAACAACTTAAAAAAGTGAAGATAAAACATCGATGCATGGTGTTGCTTCATTAGCTGTTTGTGTAAGCACCCAAAACCTTAGTTTGTGCATTATTGTGGGCCCTCTTGCATTATTTTGGATAAAACAAATGGATGTGTTAGTGATATAAAGAGAGGTTACTTCTGAGATCCATTTAATGAAATTTTCAGGAGTTACTTAAATCATAAAAGGCTAAAATTGGTCGGACTCGCTTAAAAATGATAAAAAAAAGTGAAAATTAATGAGAGCAACATTGGAGATACTTTTAAAGATAGTAGTAGTTAAAACTCACCTCTATATATTTGGTGTATGTAAAAAATAGAACAAAAGAGAAGTAGCGGTTAAAATCACAAATAGTTTTTCAAAATATATTAAAATAAGAAAAAAAAGTATATAATAATTTTAAACTTTGACTCTTTTATAAATAGGTACCATGAACTTTATTTTGTCCTAATAAATCCTTTAACTTTTATTATTGTTGTAATAGTTGAGTCATTTCATTAATACGAAATTAAATAATTAACAAAATAAATCTCAACTCTTCAAGATTGTGTTTAAAATATTAAAGTCGTATAAAATAAAGTTTCAAAAATTTAAAAATAGAAAAAAAAACTAAATTGAAATAATACAGCATAATATTTCACTTTTAAAATTTTAAATATGTTTGAAATTTGACCGAATTCAAGAATAAAAAAATATAAATTTTACTCTTTTATGTACTTTTAATATTTGAAACACGAAATCTTGAAAGATTGAGATTTATTAACTATGTTAATTATTTAACTTCACATTAATAAAATGACCTATTGTGACAATAATAAGAGTTTAAGAATTGATTAGGGCAAATTAAAAATTCATAATTCCTACTTGTAAAAAGACAAAAGTTCATGATGGTTATATACTATTTTTCGTAAAAAATAAATATCATTTTAGTAATGGTTGAACTCGTTGGTTCTTCAACAAAAATTTTGTAGTGGTGATTATTATATATATCCTACGGTTTTGAAATAGATGTATAAAATAACTATTCTCTATACAATACTTTTTTTTTAATTTTATAATCACAAGTATCTCTCCTAATATTATTATCAGAGACAATCATGTTCGAAGCTTTATAACTGTTAAGGTTTTCCCCCTTCCCAAGAATGCATTTAGTAGAGATCGAATCTGGGAGTAAGGGTGTTCGTGTGGTTCGGTTTGGATCTGTTTTTGTTTGGGATATATATATCCATTCATGTGTCCTCCACCCAATAGCTTAAGTTTATGGGATAGTTGGTTCATGACATGGTATCAAAGCTCTATGACAAAGTGATCAATAATTCGATCCTTACTGCTCCATTATTCCAATAAAAAAGAAGTTTAATTTCAGCACAAGGTAGGTGGACATGTGCATTGTCCACCATTCAAGCCCCAAGAGGCGGCGTGTTAAATTAAAGATATATCCATCATGACAATTTAAGACAAAAGATCATCCGATCCAATCATTACGATTTATCATTTCATCATATGATCGATTTTATTTTTATCAAATCCGATCTAATTCGATTCAATTTAATATTTAAATCGGATTGGATTGGTTCGGTTTTCAATTTTTTAAAAAGACAATAAATATTAGATAAAAAGTGATAAAAATCTACGGTAGTTGTAAACATTTTTACTGGAATTCTTATATATTTCAATATAAATACAAAATTATATAAAACAAAAAGGAGAATATGAGACAAGAACATCATTTAAAACCAGTTTAAAATTAATATATTTATCAAGATATTAAAATGATACTAGATAATAAAATCGTTAAAAAAATATATTAGTATAAATAAATTCATAAATATATTCTTATACAAATAAAAATATATGATTATTTATAAATAAAAAATATATGTATATATGTTCGATTTAGATTGGATCAGTTTTCAATATAGGATCCGAAAAGAAAATCAATCCAATCCAATGAAAAAAAAACGATTTTTGGGTTTTTTTTATTTTTTTGGATTTCGATTTGATTCAGTTTTCAGTTTTTACAGTTTGCATTGAATTGGATTTTATGAACACCCCTATCCAGGAGTTCTTTTATAACAACCACATGTATAAAATGTTAAAAAAATATTATGTTACAAGCAATTTTGAACCACCTGTCTTTCTTGAATTTAGCATCGATTATTCCAACATTTAGCCATAATCATCGTTAATTATGTTATTGTCACTTGTTGGAACATAGGAAAACACAAGAGGGTTGAATTGTATTTTTTAAAACATTTTTGTTTTAGATGGAATCTTTAAAAAATCCTTAGAACAGATTTCAAACGGTCTAAGTATGAAATATGATTCTTATCTGAAGTTTCAAACAAGAGTTTTTTCTGGAAAGTGGGTTTTTCAAAAGCAAGTTTCAGAAGCACTATTTAACCCCTTTTATTAGAAAATAAAATTTAACTTACAAAAGATAAGATTAGAGAACTTAACACGACGCTTTTTCTTGGTTCATTCACTACCACTTGTGAGCTACGTCTATTCCTAGTAAGAACTCTATGCAGGATTTATTCACCGCCTTTGCAAAGGATTACAAATATTCTTTTGAACCAAGTCTTCCAAGCTCACTACAGCTTTACATGTATTGTTTTCAGCCTAGCCTCTTCAGCCTATACAAACTTCTAATTTAAGAATAATATTATGAACAAGAACTTTTATAGAAAGCTTTTTTTCAACAAGCGTACACGGATAACTGTATATGGATACCAGATATGAAAGTTTAGATTGTACACATAATAATATCGCTTATTGTTCTTATATGTGTTCTCTTTGTGCTTCGAATAATCTTCACATATTTATAGACTTCTTCTTCTTTTTCTCTCTCTAAAAAGCCATTTAGAAATAACATGAGTACAACGCTACTCTAAATAAAAATGTTGCAACACATGTTTCCTTTTTGGGGCAAAACATTTGAAACTTTCCATAAAGCTATTTCTTGTCTTTCCTTCTTTAACAAAGTCCTTTTCAGAGATACAAAGACACTCTTGGCTTTGTAGAGTCTGAAGCATCATGTTGTAAAACTCGGCCGGTCCGGTTGGACTGGACCCATGGCCAATCAAACCGGATCCTACACCATCCAATCGGTTATAAATCGGTCAAACCCGGTGAAGCTAATTTCCTTAAACAATAGGTGAATTCCAAAAAAAATGCTAAATGGGAGATTCGAACCTAGGAGCACCAACACTACATTCTTATAATATATACGCAACTTTTAAAAGCAAAAATACCATTTTTATTTAAATTATATAAACATATATTTTAGTAGTTAATAAAAAGATAATTGCCATTTTAAAAAAAACACCACTAAATTACTATTTTTATTTTAATTAAGTACACATATATTAAAGTATTATACGATTTTTTATATAATATTTAATTATTGCCGGTTTGGCTGGATTGACCAGTGATTCGCTGGTTCGACTAGCTAGTGACACATCAGTTTAGTACCTCGACCGAGTCGCTCACCGGTTCGAGTGTTATAAGTACATTAGGCGTGAATGCTTCAGAAGCTTTAGACTTCAGATGTATGAGACTTCAGACGACTTTATCTTTCAGATGGCTTTGTCGCTATATGAAATTTTATGATGTCTGAAACTGAGATATCTGAAGTGTTCATAGTTAGTCTTTACATAATCTTTTGAGTTTGTTATAATTAAAATTTAGACGTAGAGGGTCTTAAAATTATTAATTCTTTGAAACTACTCAACACCACTATCATTTTAGCATCAGGTAGAGCTAATCCATTATTTTAACTACCACCAAATACTACATTTTTGGTCGTGTCAATATCACACATCAAATTATTTTGTGAAGAGTGATTGAAATTAAAATATATAATAAAAATTAAAAAATGAATATCGTGAGGGAGAGATATTTACATCTTGAAAGATTAAATTATTTATTATATTTATTATGATTATATACATTTAGCAGATAGTGAGTATTCATCCATGAATATAATGACAATATCACACATGTTGAAACATATGACATGTACTCATGAGAGTTTTTATAATTTATATTTACCATATCTTTTTTTTTTTTGATCGTGTATCCCAATAGGCATAGCTGTGGGTATAACTTTCGGGCTGTGAGTGGTGGTTAGGCCCTCTCAAAAGTGGTGACTCTAGGGTTCGAACCCCTGACTTTTTTTTTACCATATCTTGATTAAGTTTAATTTTTTATTTATTTTTGTGTTAGGACTGAAAGAAAGAGATACAACAACTAAATAAAATGACATATATGTTAAAAATACTATTAAATATATTTAAAATATTTTTCCTCAAATAATATATGTCATTAACTATTTTTAATACTTGTATAATTATATATAAAAAATTTAGATTTAAAATTTTATATTAATAATATATATATATATGTATATGTAATGTCATTTATATGTCTTTGACCAGAAATCTCTGTAAATATAGTTGTGGGTTTAACCCTAAAGTTTGTCTAAAGTCACAAATTACTTTTTTTTTGTTTATAACGTCATCTAATTTTTTAAATATTTTTTTCTCATGTTAATATTTATGATTAATATTAAAAAATATTAAATGCATGCATTTAATGGTATTTCAAGTCAGGAGTAATCCAAATAGAATCATAACTTAAAATATCATTTAGAGTGGGGATCAAATTATTCCGGGAGTAACTCTTAATAAATTACTCTGCTTAATAACTACTTGTAAAATAGCAAATAACATTAATCTAAATAATATGATATTAACATAATTATTATGTATACCAAATTTTAGATAAACTGAACATTTATATATATATATATATGTAACTTTTATAGTAAGTATTTACTTATATTTTGAAAAGTATATTATAGGTTAAATTGAAGTTATTTGATTAAGTATCAAAGGGTTTTCAAATTTTATAAAAGTTTTGTAGACTTGATCTACTTAATGAGAATTTTCAAACTAACAGTTAGATCGATAAAAATCAACATTCATAAAAAAATTAGTAAACAGAGTAATTTTACCAAAAGTTACTCCTGTAGTAACTTTATCCTCATCCTATCATTAAATGCATGCATTTAATATTTTTAACTCAATTAATAATTAATTAACATTGCTATATAATGTTAAGTTCATTGTGATGATTTAATACTCTACTTAAAATGTCATTAAATGCACTTAATTTTTTTAAACTCAATTAATAATTAATTAATATTGTTATCAATGGCTTCTCAAGTAAATTCTACCTTGGGTAGTATATTTTTTCATGTAATTAAGAATCCTTCTTAGGAAGCCACCAGTTAAACTCGAACAATCTTTTACCACCTGTATCATTGGTAGTTAATATATATATATATATATATATATATATATATATATATATATATATAAACGATCTCGCTAATGAGCGCCTCGGAGGGCGGGGGCGGACACTCGTTAGTTTTTTTTATATATAAATAGTTTTATATTTAACAATATAAACTATCATTAAATGAATTTAAAGTTTATAACTCAAATAATAATTAATTAATATTGTTATTAATGTTTCGTAAATAAGTTTAGAGTTATACTTGCTAATACTCTTTATCGAAAATTATAATATTCAAATTTCAATACATTTAAGATTAAATGCTACTCTCTCCAGTCCTTTTTATAAGACACACTTAATCGAATTACACATACCAATAAAAGTGTTTAAAATTAATTAATTTTATTGGAGTTTTAAAAAATAGTTTAACTTTCTAGTTTTACCCTTATTTAATACCACTAACTAACTCCACTACTATTTGATAGTTGAAAACATATTAAAAGGGTGGAAAATGGTAATAAATGTTGCCTTGAAATTATAAAGTGTCTTATAAAAAGATCACAAAAACTTGTAAGTGCCTTATAAAAAAGACACGAGATTTGTTAATTTTGTATATGGGTTAGAGCACCCCTAGTGCTCTTTTTTAATGAATTTTGGCTTATAAAAAAAAAGGACCGGAAGTATAATTTTAATTTTATTATTTTTTTGGTTTGAATTTAACTAACCTCCACGGAAGACAATCCTACTCGAGCCGGGAACATCCAAATCTTGGTGGGGCTAACTCTTTCAGCAGGGATTTTTTCCGTCCACAAGACTCGAACCCGAGACCTTACTTGAGGGGAATCAAACACATAACACTTGAACCAACCCTTGTTAGCAATTTTATTATTTCTAATTCCTTAATTAATATGGTTTTATATTTAATTGAAGTATTTAATGTGTATATCCTATGATTGTAAATATTTTTTATTGATATATTGTCACAATATTTTATGAATTTAATATATCATATGTTATTAAACTTATAAGATGATGTGATAAAATATTAGATGGTTAAATATGTTTAGTCCCTAAAATATAATTAATATTTGATTTTACTCAATGTAATTCAAAATAAGTGGATTTGGTCTCTCAAAAAGTAAAAACATTTCTTTTGAGTTTTTATTGATAAAAATTCGTAACTAATCTGTAGAAAAATTTATATAAAAAATGTAGAATAAGGACTATGTTAGTGTATTTTTAATTTTTGAAAGACCGAAACCACCAATTTTAAATTATAGAGATTAAAACCGAATCTCAATTATTTTCAAGGACTAAAAATATATTTAACCTATATTAGATGAATGTGCATAATTATTAAATTTCCAACTAAAATACGAGAGAGTGAGGAAAATTGAAGTTCTATTTAATTTTAATTTCTTTATTTTTATTTATAATTATAAAACATTATTTTATTTTTACTTTATTTTTTATTTTTAATTACTTATAAAAAACAAAAAGTAAATTTGAATAACAATATTATATTTAATTATAAAAATGAAAAACAACAAATGTTTCTCTAATTATTGAGGACATAAAAGTTTAAATATTTTTTATCTATGTTCAATTAAAATAAACAAAAATAAAAATAAAATGAAAGACATTTATAGCTTATCATACACGGCATGCACTGTATAATGCACTATATAAGCACAGGTACCCTGTCAACGTTCTCATCCACCAACACCTTCTTCTGCTTTCTAGAGAGAGAGAGAGAGAGAGAGAGCACCACTGAGCAATTGACACCATCATCAATGGCTACCACTAAAGTTTACATTGTGTAAGCCATTCTTCCTTTTTCTTCTTTTCTTCCCCATGACTGATGCTTTGATAGACAAGTTTCGAAAACAGCACTCTAATTTCATTGGGTCATCTTTCTTTTTACTTCCCAATTTTCTGTGGTAAAAGTTCAGTAATTTCCCTGTCTCTGAATTTTGGGTTTTCTTCATTTTCTCCATATATATGGTTGGAGGATTCTTTTCTTTCCTTTTTCCTTTTTCACCCTTTGTTGATCGGTTTTTGCTATTCGCTGGTTGTTGAGTTACTCTCCTCTTTTGTTTTGACGCTGTCTTATCATTTCGGGTGTCTATGATGATATGCTTCCTTTTCCCTTTGTCGATTTGGTATTGGTCTGAGTAAGTAAGGAATATAGATAAATTGGGGAGAGGGTCTTTCTATGTGTTTTTTTTTTTTTTCCTATTGTATGATTTTCATTAGAAAAGTCAAATGTGCATGTTAGTACCACTTAATCATTTCCTCTTTTGGGTATTTGAAGCTATCAAGTTTTTGTGTTGATAAAGAGCAGCTCTCAGAATTTTTCATGCTGTTTTCTTCCCCCCTTGAAAAGTTAAAAAATTTGGGGGATTGTGCTGTTTGTCATCAATTAACTGTTGTAATGAATTACTCATTACTTATTTCCGTTGGACTTATGTAGAATCCAATAAAGCCAAATTAGAGAATCACTTGAATTACCATAACTCATGAATTTGTGTTTGAGCATGATGATAAATTAAGGTATTGTTCTGTCCTTAAAGTTGCCCCAAAGAAGAAATCTTGACCCAGATCTGGTTTTTTGATTCTCACTTGATTGGTCATTTCTTCAATCCCTTATCCATTTGGGAAGGGAATTTTGATGTTGAGGATTTTTTTTTTTTTTGGAAAAGGAAAAACACCCTGGAGGGGGGGTTCACAAGGGCAATTAGCAATAAAGAAAGATATGTTGGTGAACCCCCCGAACCTACCTTTTCAGAAGAAGGTTGTAAAGGCTATGGCAATGGAAAGGAGGGTGCAAGCCCCACCACCCACTTTGATAGTGTGTGGTCCTAAAATGCATCATTATTGATAACTGTTCCTTGGCTTGCAATTCTGATAAAACTTTAGTATTTGAAAATGTTTCTTTGGCCCCAACCATTTCTATTGTTTCTTATGCAAATGCTAATGATGGAAGCTTAATTAAATGGTTTCTTACTGTAGATAATATGTTGTCATTGTCATCATGTCTTGTCTGATACTGAAATGCTTATAGTTTTCCTTGGTGATAACATAGTACTACCATAATCCACTGTTGATACATTAGTGGCAGGCATGGTAATATTTCCTGAATCAGTGAATCATACTTTATTTGGACTGTATTGACTGTGAGCTTCGGTGTTATTGACCCAAATTTCTTTCATCTATGCACTAGTAAAGAGTGTCCCAACACTCTTTTTTGAGCTTCCTCTGTGGATAATTTGTACTTTAGTACCTTAAGGCTGATCATATCTTCTGAAGTTATACTCATGTTGTCTATCATATTTATCTGGCATGAATCAAATAAAAAATTTATATTGTATGTTTACTGTTTAGTTACTATTCTATGTACGGACATGTTGAGAAGCTGGCTGAAGAGATAAAAAAAGGGGCTGCTTCTGTTGAAGGAGTAGAAGCAAAGCTATGGCAGGTTTGTAATGATAAGTCTTTCTAGTTATAAACCTCTCTCTTTTCTTAATTACTCCACATGTGTAAAGGAGTTAATGTCTATCTTCAATCAATCTACAAAATTGGCTAAAAGTTACTAAAGTGTTCAAATAACCATTGGCAATTTGGATCCTGCGTTTACAATATTGTTATCCATACAGGTACCTGAGACACTGCCTGAAGAGGTCCTTGGAAAGATGGGAGCACCTCCAAAGAGTGATGTGCCAATTATTACACCCAGTGAGCTACCTGAAGCTGATGGTTTGTTGCTTGGTTTTCCCACAAGATTTGGACTGATGGCTGCTCAATTTAAAGCATTCATGGATGCAACTGGAGGCCTATGGCGCACACAGGCACTAGCAGGAAAGCCTGCAGGGATCTTTTACAGCACTGGTTCTCAAGGTGGTGGACAAGAGACTACTCCGTGAGTTACCAAATCTCACTAAGTTTTGTTTCCAACACTCTTTTTTTTTGTCTTAAAAAAAGTGATTGTATGATACAACTTTTTTGGGAGTTTTTCTTTTTTCTGAAGTTACTATCTTTAGCTTTTTGTCTTAAAAAAAGTGATTGTCTTAAGGCTTTTGCTTTTCTTGAAGAAACTTAAATAATTATTATACATCTTGTGAAATACATCTTTCAATTAAAAAACATTTTTCTTTAACAAGAACACAAGCAAAGGGGCTCAATCATTAGTTGTTTTCTGATTTGAAATCCTGCAGGTTGACATCCATTACTCAGCTTGTTCACCATGGGATGATTTTTGTGCCTATTGGGTACACATTTGGTGCTGGGATGTTTGAGATGGAGACAGTGAAAGGTGGATCCCCCTATGGTGCAGGTACCTATGCTGGGGATGGCTCCAGACAGCCTACTGAGTTAGAATTGGCTCAAGCTTTCCATCAGGGGAAGTACTTTGCTGGCATTGCAAAGAAGCTCAAGGGATCTCAGTGATTTTTATTATTCTCTATACATCTCCCATTTTAAGTTTCTATACATAAGCAAAAGAGTGTGTTGTTCATCATATTCAGTTTCCAGTTCCTATAATGTCCAGCAGAATAAGATATTAATTAAAAAAAAAGAGGGGGGAGAGAGAAAATTATTAATGCTTATGTTCATTGTTCAATACAATTGTTGTTACTTATCATAGTGTATTCTCAAATATTGTCAATAACAAGAATTTGGCAATGGTTACTATTTTCATTGAGATCAAAGTGTTTTGCATAATATTGGTAGGATGTTGCTAATCAATGACAATGAAAGTATAATTTATCCTTTCAATATTATAAATTAATAAGCCACGAGTCCATGACCTTGATTATCTAACTAACTTGACATTGACATCCTTATTCCTTTCTATCCTAAAGAAGGCTTTCTCATCTCAACTACATTTTATCCGTGCCCATTCCGGCAAGTACAAGAATTAGCCTACACTTTGGTGGAAGAATAATGTTGCTGAAACATATTTACATATACATAAGTTCACTTTTGTACATGTTTTACAAGTTAACTTACAACAGATTTATGCTATTTTTTATATATACATACTATAATTTCTTGCACATACTCCACGTGTAAGTAGATATATGCATACTAAAGAGTCGTTTAGAGTGGTGGTGAGTTTTTAGATTTTGGTTTTTAAAACTTTTAAATCAAGTTTTAACGACTCAAAACCAACAACTAAAAACTTGTTTTTGTGGTTTTCAAAACAAACATTTTGAAAATCACAAAAAGTAATTTTCAGCTTTTGGTTGAGTTGTAAAAACTTGACTCAAAATTTTTAAAAACAAACTGAAAACTCACAACCACCCGAACGAAATCTAAATGGGCAAGAAGCTTTATCCTCATTGCAAAACAAGTGTATTTTGGATTAGTTTATTTAAAATAGCTTATAATCAAAATCTTTTTAAAAAATGTGATTTTTACCCAGAATTAATCAAAGCCAAACATAATCACCCGAGGAAATTCTCTTCTGAGATGAAATAGACAGATATTAAGAAAAAGGTTAATGTGAGAATAAGTAATATATTATTATAAATTAAATGTTCATTGTGGAACATTAGTTATCTTTTATAAACATATCATATTGGTCCTCCTAATAATATGAACTATATCAAAATGGTCTTTCAATAAAAGTTGAGAGATGTATTTTAAAAGGTAAAAGTCAAAATTATAATAAAAAAACAATATTGTAGATTTTGACAATTTAATAATTTATTATATGTGCATATATTGAATTTTTAATTAAAAGTTATAACTCTACATTTTATTTTCTAAATTGTAATTTCTCACTTTAAAAGAACAAAATCTTATTTAATATTATATTTTTAATCTTTTAAGTTGATCCTTAAAACGACATTTAATTTGTTAGAAATTATTTAATAAAACAAATAAAGTTATAACAAAAAAAATTAATAGAAATAAGAACATAAATTCTATTTGCCTAACCATTAAAGTAAGATAAAAACCAAATAGTAGTTGGTGATAGTGGAAGTGGACTATGATCCCGTAGGACTTTATTTGCAAGGTCAGATGTTCGAATCCTGATCCAAGAACAAGGATTAAACTCATATTTATGTCCGTGCGGAATTCTCAATTAAAGAAAAAAGGGTATCAAATAAAAAAGAACAAAAAAAAGTATTATTGAATGATGGAAAATCAGGATGTTGAAAATACTTTTAGATAATCAAAATGATTGTTCATTCCTTAAAATGCTAGGCAAAAGTAATAATTTTTCCATGAATAATATGTTTGATAGACACCCATTAACTTAGATAGAGATAGAAATAAAAGAGAGAAGTAATGGATATGATATATGATAGTACATGACAATAAGAGAGCTAAAAAGAGATGAGGAGTCTCAAATAAGTGTAAATAAATGTAAAAACTTTCTAGGGTGTTTATAATTTATTGTTGTTTTTCATTTATCTTTTTGTTATCACCTTAAGGGTCTGTTTGGTGGATAAGATATGATAGGATAAGATAGACGGATGAGATAGAAACATGATAGGATAAAAGCTTCATATATCCTATATATGTTTGATGGACACTAGAATAAGAAGACGGATAACATTATTTTATCTTATCATACATTTGAAATGGACAGATGATGATAGGATGAGATATAAAAAATATTGAGAAGACAAAATTACATTTATTACAAAATTAAATTAAATTAAATTTTTGACTTTTCAATAAGCATACATGAATAAAAACATATTTATTTATGAAAAATATTTAACTTTAATAAAAAAGAATAAAATTATTAAAAATAATATCAAAATTATCATAAAAATAAGAGAGAATAGAGAGAGTGGAGAGAAGAGAGAGGGGGGAGAGGAGAGAGGAGAAAGATAGGAATAGGGAGATGAGAGAGAGAGGAGAAAGAGAGGGAGTGGAGAGAGAGGGGATAGAGGGGAACAAGAGAAAGGGAGGGGGGAGAGGAGAGAGAGATAGAGGGAGGAGAGAGAGGAAAGAAGGAGGGAGAAAAAATTTGTATCATATTTTATCACTCCCTAACTCAACTCCCCTTAGGATAAGAATTACACCAGTAGGAAAAGACCACATTATATCCTGTTGGTGCAATAAACACATGATAAGTGAAAGGATAAGATAAAGTTATTATACCATGTCTCTTATCCATCCTGTCCACCAAACGGGTCTAGATGTATGAGAATGTGACTTATGTGCAAGTTGTTATTTTTTTAACATTGAAGTTTAATTAAGAGTAGGACTGTCCAAGAAAAAAGCAACCGTCCATACCCACCCAAACCGATCCAAAAAATGGGTGAACAGACGGATTCCTTCAGATCACGGGTTTTGCGGGTCAATTCTGCGGGTTTAATTGGGCAATATTGGTCGGGTGTGGGTGCAAAAATTAAAAACCAACAATACCCAATCCGACCCAATACGTTACACACCAAGTCCAGAGACTATTCAAATTTTCATTAACAAAATTTTACCTTTCACTTTTCATATCTTTTTTCTCTCATCAATCATCACAAATTTTCTCTCAGTTCTCAACTCACAGACACGAACCCTAGGGCTAGCACCCCCAATCGTCACCGCACCACCACCTGCCGCACCACCAGCCGCCACTGTGCCACCAACGGCACCACCATTTCATCACGCCCAACACTCCAGCCGCACCGCCATCTCATCGCGCCCAAGCCACCAGCCGCATACCATCTTATCGCGCCTCTCATCGCGTCCAAGCCTCCAGCCGCACCACCATCTCATCTCACCCAAGCCACTAGCCGCACCACCATCCTCATCTCCTTTTGCATGTTTAATCTCTGCCAGAGGCAGTTCCTCGTTAGGCCGCAGAGCCGCTCCTACCCTCGCTGTCACTGGCGTCCATCTTATTTGAGCTTCCCCCTCCGTGCCTGCACTTTTGTTCTCTCATTTTTCCCCTAAATCAGGTAAACCCTAACAGAGAAGGAGAAAATTCTTTTTTTGGAACTATTCTTTTTTTATTAATATGTAAAAAAGCCAAGCATTTTTATTGAGTGACATGTATTTATATTTTGTTTGATTTCTAGTGTTTGTTAATTGAATCAAGCATTGGAGCTGCAAGAAGCCAAGAACTAAGCAAGGAGGAATTGTCAAGGTCATATTGTGCAGCTCACTAGTTCAGTAAGCCTTTTCTCTGTGATTGCTTTAAGTTCTTGAAATGCTAGAAAGATCTTTTTGCAGTTTTGTTGTGAAAATTTTACCATATCTAATCTAATAAATAATAATCTGTAAAGAAACATATGAATAAGCATGTTTATGTGTGTCTGGACCAAAGCTCTTTCCGAGTTTCCGTTTTTCTTGCTAGAGTTGTTTCTGTGCATGCAAGTTTACTAATATGTTTTTTAGTCAAGTTTATTTTTTGTATTTTTAAATTATTTCCTTATATCAATAAACAAAGTATCTTGTTTTATTCCTTCAAATCTCACTGAATTCTTGTCTTGCTTGATATTCTATGTGATACTGAATGCTTTGTGACTGTTTCATGCATCTAAGGATTTTTTTTGCTTGTTATCATGGCATAATATATTTTGTTATTTTTGTTTTTGGGGTCATAGTCATACATTCAACATCCTTTATAATTTCTTTATGATTGTTTGGTGTAGACGACTCATTATGATTTTAGTCATATGTGATTCTGTGGACAATATTATTTCATAAACAATATAATTTGTTATAAACTATCACAATAAATAATAATTGCTAACACTTTAATGCTAAATATATAGGTAGTTGTTGAGTATACCTTCTTCATTGAAACAGTATGGAACAGTCTAGTCAACATTTGCCTCCGGATCATAACCAACAGTCACCTACACCACCTGTAATAGAACTTCAAGGGGCTGCCGCCACCAGTTCTGCACCAATAGCAGTAGATATTGGTGGAAATCAGCCAAATAACACAGTAACTTCTGCAGCTGAACCTACGGGAGATCATCCCACCCCTCCCCTTCCAAATATTACTAAGAAGCGAAAAGCAAATGCTAGCGGCCCCCGAAGAACTTCAAGTGCATGGGAGCACTTCACCAAATTACCTGAAAGTGAAGGTAAACAATCTCAGGCATCGTGTAATTATTGTAAAAAAACTTATTACTGTGACACCAAGACTCATGGAACATCTAACATGTTGGCTCGCCTTAAGACTTGCTCAAAATACACACATGCCATTAATAATGATCCCAACCAAAGAATCCTTTCTTTTGGGCCTGGTAGAGGTGCAGAGGATAGTGTATTAGGTGCCTCATCTCAGAGATTCAATGTAGAAGCATGCAAAAAAGCCCTAGCTTTATTTGTTACATTGGATGAGCAGCCCTTCAAAGCTATAGAGGGTGAAGGTTTTAAATTGCTTTGCAAACAACTTCAACCCCAATTTAGCGTTCCTTCCCGACAAACAGTTGCTAGGAACATCTATCAACTTTACCTAGATGAAAAGATTAGGTTGAAGACATTTTTTAGGTCAGATTGCACTCATGTTGCCCTCACAACTGATTGTTGGACATCAATTCAGAATTTGAATTATCTAGCTCTCACAGCCCACTTCATTGATAATAATTGGAATTATCATAAAAGAATTATAAGTTTTTCTATTGTACCCAACCATAAGGGTGAAACAATAGGAATGAGAGTAGAGGAAGCTTTGAGGGAGTGGGGTCTTAGAAATGTATCCACCATCACTGTTGATAATGCGTCATCCAATGACGTTGCTGTCAGTTATTTAAAAAACAGAATCAAGGATTTTAATGGGTTGGTACTAAATGGTCAGTTTTTTCACATGAGGTGTTGTGCCCACATTCTAAACTTGGTGGTTAATGATGGGTTAAAAGATATTGATCCCTCCATATCAAACATTAGAAATGCAGTTAGATTTGTGAGATCCTCACCTCAAAGATTTGCAAAATTCAAGGAGTGCATTGAGTTTTCCAATATTTCTTGTAAAAAGCTTGTATGTCTTGATGTTCCCACTCGATGGAACTCAACATACCTAATGTTAGAGGCTGCTGAGAAATTCCAAGCTGCATTTGAGAAGTTAGCATTTGAGGAAACTAGTTACCCAGAATACTTTGGGACAAGTTCTCCCCCCTCATCTGAGGATTGGGAGAAAGCACGAGTTTTTGTTAAATTTTTGAAGATTTTTTATGATGCAACCAAGTCTTTTTCTGCTTCTGTCCATGTCACCATCCATTCTGCATTTCATCAATTAGCTTTGATTCATTGTGAGTTGAAACAATCATCAATGAATCTTAATTCTATTTTTGCTCATATGGGTTTAGAGATGAAAAGGAAGTATGATAAGTATTGGGGTAATGCTCTTAACATTAATCAACTTCTTTATTTTGGAGTAATCCTTGATCCACGATACAAGCTTCGGTATGTGGAGTGGTCTTTTAGTGACATGTATCAACAACATGATACCAACTTTTCAAATGCATTAAGCATTAGTGTGAAGGATAATCTGTCCAGAATGTATTCTTGGTATGCTGCAATCCATGAGCAGCAAAATATGACTGCACAGTCCTCCCACAATTCACTGCAAGGGTAGTTCACGTGAGACAGCTTGTCAATCTGAAATAGCTACATATGTAGCTAGGACCGATGCTTTTAAACATTTGAGGGACAAAAATTCAATAGATCAAAAAAATGAACTAGAGAGGTACCTTGCAGAGTCTTGTGTTGATGGGGATGATAAGTTTGACTTACTTATATGGTGGAAACAAAATTGCTCTCGTTTTCCTATACTTTCAGCCATGGCAAGGGATGTATTGGCCACTCCAGTGTCTACTGTGGCATCTGAGAGTGCATTTAGTACTGGTGGTAGAGTTTTGGATATGTTTAGAAGTTCCTTGAGGCCAGAAATGGCTGAGGCACTCATATGTGCCCAAAATTGGCTGAAGCCTTCTATCAACCAAGTTAAAGACCTCAATGTCAATGAGGATTTGGAAATTTCTGAAAAAGTGTTAATAGGTATGGAAAAGTTTTTCTTTAGATTCTGTTTTTTATTTTTGTATTTGTCTTCATATTTATTAACCTTTTCTTTTCTTTGAAATTTCATTTCCCAAGAGCTTCAAGGAGAACCAACAGCTTTTGGAAGAGGTGCAAGAGTTGGATCTTCTACTGGACAAGTGTCATCATCTTAATCACAACCAATTTGTTGTGATTGAGAAAATATTAAAGTAATTTATTGACTTTGTTATGCAGTTCCTAAATTATATGTTGTTTACTTAATTTATTATCTCACCTGATTTAGTTTTTTGTATTATTTCCACAGTTATAACATGTTTTGACTTTTCTTTTTTTATTAAGAATTCATGTGCTTCCTCTTTGTGACATAATTTTTTTCTTAATATTTCTTTTCCACTGCACCAATTAGTAGAACATGTGGAAAATAATTTTCAAGTTAATTTCCACAAACACAGAACTAGTAGGACCAGAAACAGAGACCCCTGTCAGTGCTGTATCCATTCGTAGAATCCCTCGGTGTGCTTGTCTTCATTAATTTATTCTACTGTCATTTTCTTTCAAACAAATTGTGAAATATCTATAGTTTTTGTAATGGTTTTATTGATTTATATGTACAGGGTTCCATCAAATATGCCTCTCTATGATATACTGAATGAATTCCAAAAGGGAAGTAGTCATATGGCTGCTATTGTTAAGGCTAAGGTAAAAGGAAAAGAACTCCACAAAAAATCGATGAAGAGAAATATGAAGAAAACAAAAGTGTTGATGGGGATTCACTGCTGACTAATCCATTGCTATGAGCTGTCTTCTAAAAGCCCTGTATGTATATACTGTAATAATTGTTTGCAAATTCAATGTTTATATTTCTCAAATTATATTTTCTTTAAGAAATTGATTGCATGCTTTTGTAGATTCACATGGATATGCAAATTACAATGCATGACTTGATGTACAGATTAAGGATACTCTTATTTACTTGTCACATCTTGACCATGATGATATTGAGTAACATTGAATCTATACATAACAGGTTAGTTGCTCTCTTTGTTCCTTTTTAATTCACTTTCTTGTTATGACAAGTTTTCTATCTTCTAATGGGATTATATATATAATATGGTAATGGTATGCAGAGTAAAATTTATCCTTTCAAATATTTCTTCAGTTTCAGGTTATTGTGTATGGTGCATGTCCTTTCACATCAGCCATTCTTGACAAGTTGATATAAGATCCGGGTTATTGTGTATGGTAAAACATTTTGTTGTTGTGCTACGAGTTGGGACCATCAGATGTGGCTATGTCCTCCTATACCTTGGACTGAAATTATCTGGGTTTTGTTTGGTGCCATTGGGGTTTTCTGTTCATCAATACTTTGTTGTCTTTGGTTTGCATTTATGGAATTTTTTGTTTGGAATAAGATGACAATTCTGTAATTTTGCTACTGCAGCTATATCTGAATTCTGGTTTGATTATTTTGCCACTCATCTAAGAAAGAATTTTATTGGTGCTTATGGAAATTTGGATTTTGCAAACAGTATTAGTTGGAGGTAGATGTTTGGGTGATGTAGTTGTCCTGCTATGTGGAATCTTCCTGCTGTGCCTATGTTGCTGTTACAATTTTCATTTGTGGGAGCTGCTATAATTTTTTCACTTGCTGGTAAATGTCTTTAGGGTGCTTACCATTTCTTTGTTTGTTATTATAATAGGCACCTTTTTAGTTGCTGGGAAATGGGAATTGCGTTATTTTTTATTTTGTTTTCCCGGTTAGATTTTGGTCTAGTGTTTGTAATTTTAATTTCTGAGCCAGTGACCATAGCCACGGACCCCATGGTCTATGATATATGGATAACGCCTAAATTGAAAGCAGGGACGTGATGTAGAATTCCTAATTTTATTTTAGTTTATTTTATGTATTATTGCATTTGGGTTTTTTTTGTTTATGTTAATAAAGTTCATAATATAGAAATATGTTTAATCTAATTAAAATTGAATTAAGTTTTATGATAATTATTTTTACTCAAACTCAAATCATATTAATTGGATAACCGGTTAAAGTATAAAAAATGGATTTTATCTAATAAAGAACCGACCCAATCCGAATACACCCACCCGCGTACCGCATTACCCGAATGAAACGCATTACCCGAATGAAACCAAATTAAATCACCCGATTACATTCTTGGTCGGTGATGGGTGAGCAAATGACTATAATGGGTTCCAACAGTTCTGGATTTTTGAGCCCGAACCCACCCAAATTCGACCGCTGGACAGGGCTAATTAAGAGGAAGTAAGTAGGATTATTCCATAATAGCGTAACGACGTGCCATAAACCTGACCCGAATATATTTTAGTTAGAGATGACATAATAAAAGTCCACTCAATTACATCGATACTTACAAATTGTTATTGTTAATTAATTACTGCATCTCATTTCAAGCAACTTCATTCGAACTTTTTTCATTTTTTCTTGATAAAGTCGTTCATTTGTCTTTTCCTGTTTCTAATGGAAGTTAGGCCATCAAATCAAGTTGCTCTAGGAAACTGCAAAAGGAATCCGTCTCAAATGTTTTTCACATGAAAACTAGACAATATACTTCCAAGCAAATAGCCAGATATCATGCCATGCCAGAATTGTAAACTCCCTTTAGATTATTACACAAGCGCTGTGCCAATATCTCTTGGCCTTTGTTCTTGTCTATCCATCTTATTAACCAATTAAAAGTTGATGATTTGCTTCAGACATTCACACTATTTTCCAATCCATCATTGCATGGTTGGATTTTGTATAGGAATCTGACATTAGAGATAATGATTGATTTGAGCTTTCGAAGAGATGGCCTTTCTTTTAGGGGGAGAGAATGTTCAATGTTGCTCTGTTCCAAACCAGAATACGCTATATACTTCTGCTATAGACTTACAATAATCTGATGATTGATTTACATACCTTGTTAATCAATAATTGAGATATCAAATATCATTAATTGATCTAAAAATAAATTTGATTGGCAAGAATCATTTTCTGTTTAAGAATTCTGTTGATAATGTCCAAGGGAAAGAGGATTAATTCAATTTTTTTCTTAATAGATATGATTAATTTTTAATTGGACTCTCTTGCACAGGGTTACATTTTTTCAAATCATTCTGGTAATATGGAACAGGGGATAGGAAGCAACTAAAATGAACAGAGAGGATAGAATCCCCTTCTCCCCCACTGAACTGGAGCAAACTATGGTTGTGTCATTAGATTACACAATTATTTTCCAGTTTCAAATCTGTAATGGTAGCCTCAATTTACAAAATAATTAACAAAACAACATACCTATATGAATCACGTACCCGTGCCACGGTGCAACCTTGTTTCATTAGCCGCACATTCTTAATCTGACTTTCTGCTGTCAGGATGTGACTATTTCCTACTGAGATAGACCTTGAAGTTGGGAGCTGGCTCAATAGGCAAGTAGTGAAATTTAATCAATTACTCAGTCCTTAATTACATTTCAGCTGTGATCATCTTTTCTTATCATATGATTTCTTGAATTATGGGACGGAAATGGTGTTGGTTTTTTGCATTAGAAGTGGGTAACAAGGGTGGATGCATGGATGGTTGGTTTTATTTGGTCGTTGCCGTTTATAGATGCTGATATATACTTTTCATCAAACAACTGATACTACTGCCTTAGCCCTTAAGCAGAGAAATGGGAGACTGAGTGTTTGTTTGGTTTAAATTTTGAACCATTCAGAATCAATTTTGTAGAATTGATTTTAAATCACTTTTGTTCAATGTGCTTCGTAAAACGTGCACACTCATTTTCAACCATTGATTTCTAGAATCTCAACTGTAAACCAAACGGACCCTGAATCCTCACGAAGGAATTAAATTGTGGTCTATAATTGCACGCATTGCAATTGTTGGATACATATTGTGTTCATTGTGCCAGTGACATGTTGCCATGTTGGTTAATTCTTGATGCTCTCCGTGCAAGCGTAATGAAATCCAATAGTCCAATAGATATAGCGGCCTTATTAACGGCAAACATTTAGTGGGCTTGAAGCTACTGAAATTATAGGAAGCCCTATTTATTAATAGGCAAACTATGTTCTTATTCAATAACAATGAATAAATTGTCTTTTTTTTTTTTTTGGGTCAACCAATGAATAAATTGTCAAATCAAATCAATCTGAATTCTTGACTCTGGGCTGCTTCCTCGCTCTCTCCATAGAGAATGAAGATAGTACGCCTTTTGGGCTTTCACCCTCCATGGAAGGGTCTCCATGATGGGAGGATTTTTTAATTACTCTAGTTTGGTGAGTTATTTTTTTGTTTAATTACACTATTAATCTCTTTAATTTGGACTTTATAATTTTGGTCTTTCAAGATTTTTTCATGAAAACTAATTTTTAAAATTGAGCAAATTTGGCCCCTATGTCATTTGCCTTATACCGGAAACTCTCAAATTCTTATTTTTAATCTAAATATTTAGGAGTTTATAATAAATTTAAGATATGAAATAGTTTTAAAGGTTCAAAAGTAAAAAAAAAAATAATAATAGAAATTTGATTAAATTTAAGAATTTTGTAGGGTATGAAATTAAGGTTTAAAGAGGGAAAAATGGGATTTTTTATATTGGATAAAATTTGATATTTTGATTTTTGAGTTTTCAGATTAAGAAGATTTAAAATGATTTAGCCAATTCAATTTGTGAATATATTGAATAGAAAGTGAGAATTTGAGGATTTTAGGTTGAAGATAGTTGGGGGAGGGATCGAATTTATGTAGTTTTGAAAGTTGAGGGACTTAATTTGCTCAAAAAATTTTGAGGGACCAAAATTGCAGAAAATTCAAACTAAAGAGGCTAAAAGTACAATTAAGCCTGTTCTTTTTCTTTATACTTTAGTGAGAGTTTTTTTTTTAATTTTTTTCTCCACTTCCTTCTTTACGAGAATTCATTAGAGCGTTATTTTTCAACACTATTTTACTTAGATCCACTACCTTTTATACACTTCCACCACTAGAGCTCGATTATGCAACACTTGTTTTACTCAGATTGACTAGGGTTGATGCTGTGGATTTTTTGCTTGAAGTTGATGTTGGACATGTGCTGATCCGGAAGGAATAAACAGGAAATAAGAAGAAAAGTCCTTGACTCTTTTAGATTTTTTTTGGAATAGGATGCTTTGATTTTATTTTTCTGTTATTATTAGAATTTCTAATTATTGTTTACATTGACTCAATATGCATGTTTGATTTGTTATTTTGATATGTAGTGCATTGTTGTGATACTTTTTATTTAACATCCTATAAGCTTTGTAAGTGTCATTGGACTTCTTTTAATAAATGATCTCTTGACGAAAAAAACTTTAGGCAATGGAATTAGATCTTCTTCAATACTGGTAGTTTCTTTTATGGAAAAGAGTACTGAAATGTTCTAATATGAGAAAAAACTCTCTCTCTCTCTCTCTCTCACACACACACATATAGGGGCCATATCACGTGAGAACACATGACCATGGTGAGAAATGAGAATAAACAATATTGACCATTAGATTAATAATAGCGATTCAAATTACATATTTCATTATAAGGTCACGTGACCCAGGACCCAATAAGTAGGCATGACAATGAAATCCGAACCCACGGGTACCGTCCTGCCCCCACCTTGACTTTGATAGGGAAATCCGTTTTGACCGGGTTTAAGGAAAACCCGCTCTCGAACCCGCCCCTCCTTTAATCGGGGCGGGGGCAGAGGCAAGTTTGGGGTTCCAGAACCCGCCCTGTCCCCGAACTCGCCCCAATATAATAATTAAATAATTATAATTATACTAATAGTCAAATAATAAAGGTAAACTTATGTATTTTCCTTAAGATATAATATAGTTCTCAAGTTTATCATTTCTTTACAATTCTCAATGTCTATATTCACATATTATTTGAGTTAGAATTTATTAGATAAATATGACTCATTTAAAAATATGTATTTAAGTTATTAAAAATAAAAAAATATAAAATAGAGAATGTAAGATCCCTGTGGGTTTCCCCGAACCGGATCCGCAGGAATGAAGTTGAGTTTCATAATTTTATACTCGCTCTCTTTAAAGTCGAACTCAGACGGACTTTTACAGGGACGTGGAAAGCAAAACTCACCCCCAACCTACTCCGTTGCCATGACTACCAATAGGGCTGTAAATGAGCTGAGCTATTCATGAACTATTTGAGCTCGCATTGTTAAATGCTCGACCAAACTCATTCGTTTAATTAAACAAACAAGCCCAAACTTAAAGTTGGGCTCGATTATTTAAATGAGCCAAGCCCAAGTACCTTCCAAGGTTATTCCACTCCTGCATGTTTAGTAACTCTGCAATAATCCGCTTACTGTCCTAGGACACACCTTTCCCAAAAATGATCCCTGATTTGGTCAGATTAATTTTCTGACCAGAAGATTTAGAAAAGGTGTTCAAAATTCTGGTTATCTGCAAAACTTCTTGGGCCTCAGCTCTAGCAAAGATAATGGAGTCATCTGCAAAAAGTAAAGTGAGTTAAAGTTGGGGAAGAGGGATTTAATGATAGGCCCATTATATCCCCATTCTCCTTAGCATTAGAGAATAAGTATGAGAGAGAGTGTCTATGGCTAAAATAAATAGGTAGAGGAACAGTGGGTGCCCCTGCCTGAGTCCCCTATCTGGATGGATTTTCCTAGTTTCAACCCCATTAATCCTATAACTATATGACACAGAAGACACTAGATTCATGATACCAAAAACCCAAGAGGGGTGAAAACCAAAAGCTAAGAGAGTGTGGCGGAGGAAGCCCCACTCAAGTCTATCATAAGCTTTAGACAAATCAAGTTTGAGAGCCATGTGATGTTTTCCTGCACCTCTTTTATTTTTCAGCCCATGAAAAACTTCTTGAGCAATAATCAGATTATCCTGAATTTTCCTCCCACTTACAAATGCACTTTGGTTTTGAGAAATGAGGCCATTCATGAGAGGTTTCAGCCGCTTAACTATAATCTTTGAGATGATCTTATAGATAAAGTTGCAACAACTTATAGGTCTGTAGTGGTGGATGCTCTCAGGAAGAGGGATCTTACGGACCAAGGCAACCAATGTCTCATTAATCTCCTCCTTAACAATTCCCCTTCTGAAAAACTATAGAATCACAGCTATTACATCGTCTTTGATGGTCTCCCAATGCTTTTGGAAGAAGAGACCATTCAAGCCATCTGGACCAGGGGCTTTCATAGCCCCCAAACTGAACACAGCTGCCTTAATATCTTCCTCACTAAACGACCTCATAAGATCTTCATTCATTACATCTGTAACCTTCTTAGGAAGGGACTGCAAACAATCAAATATAATTCTCCGATCCTTCAGACTTGTAAACTCCTTTGAAATGCTTCAGAATCAATTTCTCTACATCAGATTGACCCTCTATCTAGTCTCCCGCGCTATCCTTGAGCTTGTAAAGCTTGTTCCTGTCCCTTCTTTGGATAGTTGAAGCATGAAAGAATTTAGAATTCCTATCCCCATGTTGTAACCATTTAAGGCGAGAATGTTGTGCCCAATATATATCTTCCTATTTTCTCAATAAATCAATTTGTCTCTTTAGATCTTGAATTATGCCCCAGTTATCACCTAATTCTAAAGTAGGTGAATTTAGTAATTGTTTCAGCTCTTCATTTAATTTGAAAATCTCCTGGTCAGCACTTTTAAAGGTTATATTGTGCCAATTCAGTAGAGTAGATTTGAAATTCTTTGCCTTTTTAAGAAATCTGTCCCATACCTGGGACCCCTGTGAGTAGGGGTGTTCAAGACCCGACCCGTCCCAACCCGTCCTACTCGGGTCGGGTCTGTTGTTGTCCTACAAGAAAGAATAGAACCATACCGGGTCTCATCGGGTCTCATTTTTTTACCCGGCATCGGGTTGAGGACGGGTTCGGGTTAACCTTCGAGTTACTCGGCCCGTCCTTTATATATAAATATAATATTTATTACTTATGATTTTCTATTATATAAAGTCCTAACCTTATTTTTTTCATTTTAGATGGGGTTTTGTAGTCTAAGTTTCCTCTATTTGCCTTTAAAAATACATTCTATACATAAAATTATATAGTGATATAATGTTATTCTTGGTTAATAATATCCCAAACTTTAAAAAAGTAAAAAATATTGCATACATTAAGAGATATTTTATTGTATGCAATATACTTATTAATGGTATGAACTATTTTCTTTTGAACATTGTTATATGATCATTTCATGATTATATTTAGCTTATATATCGGGCCAACCCGGTTCTGTCCTATTTAGACCCGGTTTTACTTAGACCCGCACATCATCGGGTCTCTTCGAGTCTATGGACGGCTTCAGGTCTATAGAATTAGCCCGATCAAAAATTAGGGCCAGATTAGGGACAGGTGAAACTCGTCCCAACTCGTCCCATGAACACCCCTACCTGTGAGCGATCTATCCAACCTTCCTGAATAACAGAACTGCAATCCTCATGTTCCTCCCAGAATGCTTCAAACTTGAAGTAGCTGCAACTCTTCAAATTCGGTTTAGGCCAACAAATGATTGGGGTATGGTCTGAGGAAGTTGATGGGATGGCTATCGCCATAGCATTAGGAAACAAAGACCTCCATTCCCAGTTTACCAAGATTTTGTCCAACTTTTCTCTAGTAACAAAACCATTATGAGGGTTGCTATACCAAATGAATCTACAACCCTTGACTTCCAAATCCATTAGTCCCGAATTAGAGAAAAATTGTCTGAACAAATTCATTCTTAATTGCTGCTGAGGGTGCATGCCATCCTTCTCATGTTGGTAAAGTAGCTTGTTAAAGTCTCCTATCATGATCCAAGGCCTATCAAGACAAATACGAAGGGCCTGTATACGATCGCAGAGATTTGTACGCTGCTGAAACGTTGGATTTCCATAGATGAAAGTCACTTCCCAAACCTTCACTTCCAATCTATCTTCAATATAGGCTTGGATGAAATTATTGTTCTGATGAGAAACAGAAAATTCAAGGGGCCCACTCCACATAATACATAAACCTCCTGTGAGCCCATTAGGATCCACCCAAAAACAATGATCGAACCTCAATTGCCTTTTGATTCTATCAATCTTACTACCTGTAGCCCGTGTCTCAGAAAGAAATACCAAGGACGATTTATACTTGGAGCACAGCTCCTTTAGCTTGCGAATTGTCGAGGACGCCGCCAAACCTCGATAATTCCAACTAATCCAACTCATGGTTGGGGGTGGGGCAGCTTAAGGTCTGCCTCCCCACCCTTGAAGAATTTACCTTGGATTAGCTGCTGTAACTTTGCATCTTCTCTGCTTGAGTCATCATCTACATTAAGAATCTTACTCTTTTTGCCTTGTGGTAATAAATAATCAAAGAAATCCCCATCATCAAAAATCACATCCTCCCTGTATCTTTTGAAGGATAGGGAATTGTTCCAGCTCACTATAAGTTGAGATTCCTCCTCTTGTTGCAATTTAACAGAGACCAAACTGTGACTCTTCTCATCATCATCTTTTGGAAATTCTACAATGTAGCCCAAGTCTTTTGTCTTTTCCTTCTCCGCAGGTTTTTTAGAGATAATTCTTTTACATTTTTGGATTTGTAAAAGGTCCAGAGCAGTTCCTTGATATTTGTTTGACAGGGGACTAGGGTAATCCAAAATTACTAGGTCTTTTTGTAACCCAATAAACTCCTGGCTAGGCCCAACAGATCCAAATTTTCTGGCCCAATCCAACTATATTTTATTTTCCAATAGGTTCACCTTGGTAACATGTGGCTTGTCATTTCCACTAGTTATAGTGGAGGCCCATAAGGTAGAGGCACGGTTCTTACTCCAACACCCTCTGCCACGTCAGATATAGTAGTGGGGGACATGTGTGGCCCCTTAGTGCCAGGATCTGATGCTATTGCCTCCTCTGTGTATCCTCAGGAAGGAAAGACAAATAAACACACAATTATAAGAAATAGACTATGAAATAATTTGCAACAAAAAATTCAGCCCACTAATTAAATAAAATCTTTCGGCCAAAGGGGTTTCTGGATCTCCCTTTTGGGTCTGCTGAGGCCTAACTGTGCATTGCTATCATTATAGGTCACCAAAAAAATCTTATAGTTATAATTAATTGTTGTGATTGCTCACAAGAACTTAATGTTGTCATTATATGTCTCAAACTAATTTTCGCAGTTGCTTTGCCTCATGGGTTTAAACTTTGTACGCAACTTTGCAGGCATACTTTTTTTTTTGTCAACAACTTTGTAGGCATACTGAACTTACTAAGAAGTCAAACCAAACCTAAGCAGGCTTTTTTTTTATAAGCCCAAACCTAAGCAGGCTGAAGCATTCATCTCCAATATGTTCTTGCACGAGCGAAGCCCAAACTGCATTTAGTAGGGCGAACCCAAACCCAATATATATAACTTAAACAAGTCTCGCTCAACACTAGTGCAGTGCTCATTGACCCAAAAAAGAAACAGTACAGCTTGGGGCTTTGGGCAATGCAGTGCCCAGTGGGACCAAAAATAGTCCAAAAATATAGTTGGACAAGGGGAATAAAAACAATGCAGTTGTAAGCACCATTTCTCAATGGTTTCAGCCCCCAAGTTTGGCTTGGCATCGAATGGCATCAATATTCCCCATTATTCTCCCTATTAATTATTTTAACTTTGGGAATAATCAAAGTCAAATAGCATTATGGTTAAGTCAGTATCTGTACGTACGTCTTTCCCCCTAAAATCCTTTTTGTCTCCTTCACAAATGAAAAAATTTCATTTATATCAACTTTTTTTTTTGTCGAACATTTATATCAACTTGACAACACTTAAAGGCATGCATGTTTGGATGGAAGAGAACGAAGGAAAAGGGACATTTCATACTTCCTTTAATTTTGGAAGATTTTAAAAATCCAAACTAAAAACAAGAATAAAGTTAGTATCACTTAACCCCTCAATATTTGTCCTTCCCTCTTTTTATTAAAACAAAAATATCTAACTTATTGTTTTTCATTTAATTCAAGATTTACGATAGACTCTCCTACCATTTTAAATTTTGGATACGACTTAATCTTAAATACTATTCGCTTCATTTCTTTTTAACTATTGTTTTAGGATTTCAAATTTGTTTTTAAATAAGTGTTTGTTTTCACATATCAAGACAATAATAAATGCTAATTTTCTAATTTTACCCCTATCATAATCTAACTCTTTTTTATTTTAAATATTTATTACTACATAAAGCTATATCATAAATGTTTTAAAAGTTAAAAATTTTATAAATGTATTATTTATGTTTCCAACAAAAAATTTACTCCATGGTAAGAGATAAAGAATGTGAATATAAACACATGGTGTTTAATCATAGTTATTGAAAAAAGAGAAATATTAATTACATTAATAAGAGAAAAAAATGACATTTTTGAAGAAAAAAAAATGGGACTTAAAAAACAGTTATTAAGTATATTCATTAATCCTTATAAAAAACCTTAGATAAAAAGAGGCGGAAGGAGTAATTATTAAGGTGAAAATTACTCTAGGCTTATATTTTTAATTAGTTATCACTACAAAAAGAGGTATTTTAGCAGGGGTTATTTTATTTATTTTCCCCGCGTTTTAAACCCACGTTAAATGATTTAGCAGGGGTTGCCCGAACCGCGGGTAATGTCGGCGTCACTAACGTATTCCCCGCGGTTCTGAGAAAACGCTGGAAAATACAAACTTTACTTGGGGTTGTAAACCCGAGGGTAATTACTGGGGTTGTGTAACTGCGGATAATTACCAAGGGTTGTGCAACCGCGGGTAATTATCGGGGGTTGTACACGCACATGTACCTAAGGTTGCGTGACCGCCAATAACCATTGAACTTGTTATCAATTAAAACCGTAGATAGTCCTAATTTTCAGTCTATAATTTTATACAATTTCTTACACTTTAAAAATGGAACAAAATTAGTCTTAGGAGAGATTTTGACCCCCTCCTAAAAATTGAACCACACATAAAAACTCATTTAAAATCCTTCCCCTCCAAATCCCTCCAACCAAACATAGGCTACAAGTTTTTCTTCTGATCACTCAATATATAGTTCCTAAAAACAATTTAAAATATTTTTCATATTAAAAAGGCATGAATCAGTAAAATCTATTGAGGGGAGATCACATAAATAAGGTAAACCAAACTGGTGTTCTAAAATATCTCATTATATTGAGTTGAAAACATGATCTTTATGACATACCTTATACCTAATAGCTTCATATGTTCCATAAACAGCACCCTGAAAGAAGCAAAGAGATTAGGTAAAGGTGTATTAAAACTTTTAAATGCAAGTGAATTAGATCCAACAAGAAAACAAAATGGTGGCCACTACTTTTCAAAGCAAGATTCCAGATAATTCAGACTTCATAAATTTTCAAAGATGAGACTTAACATTTTATATTTATGATTAAGAGTCAAGCTCATGGAGATGATAAAAATATTAACCATATAATTATATTGAATATAATATCAAGATTTATTAAAATTAAATAATATCATTACTTACATATAATTATATGATAATTAACACTAATTTTTCTCACTTCTCCCGGCCCTTCTGTGTGATATATACATGTTTGTCTATGAATGGCTTATCACGATATGCCAAGAAATAAAATCTTTTGGACTATTGAAAAATGGACTACATTATTAGCCATTTCCTATAAAATACAAAAAATCAAAAGCACTCTTACGATGACTGCTCTGCTCACATAATTTGGACTATTGAAAAATTATATTCTTATGCATAATTTGGTACCACTCTGTCTGCAGCATGACAAAGAGATGTGTAACATATAAACGGAGAGAGTATAACTAAACTAGAATCTGGATTCAATTTCAGACAACCACAAGAAAACAATAAAAATACATACCTTGTTTCAAAAGCACGAGACTGGAAATATTCGTGCTCAGAGGGTGGCTTTTCAACGTACAAGTTCCCTGCATATAATAAAACCATTTATAAAACATAGACTGTCAATCTAAATAAAATGTATTGGATATCTTAATTTGAAGAGCCAATTTAGGTGATGGCTAAAACATAATGAACCTTATTATTCCTTCATCCTCCTTTTCAGACACTTGTTTGAACAAATTATCAATTATTTCAACCTTAGGATAAATCAGTTATTAATCTAACAAGTAATATAATTAACGTGACTTGAGGACAGTCTCAAAAAGATCTAAAAGACTCTTCAGATGCAAAGCAAGGGAATAAGCACCCAATTTTCAACTTGGAAATATCAAATATTCATGCATAGCCAACAAAAGAAAAAGAAGTAACAAGGAATAACAAATAAAATAGAAATTGTTTTTGAATACCTGCACATCCTTCATCAAACTCATCCATATAAGATCCTATGCAATTATTAGCAGTAGCAGAAAACCCTTGAAGATCATGTTTTCAAGGGTGATTTGGGATCCTGATGAGTATAAGAGAAGGGATAATCTTGCTTGGAAGTGATAATGATGAGGGGAGTATGAGATTTGGGTAAAAGGGCAGGGAGGTTAGTCTAAAACTCTGTACGAGGTTGCTCATGCTTTCATATGCCATTTGCTAGTAAATTGTTAAAAGTAATGTGTAATTACTGAGTACGATATCATTATGTCATTTTCCACTGGATATAAACTTCAAATTCAATGAATAAATTAAAAATAATGGTTCACAGACATTCTTAAATCATATAATTGAATGCATTGTGAGTGGGAAATATTATAATGGTTTGAAAATGAAATATATATTCTTTAGTTATATATAAAGCAGCAACCTCACTCACTGTAAGTCAAGCAATGATGCTATTTGTTCACAGTACTACAAAGGTTAACCGGAGGTGCAAGCAAGCAAAGGTCATACCAAAACGAACAGGAGCCATCTCCTAAGTTGAAACTAGAGCCCTGGATTGGAGAAGAGCATCTTTAGCTTTTACCATTGACTTCTAAACAAAGCCTTGAGTTAGCAGCAGTCAAGAAGGACATATAGTTGTCATACGGAAAAAGAGGTTTACCATTAGGCATCAAAGCTCTTTTTCCTCTTACATTTTTATGGTATTATTAAAATTTAAATGCTTTAAAACAGATTTACCATTATATGTGGTCTTCTTCCAGACTTATCCATCAAAATGGCTCCTAATATAGTGAATGGAACCTCTCATTCATTTTAACAAATGAAGTTCAAACAGAAAAGTGCAGTTATATGATTAATGTCTGAGAAATCGGCATATGGATGAACTACTACCTGCATACAGATCAAGCATAGGCTATATGGTACCAATCTTTCCTGAAGAAAGTCCTGTAAATCAAGTTGTAGCTTGTAGGTCAATAAATATTACATATGATATAATTGCATACTTTATATCAAATTATCAATTCAATCATAAACATTAACTAAGAAAAGTAGAGAAAAAGGTTATAAGGTACACAGAGTATAAAATCCAATTAATCCAATTATATTTGTTGCACTCACTATTTATGTTTGACAATTCCCCAGTATATAATTATTCTGGATTCTAAAAGAATGGGTAGGTGGTTTTGTGTCTTGTTGCTTGTTCTTGCTCTTGTTGTGGCTACAAGTGCAAGAAATGTCAACTAGAAAATTTTGACATATAAGAAAACAGAAGCAATAGAGCAAGAAAAAAAAAGACTACCTGGTGCAATAATCCCATGAAGATTAAAGTCCCCCATGCTTTTGCATAAGTTAACCTCCTAAAATTAGAAAAAAAAAACAATCAGAATGTCCAATACACTATGAGCTATGTTCAATTCATGGAGATGATAAAAATAGATCCTCATACAACCTGTAGGAAATAATGTGTTTAGGAACAAAACACTATGTAATGCGTGTACAGTACAGGGGAGACTGCCTTCATTCATTGTGGCCACCAAAGTTATGTCTCTATTTGGTAATAAGATGAGGCATAGTAACAGAACACCATGCCCATAGTGTCTGAAAAGAAGCTCAGCCACCTAATCTCATAGCTTGATAAATTGAATTTCGTTATTTGTGACAGCTATAAACATATTAGCATGCACATGTGGATGGGTGAAATAAAACACAGAAAGTAGAACATGTTGAAATAAAACCAAGAAAGTAGAACCTTAAAAAAAATAAAACCATATGATCCAAGAGCTAAAATCATCAAGAATCTCAGTGCAAAAACATACCTATTAATTCTTGAACCTTTAAGATTCAACTAGAGCAGAAAAGGAAAGCAACCAAGCACTGCCCAAAATCTAAGAAGCAATGTCTCTACCTGAAAACCAAACATATATACCATCAAAAATAGTGTAGGAGCACTATCTTATCTAGCAGTGTAGCATAGAACAAAGTTTACTTGCATGTTTCAAAACACAGAGAGAAAAAGAAGCAACAGAGAGAAGAAGTGGATTACCTCAGCGCAATATATGGAGGAAGCAATGCTAGAAAAGGTTCCAGCGAAGGGTGAGAAGAAACGAAAAGGAAAGAAGAACGAGAATCGCGAACCAGGAGTAGAAACTACAAATCGAAACGAGAATCGTGAACCAGAAACGCGAATTAGGGATAATTGCGAACCAGAAACGCGAATTAGGGATAATTGCGAACCAGAAACGTAATAGAAGTAGAAGCTAATCGCGAACCAGAAACATTGACCATTCCCAAACCCTAGCCTTCACCAAGCCCCTCCTCAACATCGCAAGCACCGTCATCACCAGAAAATCCGACTTCGTCACTCACAAGATCTCCCAAACACTCGTCTCCCTCAGCGTCCACTCTGCCTTCCCCTCCCCCTTCGGCGCTCTCCACGGTGACATTGGAGTCCTCGGTGATCGCAATGTCTTCGTCCTTCTCAGTAAAGGCGCACGCCTCATCGCTGTCACCTCCGTCACAGGGAGCACCTAGTTGGTGGTTTTCATATGGTTTTCAGTGACTTTGCCCTTTCATATGGCTTTCGGTCACTTCGAATAAATCGTCGTCACCTCCAGTTACTTCGACTGCCATGGTTTTCGGTGACAGCATTGCCATCGCACTCATGGCTGCAAAGCAAAAATGAAATAGGAAACTGTGGAAAGACGAACTAGGGCACTGGAAAGATCAAAAGATATTAGCGTGAAATAAATTGAAATTGAAAGAGCTCTAATTAACATTTATTTAATCAAGAAAATTAACGATAATTAAAATCGTGGTTAAATAAAATAAACCGTGGATAATTTTGTTAATTACCATCGGTTAAAACCGATACTAAGTGCATGTCACTAATGTTAATTATTGTTATTTTACGGGGGTTGTCTTAACCCCCGTTAAATAACTGCGGGTAAAATCTCATTTTCTTGTAGTGTATCTCCCGTTATAATGTGATACTCTAAAACAAAAATTCAAATATTACCCAACTGCTAAAAGTTTTCAAGGGATCAAGAGCTGCCTTCCCAGCCAAAATAGTTATAACTTCCATGGAAGAATATAATAATATTGTTACATCAACGTTCTTTCGAAGCTCTGAAGCGGTATTTTGGAGTGTAAATGGCTTGCAAGATCAGATTCAAAGGTATTAGCAAAGAAGGAACCTTTTTTTTCTTTGGTGAAAAGAAGGAACCCTTTTCAAGCTGGAAGAAAAACTTGTATTACAAGATAGAAACAGATTACCATTGATTAGCCAAAACAAGAAAAAGAGAAAGTTTTGTATCAAAAGGACTCATAATACACATACTTTAATAATACCACAATGATGCCTCATGCTTTTTAATTTCGTTCCCCAACTTTATGAAATTCCTTTTATGTATCTTCTTTTATATGATGATGAAGAGAAGAAACTAGGATTTACTCCAGATCAAGGAATGGTATTGATCCGATATTCCTGAAGGTATGGTTAGTTATTTGGCGCAATACCTATCGTCAGATCAATATTCAGAAAGTTGTAAAAGGAAATGATAATCAAGAAGGGTGCCAATAGATACCTATCAATTGGATTTTTAATTACTATAGATTGGTACTTTTTCATGATTAGTCACTTCTCATGGGGGAATTCTTCAGCTTTAAGCTTATTTCTGTTTTATTTAATTGATTATTAAACCCGAAAATTGGTCCACCGTTATTATATAAAATGTGCATGCGTGGCGAGTGTGTTGTAAAATTCTGCAGACATTTAAGTTTTGTTTATTAGAATTTTCATTTCATTTAACTTATTTTATTTAGATATTGAATAAATTAGTATTTTTTCTTATATGTTTGGTTTAAATTTTTAAGTGTCTTTATTAAATTTTTTTTTTTCATTTTTGACTGGAAATATAGTTATGGATTTAACTCTTGGGTTGGAATGGTGGTCAAGTAAATCCTTCTCCTAAAAGTGGCGACTCAATATTAAATAAATATTCGACAAAAAAAGAGATTAGATAAATATTAAAAATATGTAAAAACGAGATATACAAAAATTTTACCCATAATTTGAAGTTATACTAGAATATGTAAGCTCGTAGAGAGTAGGGGTGAGCGTGAGATGGATTGGAATGGGTTTTTTCCATCCCATACCTGATCCTAACTTTTTATCAGACCAAATTTTCAGACTCGAATCCGTCCATAAACCCGAAGAAACCCGACAATGTAAAAGACTACTTGAAACCCGAACCCGTCCACAACGAAGAAACCCGTCCAGAAACTCTAAATCCTAAAATTTTACTTTGTTATGAACTTTCAAATATTGTTAAGAGAAAAATATCATTATATTATTATATAACTTTATGTATGGAATGTGTTTTCAAAGTAGATAGAGCCTCTATCATAGAGAAAAGTTAAATTAAAAATTATCTAGAAAGTTAAAATGATGTTAAGCCTTTAAGTAATATAAAATTATAAGTGTTATATATTATATATATACATATGTGGGACAGGTTGGGTAACCTGAAGATTAACTCAAACCCGTCCTCAACCTGATACCGGGTTATTGAATGACTCGATTAAACCATAATCTTTGATGTGGGACAAGGTCTAACCCGACCCGAATAATTGGGTCGGGACGGGGTCCGTAGGATGGGTCGGGTTTTGCTCACCCCTAGTAGATAGTTAGAAATTAAAAAAAAATTAAAGATTTACCATTAAATGACCAAATAAATCTCGAAATACAAAAGTGTGTTTCGTAAAACATTTCAGTAAGATGAAAATTGAAATTAGAAATTGAAAACATTTCATCGAGATTTGATAAAGTAATGTTTTAGTTAACGATAGCTTTTTTTAGAGAAGTTATTTGAGATAATAAATTATGTTCTTATATATCATTTTACTATTATAAACTAGTTCAACAATTAGTTTTACCAACCATTTCAACAAAATCAGCTAATTTTTCAAGTTTTACATAACTTTTCAGCTAATTTACCAAACATATTTTCAATCTAAATGTATAAATAAAAATGGAAGAACAGAGAAAATGAAGATCATCCTGTGCGCAAAATTTGTTTTTAGTTCGGGCCTTAAATATAATTGAGATTTGATTTTAGTCTCTGCGATTTAAAACGGGTGAATTTGGTCTCTTAAAAAATAAAAATACCTTTCTACAGTAAAAAATTTGTAGCTAATTCCTAGCAATATTTATAGCAATACTGTATAATAATGATTAAATTAGTGTGTTTCCAATTTTTAAAGAATCTAAACCATTAATTATAGAGACTAAAACCAAATAGTACTTAAAAACATATTTAGTTAAGACTTAAAAACTATGAATAAAGGAAAGATGTAATCAGCGGTCGATGTATGTCAGTTTTTTTTAATAGCTCAACAATTCTTTAAGGTTCTTAGACGGCTATTGCTATTAAAGGAAGCATAATTCTTCTTCTCTGGGTGTTAATTAGTTTTTGCTATGCTTTCTTCAATATGAACTTATTTTTATGGATAGAAATTCATATAAAAGTTATTTGAGGAGGGTTTAATTTACATTAGTTTATTTTTTGTCAGATAATTTACACTGGTCTAGGTTACACTTAATATTATATTTTTTATAACTTTAAATTTAATGTTAATTTTATTCATTAAACCGCTGAATTATAATTATTCATTTACGTGATTATTCGAATCAAATTTTATAAATTTTTAGCATTAATAACTCGATAATTAAATTGTTCTTATTTTCATGTATTTTAAAAGTATATATGACGATAATCTTGACATATTTAGATGATATATTAAATAATTTTGGATTAATATAAATTTTTATAGATATGATTTATATGATAATAACTTTCAATCCAATGGTGAATTTTAAAATATAATTATCTGAAGAAGAAAAAAAAGGTATTCAATGATATAACACTTGATGTAATTGACATTGTTGTAAGTTGAACCCACTTTTTGTTATGTACTTATAAAACAGAATAAAGGGATTTAATTTAAGAGATAAGATAAAACCTTTTACACAAATTAAGCCTTTAAATAAACTTTCAATTTAAATTAGACTTCTAAAAAGATTAAATTAAAATTTAGTAAAGGACCAGTTTCAAGTAAATAGGTCAAATATAGATCTTAAAAGTCTCGATATCCTAGATGTTCTGATTAGTTTATTGAATCTCGTTAATAGTTCCATTACTCTTTTAATTTTGGTTGGCTTAATATTTTCTTCTAAATTAGTGTATTTTATTATTTGTCATTTAATTGTTTTCTAAAATAATTAAAATGACCATATATAGTGTGATAATTACAAGGTTGTAATGCAAACGATATTCTACTCTTTGGTAGCGTTTGGTAGATGAACGGAATGAGACAAAATAGAATGGAACAGAACAGTACATAACGGGATAAAAAATGTTTTATGTGTTGTATTTGATAATTACAGAACAGAACAGAATGATATGTGTTCAATTACATACATATCCTTATCCCCTATTTATTATTTAATTAAGTATTGAAAAATTTAACTGCGGTAGTAGGGAGTGTAGGGCGGTGACAGCGGCGGTGGCAGTGGCGGCAATGGTGGTGGCAACGACAATGGTGATGTAGAGTGTCAAGCGACAATGGTGGTGGTAAAATGTGTTAGGTGGTAGTGGCGACGGTGCATGGATGGTGGTGGCGGTGATGGCGATGGCAATTGCAGTGGTGGTGGCGGTGGCGACGACGACGACGGTGGTGGCAACGACGACGGTGGTGATGTAGGATATCGAGCGACAATGGTGGTGGTAAAATGTGTTAGGTGGTGGGGGCAACAACAAAGGTGGTGGTGACGGTGATAGCGGTGGCGGTGGTGGTGGTGGTGGTGGTAGCGGTGGCGGTGTAGGATGCTCGGCGACAATGGTGATGATAAAATGTGTTAGGTGACAGTAGGGGAATAACAATTTTGGGAAAAAGGTTATGAGAGTCGGTAGTAGTTTTGTCAATAAAAAATTAAGGGAAAAGAATATATAACCACCCTAAACTTTGACCCTTTTGCAAATAGGCACCATGAACTTTTATTTTGTCCTAATTAACCCTTGAACTTCTATTATTGTTGCTATATGTCATTTCATTAACATAGAGTTAAATAATTAATGAAACCAATTATAATTATTCAAGATTTTGTAATTAAAATATTAAAATAATATAAAATAAAGTTTTAAAAAATAAAAAATAGAAAAAACCCCTAAATTAAAAGAACACATCATCATATTTCGCTTTTAGAATTTCAAATGTCAAACACATTTGACAAAATTCAAAAATAAAGAATTGAAAATTTTACTTTTTTACATGTTTTTAATATTTGTAACATAAAAATATTGAAAATTTGATATTTATTATGTTAATTATTTAACGTCATATTAATGAAAGGACCTATTGTAATAATAATAAGAGTTTAAGGATTAATTGTGACAAATTAAAAATTCATGGTGCCTATTTGTAAAAGACTAAAAGTTCGGGGTAGTTTTATGCTTTTTTCCCAAAAATTAATAATGAAATATTCCGTTTTGTTTTCTTTGGTTCCACCTATTTTTATGGAACCAAAGTGTTCCACTCTTTCAGTGATATGTCATGTTCTATTCTATTTTTAAAATACATCAAACATATAATAGAACCTATATGTCCCGTTCCGTTCTGTTTCGTTCTGAAGTGTGTAGCTAACGTTACCTTTGTTTTATTACTTGTTAAGTTAAACTACCCTGCATATGGTTACATTAAAATACAGTGAAAGATTGAGTCTTTACTGGTTTTTGAATTGTGTACAAATTTGTAAATTGAATTTATTATATGAGAAATTCAGCGATTGAAATGATAAATATGTAAATATTTAGGCATGTATATTTACATTTTTTTAATTTTTTTTAAAAGTAGAATAAATTAGAAATCATGTTTCGTAGACAATTTTAAAATAGTATTAAATGTGACTATTTTATTTTTAAAACTTAAAATTCTGAAATAACTATTATAGAAGGGTTTAAAAATTATTTTTTAAATTTTTTTATTTAAATAAATGATTTATTTTTAAAAATTGAAAAAGAAAATAGAATGAAACGCATCCTTATAGTCTCTTCCCCCCAAACCCAATTTATAAGGATGGATCTACTACGTTGCCACAATACATTAAGCAAAATATATAATTCAATATTTGAAGGAAAAATGAATAATTTGATATTTATGCGTACTTTAAGAGGCATGCTCGCCTGCCGTCACTTATAATTTGTGAACACTGTATTTTCACGCATGCATGTCAATTTCATCCCAATTAACCTACGGATATTTACTTTGTCCCGTTCCATACAATGTCGGTAATTAAAAATTCAGACTAATCAAGGGTCGGTGGGTGCGAATTTAAGTCAATCCAATTATGTATTACATATATATACGTTGCAAGAACAAATTTTAAAAAGAAAAAGAAAAAAGAGGATAATAATTAATAATTTCAAGTAATAAAAATATTGATTTTAATAAACTTTTATATTTATAGTAGTGTATAGTAAATATGTATGCCTATTCATTAAGAAATGTAATTTTATGAATCTTTATTTATTTTTATTAATCCTTTTTTGTAAACATTTCCTTTTTTTTTAGCATTAATGCCAAAAAAAATCATATACATTAGCTGATTTCTTAATTAATTACCCTTTATTATCATATTAAAATAAAATTTTGGCACTACATTAATGACACTTTTTAAATATGTTGTCTATGAATTGTGCGATTTTCTCGCAGATTTTTTGTGAATTCTTATATAAATTTAGATTTATAAGAAAGAATAATGTTATTCATTTGAATTTTTCTACAGATTTATTTAGTGGGAAATTTTATAAAATCCTTCAATTTTTTGAGATATTTATCAGCAGATGTGAATATAAAAGTCATAAAAAAAGAAACTTAAAGAATGTCATAAATAAAATAGAAATAAGATACTTAATATCATAAAAGATATATAATTAATTAATTAAATAATTATTATCTAATATCTCATAAATCATTTTTACTGAGAATGAATTGTATTGTATTGTCAATGCTTATTTAACCAACCCTCACATAAAATATTATCAAAATTGTTATTTATATATATGAGATGCTAAATTAAATTTAAGATTGCAATCGATTATTGTACATTTATTATAAAAATAATCATAAGTACGGGTTTTAATATTTTTTAGAACGTCAAATTCAGGTTTTAATCTTAGGGGTGCTGAGACAAGGTTCGTTAGAGGATAAACCTGCTCTAACCTGCCTTATTGGTCAAGCTTATATATTTGAAAAATAAATTAAAAAACTAAACTAGAAAAAAAACAAAGTTAAGTAACTCTAAAAAGGGGAAGTGAACACCTACTTCCCCAAAGTAAAAGCCACAAATGAAAGAGTACATATAAATTACTTAATTTAAACAAAAATGGAATGAATAATACAACATATAATTTCTTTTTCCTTTTGCCTTAAATCATAATAAAAATTGGTGCTAGCCGATCAATTAATGATATATTTCATTAGCAGGAACAAAGGGCATTTTAACCCCATCCACTAAATTCTGCCATATCCCCCTCTAAACAAAACAACAACAACAAATCATCTAATGTCAAATAATGGTCTCCGAATTTAGCACTTGTTCCTACTCTTCACCGAGCTTAGATTACCAACATTTGTGGCTATTAATGTTATAGCTAGGGACCTAGCTAGCTAATAATCCATACATACATGTGTTACATATATTGATATATATATTTTTTCTTCCAGTGGTCACTAATCATTTGTAAGACTACATCATTCTGCTTCTTGTGCCTGGCCCAGCTTTCCCTGTCCATCTTTGAAGGGTCACTTCCTTTGTTTCTTTTCTCACTTTCCTTTCCTTTTTATCTTTTGTTCTCTTCAGCTTTTCTCTTCACCGACTTGGCTTCACACACTATTTTGCTTCTTTAATTTCTCCTTTTACACATGCAAATTAATAGTTAATGATATGTCATCAGTTCTCCACTGGTTGATGCTTGCTTTCATCTTCTCTACCTTAGGAGTGACCCTCCCAATGTAGGTGTCCATAGATCTGAAGTGGTTTCTGTAGCCACCGGGAATGTGCTTGAAATCGGTACCAAACAAAGCCCTCGGCTTCTTAAATCTTGTTTTGACCCTTCTGTGTCTTCACAGCCCTTCAAATACACATATATAAATGTTTCAAAATCCACCCAAAAATAATCATAGAGAATATTGTATATAGCTAGATCATATATATAAACATTTTGGAGTACCTGCTTTTGTTGAATGGGAGCTCCATTTTTCATATATGGAGTACTCAAAACCTGGAATTCAAAACATGGAGATTACATTATAAACACATAATAACATATAAGAAAAAGCCTTAATAAAACTTTTCCTTTTGAAAATGGTTACTATTAATAAATTTGAGGACATTGGATAAGAATTTAATAAATAAAATATTTTTATTAAAAATCATGATATATATTGTTGGAGAGTTTCACGTTGAGTAGTGATAAGACCAAGTTAAAATATATAAGAATTGAATAATCCTCACCCTACAAATTAACTTTTGGGGTTAAGTTAAGCTCATATCCAAAATCTAATACATATTACATTTATAATCTATACTATAATAATTATATCTAATGAATCAGGTGAGATTAGTTAATTCTCTTCTTCTTTTAAAATGATAAATCAATAATTTCTTAGAAAATTATATGTATTTTTAAAAAATGACACATTTTTTTTTCTTTTCCTACATATATAATGCATAGGTCCATACACTAGTATTAAATATTATTATACATTTCAATAAAAAAAATCATCTTTAAATCCTTAATCAATTAATGTCATCATGAAACTTTGGTTAGTATTTCATTTTTAAGAATTTATTTATGTTTGCAAATAATTTAGGGTTAGATGAATGGAAACATACACTGACTTGATCATGAAGGAACTTGATGTACTCAATGGCTTCATGAAGAACGGAAGCTGTGTCGGTCTGTTAAGATCAACATGAATATAATGTATGGGTGAGTTTTTACCTTTTTAACCTTTAATTTTCAACGTCTAAGAAAGTAAAGTTTTCAATTCTATCATAGTCCTAGCAGCTGTTAAAAAAGAAAAAAAAAAAAAAAAAAAGGGTGAAAGTGACATCAGAAATATTCACCTTTCCGAAAGGTGAAACCAATTGCTGAAGAGCAGTGACCCGGTCCCCTAACTTCTCTTTCCGAACCTGTCCAAACATATCAACTTGACTAAAATCTAAACTCTAATTATTATGAAAGATTCAACAATATATCTTCAATCAATGAGTTTGAGATTATAAATTAAAATATATGTATGTATACAAAGGTACAATATATATACCTTAAAAGTTGGAAATGTAGATGGAGTTTCAATTCTTGGCCTCTTCAATGCAGTTTCACAAACATTTTTCTTCCCAATTGATACTGAGTTCAAACTTTCTTCACTCTTGAGCTGCACTTTGATATACATATCAATTATTATAGTCCCCTAGAAAACCCTAGTAATTAGACATAACATTTTTTAATTATTAACTTGAAAATTAAAACTGTTATTTTATATATATAAGTTATAAATTAATTACCTTGTTTAATAGAGTACTTGGGCAATTGGGTTTTCCTTCATGAAAAGTTGATTCAGCAAAAGCATGACCTGCTCTCATGTCGTGAAGTGCCTCGGCTGAAGCATTCCAGAAAGGAGTATTATTAGAAAAGTGAAGTCCAATAGGTAGTTGCTTTCCTATTGGTGAGGGCTTCAAAAAGGTAGAGACTTTAGAAGACCATATTGGCGATAGTTCATTGGAGGATGTTCCATAATTTGCTTTAGATGAGTAGGACATAGAGCGGTTGGTGAAAAGTGATAAGTGTTGCTGTGGTTGTGGTTGTGGTTGAAGATTATCTTCATCAGGGTCTTCATATAACCTTTGCATCAACATTGAAGGGCAACCATATGAGGCTGATCCAATTGGGAAATTACCACGATTTGAAGATGATGATAACAAAGTGCTGGTTACAGAACTCAGACTCTGTTGTTGATCTAAGGAAAATTCTTGGTTCATTGTTGGCTTGAAAGTGGAAACTTGGTTTATTGATCTACCATCAGATGAGAAGCTCTTTGGACTATTCCAATCCCTTTGAATTTGTGAATTAGAAGAATCTATAACCGTTTCTTCTTGAAGCATGGAATGAAAATTTCTCTCTGGCCTTCCATTACAAATGACAGAATATAAGGAGTTAAGGACATGATGATAATAAGGAGAATCCAATAGGGAAAAAAACAGTAGTAAAGAACTAGCATACATACGCCATATATGCTTTTGATAAGGTGAAGTTATTCCCTTTTTTCAAATGAAATCAATGAGAAAAAGTTAAGAAAAATGAACTTTTTTTCTTCCCTAGTGGAAACTTTGGACCATACTATATTGCATAACCTTCCACTAACTCCTATATAAAATTGATGAAATTTCTCTAGAAAATATTAGCAAACAATATATAAGCATTCTATAAGAACTTACAATAGAGGCTGATTCCAACTAAGTGAAGTTGAAGAATTGAGGCCAAAACCCATCATCTGTAAAGTTGAATCAATTAATATGCTACCACTTCCACTGGCTGATGATGATGATTCACTCTTGTGTGGCTTCTGTGCATCAAAGAAACCCAGGTAACTATCAGAAACCAAATTATTGTTAGTATTATTAGTCTCTTCAGCACAAGACTTATTGGTTTCCTTCAAATCCATGATATCAATTTGCCTGTAGTTTCCTGCATCCACGGAACAGGGTGATGATGAGGATGAGATCAGAGGAAATACACTTCTTGTTGAATCAATACTCCACCAATTTTCACCACAAATCCTAGCTTGAAACTCCTCAGCCATGGCTATAAACTGAATTTATAGTATATCTAGCTTCTTGTTCTTGAACCTTTGAGTTTTGCTTCTGGCTGAGTTATATATATGAAAATGGTATGTAATATATATCACAGAGCAATATATATAAAAGAAAGGGTTGGGGGTTGAGTGGTTATATACTTATATATATGAAAGCATGGGAAGGATACGGACAGTGGAGGTTATTACCGGAATCAGGTTGACATTACAACGGGATGATTAGACAAATGAGAAGAGATTGAATCCTATTCTAATTCCCTTTTTTTATTAAAAAAAAGTATTATTATATATACATAAAAAATTTGTGTAAATTTATTTCTGTGATTAGTTTCGTTGGTTTTGTTTTCTTGCTGTTTTGGTTTTGTTAAGTTATATAGAATGATATCCTGAGAATTATATATATTATTTTATATAATAATACATGTCTTGTGGAAAGTTCGTGTTCCTTATGTGCGAAGGGTTGTGGGTATAATGATACTTATGTGATGAGATTTGATCTGTATTCTAGCCATGTCATGATTTGTATTAGCTATTACTTTTTAGCTTGGATCATACGGCTGAAAACTTTTATTAAAAGTGAAATTTAAAGAAATTTTACATGTATATTATTTATTAAATTTAATAATATATGAAATATGACGATCGATTATTAAATGATATGATGACACACCATTAGATGTTTGTGTAAAATTTTGTTTTATATCAAAAACCTTTATTTACATTAAGAAGTTTGTGAAATATTGTTCTGACATGTCCACCTTCAAGTGTAAATTTCATGTGAAAATGGAATTATAAAAATTAACAGATAATGTATCAAAATATATAATTAACTTAATGATTTACCTTTCTTCTTGATATTGTTTTTTCACGGGATCTACTTTGGTGCTTCCTAACTAAAAAATTGTAGGAAAATGATAGTTTGATGACAATCTAAAATTGGGGTGTGTGGCAATGTAGGGAAGTGGAAGATAAATGAAAAGGAAATGAAAAACAGAAGAAAAATGAAAGATATATGATAATTAATTAATGTAATGAAAAAGGACTATAGAGATAAAAAAGAAATAAATTAATATATAAAAAATATTAAAAATATGAGTGTAAATATATCTGGTTTGAAATTATAAATTACGTTAAATATTACATATTAGATATAATAAGAGTTATAAACTTATATAAATTATTATTGAATAATACAAATTGCAAACTCGTTATAATTACATTTTTTATTTATTTAATATTTTTTATAAATTAATTATTACTTTTTTAGTATTAAAAACAATATTTCATGTTTTTTAATGGAGTACCCAAGTCCAAAGTCAATTCTTTACCCTTTACTTGTTCGTTTTTTTTTCATAAACTGTTGACATGATAGACAATTATTATAATCCAAAAATCTGTACCCTTGGATAAAATTGAGGACCATTTGAATGGTCCAAATGTTTATCATTACAGACGATGCAGTACTAGTACTAGTAGCAGGGGCGATAACCTACTAGGTAATGTACTAATGTTACCATTTTTTCAAAAGAGAATTGTAGGATGTTTGTTTTATCGTTGTTACGGTGTAAAATCATGATTTTGTAAAATTAATTTTAAATCACTTTCATCCAATATATTTCGTAAAGTGTGCATCATTTATCTCAACCATTGATTTCTAAAATCAATTCTACCCAACTGTAAATCAAACGAGCACTTGGTTGGCCAAACCTCAATATGAACGCGTATGTAGTTCACGTGAGTTAATAAATCCAAAACAAAAAGTCAAAAATGACTTAAGATACTTTTCTTAATAGTCTTATGTGATTAATTAAATGGTTAAATGTGTTTTAGGTCCCTCAAAAATTACCGAAAATTGAATTTAGTCCCTCATTTTTTAAACCAATGTTATAAGTCCCTACATTATGTAAAATACCTGGAATTGGTCCCTATCCCTAACTCTGTTAACAGTGTCGTTAACTCTGTGCCAAGTCATCTTCCTAGTCAGCAATTTCAGTCTGATGTGTATTTGAATTTAGTTTAATAATAACACGGTAAATTTTTTTTACAAAAAATGAAGGAATTCATTTCAGAAAATTAAAGACTCAATTGACCCCAATTTGGAACCCTAGCAGAGGCCATCTCCATTGCACACAGACTCGTGACCTCATTGCAAAATAGAAGAAGGCTAGTGTTCTTCTCCTCAAACGGAATGCATCATGCGAGGTCTGGGTCAGGGAAGAGGGACATTGTGTCTCGATCTTCAACCTCTTCTGCGCGGTCAAGGATGAGGTATTGTCGATGCGGAGAAGAATTGATCGTTCTTACTTCAAAGACGCCAACCAATCCTGGAAGAGCTTTCTGGAGATGCAAAAACTGGGGGGTAATGATAATTTGTTGGGTTTTTTCATTTCGTATAGTTTTGTATCATATACTGCCCACTTCATGCTTTTCTTCGCAATTGCAGACACCCGGTTTCTGCAATTTTTTTTCTCTGGCTTGATGAGGATATAAATCTAAAAGATGAAGCTATGGGCAATGATAATGGATTCGCAGAAGGGTTTAAACGGTTGAATGCTGAAGCAGAGGAGCTTAAAAGAAAGAATGGAAAGGTTAGCAGGAAGCTCACATGCAGAAGAGAGGAAGAAAGGAAGGATGTGTATAGTTTTGCTGCTTGTGAATTGGGTTGTAACAGTTGGGTTGTGTCTGGTTTTTGCATTTAAGTGTGATTGTCCAGCTTAGCTGAGTTTAGGTACCAAAAGTTTGGTTGTAACAGTTGGGTTGTGTTTAGGTGAGTGTAGCTACAAATGGAAGTAATTTGGGTAGTATTAGTTTGGTTTGAGAGTTGTTAATGCTTTATAAGCAACTATGTTATTGCTTTGATATCTTTTGGTTAGTATTATTTTGTAAGCAACTGAATTATATAATGAAGAATATATTTTTGATGCCATTGGATGAATTATAAACCTGTGTCCATTTACATCTTGGTTTTTTTATTGCCTTTATGTTTGGTAAATGGTATATTATCAATAACCATAACAATATTGATGAAACAATAATTTTTCTGTCTTGCTTTCTAGCTACTTTGTTTCTTTCCAAAATTATAGTGTGCTACTTTGATGCATTGATTCTGAAATTTGAGCTCTCCTTCAAGCCAATTCTTTTAAATTTGTCTCATGAAATAGAAGAGTAATAATGTGGTGACTACTAACTCAAAGTGCCATGAGGGAGTCAAAGCTTTCTAAATAAAAAGATTTCAATAGCAACAAAAAATTTGCCATTTGAAAAATAGGCTAAAAAATCTGGCATTTATAAACGGTCCCCTCTTGTCATCAGTGATTCATCAATGGAAAATAAGTTGCTTATGGTTAGTACTCGAAATCAGAAATGAATAACTTTTTATTGTACTTGTTTATAAGTTATCATGAAAGAGGTTCAACTTCAACATAATGTGAATAATCACAATGCCTAATAATGAGTATAAACCTTTGTGCCTGATGTTCATCATTTATTATTGTTACAGGTCAGACTTATGCTTATGATCACATATAATTTTATAAGGAAACTTATTAATTACAGTGTCCACTTTATTCTTCAACAGTCTGGAGAATGTATCCGAATTGCATATGAGAAAAAATGCAAGCAACTAAGGAACCATGTGAGAAAAGCTATACTGCATTTCATTTATAGTGTCATTTCATTATATCAACTTACTGCTAATCCCGATTTGGATTAAGAACCTTGTGTTTTCAAGGTGATCTTTCAATATAAAATTGAAGCTGACCAACATTTTGTCCACTTCGATATAAAATTGAATCACTCTTACATGTTCTGTTTGATTGGATTTATTGTAACATTGACAGTAACCATGTCACAACCAAATACTCTAAACTTAATAACCATATAGCTGATAGGTTTGAACTAAAAGACAAAAGGCAATAAAAAATGCTTAATGGTGTGTGTCACATACACTACATCAGGGGCAATGAAAAAGACTTAATTGTCTGTCACAAACACTACATCAGGGGCAATAAAAAAGACTTAATTGTCTGTCACAAGCACTACAACAGGGGTAATAAAAAAGACATAAATTGCTGTCACAAGCACTACAACCCAAAAAAAAATTCACATGTGTCCCAACTTTTTCCACAGAACCATATAATTGGATCCATGTGCCCTTTTCCATCTCTACATATTCAGTCCTTTTTAGGTGGAAATTCAGTAGGTGGTTCAAATGTTCCAGCTCCAACAACCGTATCCTGTTCAAGTATTGCTGTTGTAGTTGACATAGATCCTTGCTCTGTATCAAGTCCTTCTACTCTAGCCACAATATCAACAGCTTCTCCTTGTACTGTTGTTCCTCCAATTGATTCACTTTGAGCTGATGTGGACTTATTGAAGTTCTCATGCTGAGTAATGCATAAGGTAAGTGTTAGGATTACATTTATAGAATTGCAAACATGAAGGATTAAATTTAGTGAAGTGCAAAGCACCCTACCCATAAGTTGCTGACATGAACCACCTGTGCAAGCACTGATTCAAAGAATAGCACTAGTGAAGGCATAATGGGTGGTTCAACAATCTGGATTCCAGTAGCAGCTTTCCTTGGAACAAGCTTTGCCTTATTGTGACAATTTTAAAGTATTAATTCGGCTGTAGGTAATTTATTTATGTAAAGAACTTGTATTTACAGTACTAATTATAATTATACCTTTTGTTTCTTACTGGTGCTAGGTCTCTGAGTTTCTCCAACAGTGGTCTCAGTTGCTGTAATTTTTCTCTGCATAAAAATTATGAAGTTTCAGAATATACGTACCATAAATTAAAAAATCTTAATGTTTTGGTACAATATTACCTTTTGTGGTTTACTGTTGCTAGGTTCTTGTGATCCCCCAGGTTGTTTTGATGTCTTTTTTGGCCTACCCTACAGTTCAAAAGATAGATAATGTTAATCTACATTACATGCAAAACTGTAAGAATAAAATAGCAGTGACTGAGTTGACTCTAAGCAGTATGCACTTCTTGAGGTTGTACTATTGGCACATCAGAAGCTAATTCTTGGACTCCTCCTGCAACTTGACTCTATACTGCTGGTGCTTCAGATACCATTGACTGACTTTGAACCACATTTTCCTCTTCAGTTGCCTCAGGTGGTAGGGGGTAGCTTGCATCTCCTACTGTTATGTCCTTTGTTGTTACACCTTCTACACTTGTTAGTGGTATGTGATCTCTTCAACCTGGTTGCACTTTCTTCATCCGGCTCTCTCCTTCTAAGCTTTTTAGACCTTCCAAGTCCAGCTTTGAAGTTAGGAGGCAACATTACTTCATTCTGAGTTTTGGGCCACAAGGCTTGTCTATTGATAGGGGTAATAGTCTCACCATAACATAAAGCATAGGCTTCCCTTTTGTAATATCTATGCACAAACAGTTCAGGGTCCTCTCCCTTGTAGATAATGGCAGCCACAACATGCCTACAAGGGATACCCACTAATTGCCAAAAATTGCATGTGCAAGAGTAGGTATTAAGATCTACAACAAACTTATCCCTAGACATAGTGTGTGTAACTTCAAATTTCAGACCTCCAGCCCATGTAGGTAACTAAAATCCACTTTTCTGTATCTCTCTATCTAGCCTCCTTCTAGGTTTAGGCATTATATTACCCTTATGTTTTTCTAGTTTTTCCTTTAGTACAACAAATCTTCCCATAAGATAAGTCCTAATCCATTCACACATAATTATAATAGGCTTATCCTTTGCTAATAAAATAGTGCTATTGAAAGATTCAGACAAGCTATTCATAAGCACATCACATCTTGGATAAAAACTAAAGGCATGCTTATACTAACTCTTGGTGGGAACTGCTCTCAACCAGTCATGTGCCTTCACATCAACTTTTTTCAATTCTTTCATCTTCTCATCCCAAGCTTCAATGTAGGTTGCTTCAGCTGCTCCCATCATCAGGTCTCTTATCAGGGTACCACCACTAAACTTCCTCTTGAAGTTACTGTAAAGATGCCTTACACAGAATCGGTGCTCAACTCCTTCTAACAATTCCTCAAACACTGGTATAAGCCCCTACATTCATTGAAATGAAAAAAGATTATAAACTTAGCTTTCTGAATTTTAACAATAATAATAAATGAAAAAAAGATTATAAACTCACCTTCTATTGATCATAAATAAATACCCATCTATGGGTTGTTGTATCACCAATATCTTCCAAAAGTAATGTAAGGAACCACCTCCAGCTTTCCTTTGTTTCAGTCTCTACCACTGCAAAAGCAAGTGGGAAGTATTAATCATTGGGATCTCTTCCCAATGCAATTAAAAGCTGACCTCCAAACCTTGTTTTGAGATGGCACCCATCAACCCCAATAAAGGGTCTGCACCCAGCCAGAAATCCCTTTTTACAGCCTTCTAAGCACATGTAGAATGACCCAAATCTGGGCTGCATACCTTCTGTAGGACGATCTAGGCTTATTTTGCATGTATTTCCAGCACACACTGCTCTTAATTCAGCACTATAAGACCATAAGAGGGAGTATTGTTTGCTTGCATCACCTTCAACAACATTTCTAGCCATTTTTCTAGCTTTCCAAGCCCTCCATTCTGTAATTCTAGCACTATAGTTGACCCTCACATCATCAATAATCTCATTGACAGTCAGAGTTGAAGCATTTATAAATTTTTCAACCATAACCCTTGCAACCCAGTTTGTGTTTGCATTTTTGTTGTCAAAAACCCTACCACAATTGTGTTTTCCTACTAGAGTTTTCAACCTTAGGTATTGCTGTCTCCAACCTTGCTCACTAACATTGTGAAGTCACAATTTTTAGTGCAAACCACTCTCACTCTAACAGAATCGTTCTTAGCAAACTTCACATGCCTACCATTCAAAACTGAATGTTCAAGAATAGCCTCTTTGAACTCCTTAAGTGATACGAATTCCATCCCAAGCTTAAATTTAAAACTCTTGCACATATACTCCCTATTGTATTTGGTGTATTTTGGTCTCCCCACACCATCTACATCACTTTCATCCAAATCTGTCTCTAGGTCCTCACTATTGTATTCTTCATCAATTTGATGCATGTTAATCACTTCACTTGGCATAATTGAATTAGAACCTTCTTCATTAACATAGTTACTTGATCCTTCACCCCAACTTCAGTACCATCCACATGTTCAACATATATGTGAACTTGACACTTCTTACTCTCTGCATAATTGGCTAGCTCAGCAGCATCATCATCATCATTTTGAAAATTTTTCAAACCCTTCTTCAAACTCATTATTCCCCCCTTCCACCACATACTAATCTGTCCTTTGTAGCCTAAGTCCTTGACTAACCCAACAGCTTCAAAAAATGACCACTTGTCCGTGTCCATGTCATGATAAACGTGTATTTCACCTTCTTTGTATTTCCATCTTTTTTCATCAACAAATCCACCTTTATGGTGAAAAGCCACTAAAAAACCCATTCCTGTATTTTAACAACAACCCTTGTAGAAATAAGTTACTGTGTTGGAAAACAAACAGTGAAAAGAGATAGCATAATAGACACTAACAGTATGCAGACTAGGGCTTTGAACGCAAATCAAATAATAACCATGAAAAATACCCTATGGTCCCCACCGATCATTTACATGTGCCATTCAATATCCTACCATACTTGAATAACGCATTAAAGTTTTTACCTCTTCGACGCAAGCAAACACGCTTTTCACGGAGATTTTGCAAACCACGAGCAACAATGGACCACACCACACCCACATGCGAGCAAGATGCGACTGGTGACCTGCGAAGACTCCTCTAAGAGATTCCTTCTTCACACAACAATTTCATGAACAATGAAAGGGGTAAAAGAATGGACGGTGAAAGAAGGGGTCTAAGGTTCTCTTCATTTTCTTCATAAATATGAAAGGATTGTATTGTCCTTAGGTTTGGTGACTAGGAAGATGATTTGGCACAGAGTTAACGGCACTGTTAACAGAGTTAGGGACAGGGACCAATTCCAGGTATTTTACATAATGTAGGGACTTAAAACACTGGTTTAAAAAATGAGGGACTAAATCCAATTTTCAGTAATTTTTGAGGGACCTAAAACACATTTTAACCTTAATTAAAATTCATATGCCTTTCATTTTCAATATGATGGGATGCTCCTGTAATAGATATACCCCATTAGGATTCGGACATCTATTTATACATGATTAGTTTTTTTCAATTTAAAATTTATTTTAAATTTAAATAAAAAAATTATGATCATAAATTGAGTAAGAAAATATTAAATCTTCAGTACTGCAGGAGTATAGAAAATTTAGTTACTAAAAAGAGTGTTACCACAATTTTTTAATAAAAAATTCAACATATAAAATTTTTTTCAATGACAACTCCCCAAATTTGGGATATGATAGTTCTATGAAAGATAAAAATAGAAAGAAAATAAAAAAAAAGAGAAAAAAATGAAAAATACAATAAATGACATAATGAAAAAGAAAGAAAGAGAAAATAAGAAAAATGACGAATAAAAAGGGGATGTTATGAAAAAGAAAGTAAAGTTTGAAAAAATTAAGGCTTAAATGTGTTTTTGGTCCCTCTAAAATACACGTATTTTCATTTTAGTCCCCCTAAAATTTTTTATCTTTTAGTCCCCCTAAAATTTTTTCTTTTCAAAATAGTTCTCGTCGTTAGATAAGTTAACAGAGTGCTGACCTGTCTTTAACCCTTATGTTGATCTTGTCATTCTCACTCATATGTGGCAACCACTGTGTAAATTATTTAGTTTTATAATTGATTTTATTAATTAAAAATATTTGAAAAATAAATTAAAAATAACATAAATTAGAAAATTAAATTTGGTTTTCTCTGTCTTCAATTTCTATTATTTTCAATTTGGAAAATAAAAATGTTAGTGTTGACCCTTGACTGAAAGGTAAACCCAACCCAAAGTCTTCATTCCCATGTGGTAAGTCTCATAAATAATTAATAATAAAAATTTTGAAACTAGTTGTCAATGGTGTTGAGAATCATAGAGGGGAAATGTCCTAAAAAAATTATTTATAGTAAAATAGACCAAAGTATAACATATATTTATCTTTGAATATAGAAGTAGAATTTAAAATTAAAGAGACGATTAGTAGGGTAATTTAAAACTCTCTATAAGTAAAAAGAACTTTATATTATCTACAAAATTAATAAATTTATTATCTAAGGACTTGTTCAGGAAGGTTACAAGTTTTTAATTTTTTTATGTTCAAATGCAAATTTTATAACAATACATGTTTGCCTAAAATTGGGCTAAAATAGATTTTAACCAAATTTTGAAAGGATTTTACCATAGTTTTCGAGAAAAAAATTATGATTATAGTTTTTAATTTTAAAAATATATAGTATGCATTTGATATCCAATGATACCCTCAACTATTATTGTCACTATATCACCAAAAAAAAACCTATTATTGTCACTACACACCTTCCACCACTACTTCATATATCCAACCCTATCCACCACTATATTGCTACCACCACCACCTAATTAACACCATCCACCACCTCGAGCATCAACACCATCATCGTCCTCCATGCATGCACCATTTTATCGTTCACCTGCTACTATCATCACTACAAGTTGTCACTACATGACACATTCCTCCCATCATTGTTGTCCACCACCACCCAGGGTCGACCCAAGGATAAGGCAGCTCAAACCCCTTGCTTTAGGCCCTCAATTACTAGTAACATCTTTTAAAAAAATATAAGCATGTAATATCATTTTTAGGCCTAGTACATCGGTCTACAAAATGATCTTCCACTTTAAGATTGGAGCTTTAACCCTTGCTAATTAAATTTTAACTTTTAAGACCTCTTTTTTCACTTCATATTTTAAAAAAGGCCCCGGTATAAAGGTTTGCTTGAGGCCTCCCAATACGTTGGACCAACCCTACCACCATTGTCACTTGACACTCTTTACCACCGCAACAACCACTTACCACTCTATCGTTGCTATCACCACTGCCATTAATTATCACCTGAATCACCACCACAATATATGTCACACCACACCCTCCACAGTCGCCATACCTAGGTAGATCTTAATATTCACAGAGAGAGCCCAAACTTTTCTTAAAACTTTTTTAAAAATATATACATATTTATATAATTATAAAAAGATATTAATATTTTTATCTATCAATAACACAATTTCTCATAATGGATTTAATATTAATGAATATATATTGATAGTGTTAAAAATTTTACGTAGACTGTCATATGATGATGTGTTACAAATCATTTATTGAGTTTAATAGCAAATAAGATGTCATGGTCATTAAATAATATGACAACACATTATTAGATGACGATGTAAGACTTTTTTTTACATTGACAATATATACTAACTAGATTGTGACCCGCGTGATGCGCGGTGTGATATCAAGTGTTGTATATTTAATAACAATATAATAAACATTGTTATATTAAATTTCATGAAAAAAAATATTATAATCTATTATATTAATTTAATGATATTAATCTTTATCATTAAAATTTCACATTGGTTACAAATTGAGGTATACATAGAAGCTTTTTTGTTAAAAGCTTTGTTCATTTTTTTTAAAGTTTTGTTCATTTGTAAATAACATATTTTAAATAATATATATTTTTTAAAAGTAAGTGTCATACTTAGACACACAACAAAAATGAAGAAATTATAATGTCAAATACAAGAGACAATGTAATAATTTTATAAATATTAATTATTATTTTTCTCACTATCAATTAACATTTGATTAATATATTAACATTTTTATATATATTTGATATTGTTGATTTCATATTTTTTCTTCTTCAAGATATACAACATAACTGTATAAATTGAGATGTTTAATTTCAAGAAAGAAGGTTAATTAGAAGGAAGAAATTATTGAATCTGCTAAGAAACATTAATTTGCATCAATTTTAGCTTTATATTATTTTAGATTGTAAAATGTGAGTGAATGAACTTGTTTTTGCATATTGATATTGATATTTATGTTAAATTTTGTGGAAGTGGTGGATCCATGGATAAAGACGTATGTCCTCATTTGTTTAATTTGGCATGTTATAATTTATTTAAATGTAATTAAGATTTTTGAATTATATTTATATGAAACGAATTGTAATGACTTTAAATGTTATAACAACCGAGAATTTAAAAAGATTACATAGTTATTAATTAATATGCAATTGATGATTGTGGAAGATTTAAAAAAGAGAAATATTTGTAAGGGTATTTGATTTATGTGTATATTTAATAATATATTATATTAATGATGAAGATAAGATTTTAATATTAATTAGTTTATGAAAGATCAAAATAAGTGACATGATTAGAAAATAGAATAATTTCATAGATGATTTATCCTTTAAGGATATTTTTTAAAACTATTTTGTATTTATTAAATAAGATAAATACTTGTAAGGGTATTTGATTAGTGTGTATATTTAATAATTAATTATATTAATGATGAAAATAAGATTTTATTACTAAATAGTTTAAGAAAGATATAAATTAGTGACATGGTTAGGAAGTATAATAAATTCATAGATATAATTTATACTTTGAATTGATTTACTTAATTAGTGTAGTGATAGTTTTATAAATTTCATTTTTTAAACATTTTTTATATATATTTAATAATTTATTATATTAATGATGAACATAGGATTTTAATACTAATTAGTTTATGAAAGATAGAAATAAGTGACATGATTAGAAAGTAGAATAATTTCATAGATGAGTTATCCTTTAAATGATATTTTTTAAAACTATTTTGTATTTATTAAATAAGATAAAATACTTGTAAGGGTATTTGATTTGTGTCTACGTATATTCAATAATTAATTATATTAATGATGAAAAATGAAAATAAGATTTTATTATTGACTAGTTTATGAAATATATAAATTAGTGACATGATTAGGAAGTATAATAAATTCATAAATAATTTATCCTTTGAATTGATTTACTTAATTAGTGTAGTGATAATTTTATAAATTTCACTTTTTAAACATTTTTGTATATATTTAATAATTTATTATGTTAATGATGAACATGAGATTTTAATACCAATTAGTTTATGAAAGATAGAAATAAGTGACATGATTAGAAAGTAGAATAGATTTATCCTTTGAAGGATTTTAAAATTTTTTAAAAAATATTTTGTATTTATTAAAATCAATTTTAGATATTATTGACATTATCAATGAGGTATCACATTAAAATTATGAATTTTGTGTGAATTGTTACAATTTGTGTGGATTTTGTATTAAATTTTCTGTTACTTTTTAATATTTAATATGATATAATATGTTTAATTTCATTTATAGAAAAGTTTTGGTTTTTCAAAATTCTCTTATAGGAAATACAAAAGAAACATGGGGAAGATGGCTAGGAGCCTAGGAATAGTGACACATCAGATTATTTTTTTTATGTGGCATCAATAGACAGGTGTGACAATATTGGAGGTGATATAGCGACGCTGAGTCACGCGACTCAGCTTTAATATAGATAATAGATTAAATTATCTGATAATATCTCAAGTATTTTTAAAAAATTATTTAATAATATTTATTTAATCGGGGATAATTTTATCATCTAGCTAAATATAATTTTAATGGTCAATTTAATTTGTGATAACATTATACTATGAGGTTTAATTACATTTAGATTCCTTTAGTTTGGATTATATGCAATTTGGTTTCAAATTTAGTCTCTCTTCCAATTGTTTTCTATTTAAAATACTCAAATTATCACTTTCTACTTAACATATCAACAAATTGAATTGATTAAATCATTTTAAATCTTATTAAATTCAAAAACTCACCAATCAAAATATCAAGTTTCACATAAAAATAAATTCTCAATTTTTTGCCTTATTTAAATCTTAATTTTTCTCCTACAAAATCCTTCAAATTTTATTAATTTTCTATTTGTATTTTTACTTGTAGACTTTAAAATTATTTTATATCTAAAATGTATCATAAACTATTAAATATTTAGATTAAAAATGAGAATTTGTAGGTTTTAGGTGAAAGACAATTCATAGGAGTACCAAATTAGACTTAAAAATGAGATTTAATTTGCTCAAAAATTTTTGAAGGACCAAAATTATGTATAGTCTAAATAAGATGGACCAAAATTAAAATTAAGCTTATAATATTATATATTTATTTATACATCAAAATTTTATTTTGACTCACACAAATATTTTGATCAACTTCTACCATTACCATACCTGCCTCACATCGTACTCCAATCAGGGGCCGACCATAGCAATGACGGCTCCCCCAAACATTTTTTAAAATTTTTTTATATACATATGCATATATATTTTATATATATATATATTATTCTTTATTATTATATTGATATATTATTATTTTAATTTTCTATATATTAATTTTGAGACTTAATTTGGAGAATGAGACACTCACTTTTCTACTCTCCCTTCTATACAGTCACACGTTATTTTCTATATGTTCTCCTTTGTTTTTGTGTGTATTTCACACACCTCATTCACAAAGATTTTTAAACATGTCCTTCATTCTATCTTAATCTTTTGAAAGATGATATTTTAAAATCTAAATATTTATGATTCTACTTGTTAATCTTTTTTTCCTATTACAATTTTTTTTATTAATTCAAATTTGAATTCTTATTTTTACCATTTAATAATATATAATCATCAATTAATAATAATAACAAAAAATTATTGATTTCAAAATTTTGAATAATATGATTATTGATTGGTATTTTAAAATTTAAACTATAAACATGATATAATAATTTTAAAATTATATGAAATATTATTGTTGATTAGTATGTATGGAATAATTAATTTTTATGAATTAATAATTAAAAATATTTTATTTTGTTTAAATCACAAGTATCATCCACAAGAGACAATCTTGCTAGGGCTGAGAACATCTACATTATGGTGTGGTTGACTCTCTCAACGGAGATTTTTTCATCCACAAGAGGAGTGTATTTTCCAATAATTAGAAAGAACAAACCTTTAAAAAATACAAAAAAAATAGTAGTAATTCTTAATAATTAATATAAGAAAAGAAATTAATAGGCATATCGTTAGAATCTCATTGATAAGGGTGTAAGAAATTTCAATTAGTTGAAAGCTAAAACTAATAGCTGAAATCATTTTAGTTGTGTTTGGTAAGGTAACTTTTTTAGGTAGTTAATAGTTTTTCATTAGCTTTTTTTAAGAACTACTTGAGGTATTTTAAAAAAAAAACATCTATTTTCAACTACCAGCTAAAACTTTATTACAATTTTATCCCTCAATAACTTTCATTCATTATTACTCCTTCCGTCCCACTTTACTTATTTTTTTAGAGAAAAAAATTGTCCCATTTTACTTGTCATTCTACAATCTCAAACAATTAATATTTAATTTTTAATTTCTTTGCCAAATATATCTTTTACCATTATTGTTTGAGTGACTTGAAATAAAGTGTCAATCATTTAATATAATATAGTATAGTTGAATAACTGAATTAATGAGTGATAAGGGCTATAATAGAAAATCAATTAAAAAAATTATGAAAATAAGATAATTAATTGCATTTCCTAATTTCTATGCAAAATCCTTAAGGGTATGTGTGTGAGCTTAGAGAGGAGGAAAAGGAAAGGATTTGAGGGAGAAGGGAGAAGGGAGGGGGAGAAGGGAGGAGGGAAAGACTTTGTAAAATACTCAAACTCACAAACACAAAGGGGGAAAGGCTTCCAATAAACCCTTCCCTTCCCTTCCCTCCCTTCCCCTCCAAAATTTAACTCACAAACATACCCTAAAAGACAATAAAGTGGGACAAAGGAAATATTTAATAATAAATGATGTCTTTATTTGTCATTTTATCGTTTCAACTAATTTAACAACTAGTTTTATCATACACTTTCAATCAAATCGACTAACCTTTTAGCTTTCAACTAACTTTTCAACTTAACTATAACTAAACCAAAACTACTAATTGTACAAAAATACATGTGATTAATTAAAAAAAAATTACACGAATTTTAGGGTTATGTTTTGATAAAATTAAATATTTGACTCCCCCAAATTTTTCATCCAAAGTCTGCCCGTGACTCCAATATTGTCCCAGGCCCAGCCCAACATTCTTTATCATTATTGCCAATCAGCATCATCTACATCTAAAGCAAATATGATTAAGGTAGTTTATCCTGCCCTATCTTTTTATTATCATCAAATAACATGTTTCACAGCAATTTTATAAAATTTAAAAGAAAAAAAAGATGGAAATTGAAATTATGAAACTAAAACTTAGGACTGTTCATGGTTTGTTAATTTTTTTTTTCACTTTTCTGTACTTTTTGGACCTTATCTCTCGTCTTCTTTTGCTTGCATATTGTTCCACCCCTTTTAACCAGAGAATGACCTTCTGGACCGTTGTTGTTCGTCTCATGCCTGATCACTGGTCAAACAAATTAATGTCCTTGTACTCTTGTAGGTAATCAAATACTCCGTACAAAAACACTTCCATTGAGTTACGTACACATACATATATACAGCTGGTGGATTATATTTATATGTAGGATATACCACGCGTGATGTCATGCTTTTGTAAATCTGACAGGTGAATTTAAAGGGCAAAAAATAGAGAGGCATTATAATTAAATTCATATACTACACTTTTTTTTATTTAATTTCTTTTTATTATATCACTTATTATATTTCACATTTTTTTTTCTTTTTATTTTTTTAGGATTTAATTTATATATAATGTCAGTGTAAAAAAAATTTACACAAGTATTCAATTGTGTGTCATCACATCATTTAATAAATATGACATCTCATGTATTATTAAATTCAATAAATGATATGGCAGCACATAATTGAATGTTTATGTAAAATTTCTTTACACCGTCAGTGTATATATGTTAAACTCAATATTTATACGTTATAATATTGTATAAATATAAATTTTGTAAGATAAACGTGTCATGAATGATCCACCTGTTAAATTTCATGATAATTAACGGGAAAGAAGAAAAAGGATAAGAAATAATAATAAGGAATCGAATGCAAAACGATGGAGAATGAAAAGGAAGGGGAGGAAAAACGAGAGACATTTTTGTAGCCACGACTTAGGAGTTTGAACTTTAGCTTGTCTTTTAGTTTGTTAATTCATCAAACTTGCGTGTATTTTGTTGTCGGTGAGTCTAGTGAGTCAACCCACCCACTCATTATACTCTTAGCAATTCCACGTTGTGTTTTGATAAATTAGAAATTAAAATTAGGGTAAAATATTTTTTTTTTCCAATAATTTTTGTTTACTTTGATTTTCGTCATTGACTTTAAAACCTTTGTTTTATATTTCATACTTTTAAAATACCTTAATCAGTCCCTAATGTTAATTAACTTTATTAATTTGTTGACTGATGGATTTCTGGCAAGCGAACCAAAAATCCAGTAGTATAATAGTAAGAAAAGTATCGTATCCACAGGGAACGGTCAATTCACGTATACTCGTGATCTAATTATCAAAGGAAAAAAAAGGGTTTTGAGAATATTATTATGCAAAAAACGTAAAAGGCAAATTAATAATCAATTGAATTTAGAAAGGAAGAGTTAGAGACACTTTACTTGGATTAGGGTTGAACTTCATCTCATCACACCCCTCATGTATGTCGAGACTACCCAATATTTATAGGCTTTGAACTATAACACTGTAGACAAACTATATTGCTAAGACCCCGAGTTACCAGTCGCCACTCACACTCAAAGGTAATCCATGCGGGTTCTCCCAAGCGACAGACTTACCCTCGACTTATTATGCTTTCTATATTCCGTTTGTAAAAGAATTAATTGATAAACGAGGCCTAATTCTCTGGACGCACCTTCGCTAGAGTACTGTCACTACCCATCACTCATTAGAATACATCCACGTTTCGAATCCTGGATTGACAATCAACTAATCTTTTGCTATCGATCCATTAGGCCATGCCTATCCTTTAGATGCCCTTCATTAGGATACTCACACTACCCATCAATCATTAGCAACACCCATGTTTCGGTCACTGGTTAATCGAGTATTGTCATTCACTCAGAGGTTGAGTTTCCTATGTCTAGGCTCCCCCAAACTCAATCCTAGTCGTAATGTTAATTACAAACTAGCCTATAACTCCGGCGCAAGTGCGGAAGTTAGGAATTAAGCACATAACAAGATTACCAATATTATAGTTAGGGAACTGCATAAATAAATAGATAGAGTTCAACATACACTTGGGAATGGAATCGATTACATTTAATCCTAATGGAGAGTTAACTACACAAGGTAGCCATACAAACCACCGAAGATGCTGTCACCATCTTCAATCCTTGTGAAGCGCTCCTCCTCTCCTACTCTAAAATTAGAACCGGTGCATTATCACTGGAATATAACTGAATTACAATAATCGTGCACACCTAATCTGGTGCAAGAGGTTCCTATTTATAGGCTAAGGAAAGACAAAGAAAATTGGGGAGAAATCTTGATCTCTCCCCGAGACTGGTTTTGGTTGATTTGTCTTTCCTTGTTTCCCTTTTTCTTTATGAAATCTTGCATTTATTGAGCATCTTGGATTTAATTGGGAAGGTTGTTTGCAGAATCCTTGTTTGATTGACAGTGATCTCCTCATTGATTGCCTCAAATCTTCTTCAAATCTTTCTTAAATGTCTTCAACCAAACTCAAATCTTGTAGATATCTCCCTCATTTGATGTTATCTTTCCTTCAAATCAAATCTTTGCAATATCCTGCAAAAATCAGCAATATTTCTATCAAAATAGCATCAAATTCAAATCTAAGATTAATAAATACAATTTATCTAATATTTAATAAAAAGGAATTAAACTGGGGCAAAATTATCATTTTATCCCTGATAAGTTAACTAAAAAGTGCTTTAATTTATCAACTAATTTTCACTTATCATTGACCTATTTAATATATTTTTACATTATCCTTTAATATTGAGTCTCATTTAATCAATATGGATGTTAAGTTTATTTATTAATTCAGTACCAACTTAACAATATTGAATTGACATTAGGGACTATGGTTAAGGTATTTTAAAAGTATATGGATATGAAACAAAGATTTTAATTGTCGGGGACGAAGACTAAAGTTGACAAAAAATATAGGGATGAAAAACATATTTTATCCTTAAAATTATATAATTAAATTACACTCTTCACTTCTTTTTTATTTTAAAATTAATCTACACCATTTTTGTAAAAATCAGACCGATCAAACCAGAAATCAAATCTATGATCGAACTGGTTGCTTCATCAAATCAGATGTGCAAACACTATAACCATTGCGCCAATGCCTCCTTTAACAATATGCATGCGTGTTTTAATATATATATATAACTATTGAATAAGGATAAGGATATAATAAGGAATCTTCTATGAACAGTTAGTTGGTTAAGCCAATTGTCAGTTAAATTTAGTTATCGGTTTTTGTTAATTTTTTGTTAGTTGTCAGCTTTGTTAGTTAGCAGCCATGGTTGCTAACTATTCTAGTTTAGGTAGCTTTGTTAGCTAGTGTGTGTATCTATATTTGTACTTTTTTCTCCTTTTTTGCTTAAGAATTAATAATATTATTTCTACATTCAACTACAATTCTCTTTCCTTTCTCAGTCTTGTTTTATGCTATCAAAGCTCTCTTTGTGAGAGCTCTGCTGCGCCACTCTCCATCATGAGTACTGTTGATCCAAATTCCAACACCCCCAAGATTGATCAATCTCAAAACCCCAGCAACCCCCAATAGCTACTTGCATCCTGGAGAAAATCCAGGCGCCATCCTTGCTGCCCCAGCATTGGATGGAAACAATTATCACTCATGGATCAGAAACATGAAAAGAAGTCTTCTTGCCAAGAACAAGTACAAGTTATTGATGGATCTCAAGGAACCAACAGAAAACGATCTTATTCATGATGCTTGGGTGGGATGCAATACAATGGTCATTTCTTGGATTACCAAATCCATTTCAACCAACATTGCACAAAGTGTTGTCTACATTGACAATGCACAGGAGCTTTGGGATGATCTTAAGGAAACATTTTATAAAGGGGACCACTTTAGGACTTTCGATTTACTCCAAGAATTACAATCCATCAAACAAGGTGATAGGAGCATATCAGATTACTTTATGAAAGAAATAGAGTTGGAGAAAGAAGTCCCACATCGGGTGCAGCTGAAGAATGAAGTCCCAATAACTACAAAATGAAGTCCCACATCGGGTGCAAATCAAGATTTATTTTCTCATAACAGTTTTCTGTTTTTTTTCTTCCCTCCTTTTTCTTGAGCCTCATTGGCTGTTAGTGATTCTGTGTGATTTTGTTATTCACACTTTTTGCATTCGCATTGCTTCCGCATTCTGTTTCAATTGATTCCTTCTGTATATAAGGAATACTTGTAATAGCTGAAATCTTAAGGAAAAATGCATCTTATTACTCTCAATATTCAATCCTTCTTTTATCCAAAATACTTTTATGGTATCTAGAGCCTTTCCTGAGTTTCAAAACATTCTACATCCATGGCCAAAGGGAGCGCAAGTAATACTCCTCCCACTCCTCCTCCTCCTCCTCCTCCACAGGACCCAGCCTTGAATCCTTTGAGCGTTTATTATATCCATCCCGGTGAGAACACTTCCATAACTTTAGTCTCTCCTCTTCTCACTGCCAAAAACTACCACAGTTGGGCCAGATCCATGAAAAGGTCTTTAATCTCCAAGAACAAATTTAAGTTTGTCAATGGCTCCCTTCCCATGCCTGATTCGTTTTATCACAGTTTTGATGCCTGGGAGCACTGTAATAATCTCGTTCTAACTTGGATCCTCAATTCTGTTGAACCTACCATTGCTCAAAGTATAGTGTATGTTGAAGTGGCTGTTGTCGCCTGGACTCTGTTGCGAAAACGATTTGCCCAGGGTGATCGAGTCCGAATTTTTTAGCTACAAGAAGAAATTGCTTCACCTAAACAAGGTACTAGTTCTGTAACTCAATTTTTTACAGAAATCGCCACTTTATGGCAAGAACTTGAGAATTTTCGACCATTCACTGGTTGTATATGTACGGTTAAGTGCGTGTGTGTTCTAATCAACAAGGCCAAAGCTATAGAGCTGAAGATTGCATCATGAAATTTTTGAGTGGACTGAATGATGATTTTGAAGTAGTCAAAGACTCAGGTCTTAATGATGGACCCTTTCCCTGATATTGATAAGGTGTTTTCCTTAGTAATTCAATATGAGAGGAGGGTGAATCCATCCACTATTTTTTCTACTAGTGATGATACACAGGTTTTTGTCAATTCCACTGAAACCAAGAAGCACTTTGGTAAGGGAAGAGGATACTCCCTTGGTCGGGGGAATGTCAAAATTTGTAGTTATTGTGGCAAGAATGGCCATACTATTGATGTATGCTATAAAAAGCATGGCTATCCTACTGGTTTTCGTGGAAGGAACAATGTCTCAGCTAATCAAGTCATTTGAGAACCTGCAGATTCAGCAACAATTATAAACCAACCTTCTGGTGATGACACAGAACCAGGGCACAATGTTTCACTAACTCCTGAGCAGTATCAAGCCTTCATGTCTCTTCTCAAGTCTTCAAGTGTAGCTGGCTCTTCTGCATCAACTCAAGTGGCTGCTGTGACCACTTCTCCATCTCTTGGTAACCTTGACACATCCAATTCATTCTCAGGTAATTACACTGGTTTTTCTTATAATCTCATAAGCAATACCACCTGGATCATTGACTCTGGTGCTATAGATCACATCTGTTGCATTAAATCTGTTTTCACTACCTTTCATAAGCTCACCAATCAATCTATTAGTGTGAAACTACCAAATGGCAATGTCACTTTGGCCACACATGTTGGCACAGTCCAGATTAATCCATTTCTTACCCTTACACAGGTTCTGTATTTGCCAGAATTTTCAATTAATCTCATCTCAGTCTCTAAGCTTGTCTCCACTATAAATTGTGCATTATTCTTCTCACCATTCCATTGTTTTATACAAGACTTGAGCAATTTGATGACGATTGGTTCAACTAATAAAATTGAAGGATTATACTACATGCAAGCCACTCCACTTCCATCAAATCCATCTCAGTTTCAGGCCCTTAGTGTTTCCACCTCACCTTCTTCTTTTCCTGTTTCAGCCTTATGGCACTATAGGTTAGGACACTTGTCCTCTTCAAGGATGAACTTGTTAGTTGCTTTGTATCCATTTCTGAAACAATATAATGAAAGACATATTTGTGACACATGTCATTTTGCAAAGCAAAGGAAATTGCCTTTTACTTTAAGCCAAAATAATGCTACACAACCTTTTGAATTAATCCATTTTGACATTTGGGGACCTTGCAGATTTCACAACTATTAATAAGCATAGATATTTCTTAACATTTTTAGATGACTATAGCAGACATCTATGGGTAATTTTCCTTAAACAAAAATCAGAAACAAGAGAACACATCCAGAACTTCATTACTATGGTTGAAACTCAATTTGGCTCAAAAGTTAAAACAATCAGATCGGACAATGGCCCATAATTTATTCTTACAAATTTTTATCATCAAAAGGGCATTTTACACCAAAGATCCTGTGATGAAACTCCCCAACAGAATGGGAGAGTTGAAAGAAAACATCAACACCTCCTTAATGTAGCTAGGGCCCTCCTTTTTCAGTCCCATTTACCTAAATCCTTTTGGGGTTTAGCTGTTACACATGTTGTGCACCTCATCAACAGAATTCCCTCTCCCATTTTACACTCCAAATCTCCTTTTCAGCTTCTTTATGGATCTTTGCCTGATTTGTCAAATTTAAAGGTTTTTGGGTGTTTATGTTATGTCTCCACCCTTAGTTCGGGTAGGTCTAAGTTGGACTATAAGAGTCACAAATGGGTCTTTGTTGGTTACAAATCTGGCACAAAAGGTTTTTTAGTTTTTGACTTGCATACAAAGCAATTAACCTTATCTAGACATGTTACCTTTGAAGAGAACATATTTCCCTGGCCTATACAACCTACTTCTCATTTTTTACCCCATTGTTATTTAGACAGTCACATTTCACATCCTCACCTCATAAATGATGATTCATCTCCTTTCACGGATTCACTTTCTCATAACACAGAACCTTCACCATCTCCCTCACCTGTATCCACAGATGCCTTCTCACCTTCCTCACCTGTATCTGTATCCATACCTGCATCCTCACCTTCCACACCTCAAATTTCACCACTGCCTATAGTGAGAAAATCTACTAGATTTAAACATAAACCATCTTATCTCAGGGATTTTCATTGCCATTCTTCACAGCTGAACCAATCAGGTACTCACTTTACTTCAAGTTTTGTTATTCCTTCCTCTCAATTTTCTTCTTCTCACATGGCCTACAGTTTAGCCCTTGATCAAGTCCAGGAGCCTACCACATTTGCAGAAGCCAGCAAGCTTGACTGCTGGAAAAAATCCATGGCTGCTGAAATACAGGCTTTGGAACTCAATGGAACTTGGACCCTGGTTGATTTGCCACCAGGTGTGATTCCCATTGGCAGCAAATGGGTCTACAAAGTAAAAAGGAAGGCAGATGGGAGCATTGACAGATATAAAGCCAGACTTGTGGCTAAGGGGTACAATCAAATTGAAGGTCTTGATTAATTGGATACTTTTTCACCAGTAGCCAAACTTACCACCATCAGAGTCATCCTTGCATTGGCAGCAACTCACAATTGGCATTTACATCAGCTTGATGTTGATAATGCCTTTCTCCATGGGACCTTAAAGAAGATATATACATGTGTATTCCCCAAGGTATGACTGTTTCCTCACCTTCTCAAGTCTGTAAATTGACAAAATCTTTGTATGGTTTGAAGCAGGCTAGCAGGAAATGGTATGAGAAATTGTCCCACATCTTACTTGGCCTTGGATACACACAAGCTCACTCAGATCACTCTCTTTTCATCAAACCAACTTCTTCCAGTTTTACTGGCCTCTTGATCTATGTTGATGATATTCTATTGTTTGGTAACAATGTTGCTGACTTTGATTTGGTCAAGACACGGCTGCATAAAACCTTTGGGATCAAGGACCTAGGTCTTCTTAAGTATTTCCTGGGAATTGAAATTCATCACTCTTCCTTGGGTATTTCACTTTCTCAGAGAAAATACTGCTTGGAGCTCTTGGCTGATGCTTCCCTTTTAGACTACAAGGCTGCTTCTACTCCCCTTGACCCAACACTTAAACTTTATCAAGCCTCAGGCCAATTGTTTCCAGATGCTGGTTCTTACCGCAGATTGGTTGGGCGCCTCCTTTACTTAACTGCAACAAGACTAGACATTACCTTCGCCACTCAACAAATTAGTCAATTCATGAATTCCCCCACTCAAGCTCATCATAAGGCTGCTCTCTGAATCCTTCGATACTTGAAAAGGAATCCTAACCAGGGGCTATTTTTCCCTCGACAATCCAGCTACCAACTTCAAGGCTTCTCTGATGCTGATTGGGGTGGTTGTCTTGACTCACATATATCAATTTTTGGATATTGTTTCTTCCTTGGTTCTTCTCTTGTCAGTCGGCGCTCAAAGAAACAAACCACAGTTGCTAGATCCTCTGCAGAGGCTGAGTACAGGGCACTAGCTGCTGCCACCTGTGAGCTGCAATGGTTACTTTATCTCTTACAAGATCTTCATCTTTCTTGTGCCAAACCTCCTATTCTCTTTTGCGACAATCAGAGTGCCCTTCATATTTCACATAATCTTGTCTTCCATGAGCCACCAAACATCTAGAAATTGATTGCCATGTGGTCCGGGAAAAGCTCAATTCTGGTCTCATGCGCTTACTACCTATATCCTCTTCTGACTAGCTTGCTGACTTTTTCACCAAAGCCTTATTGCCTAAGAATTTCCATCGTTTCCTTTCCAAGCTTGGAGTGTTTAATGTTTCACACCCTCTAGCTTGTGGGGGGCTGAAAGAAATAGAGTTGGAGAAAGAAGTCCCATATCGGGTGCAGCTAAAGAATGAAGTCCCAATAGCTGTAAAATAAAGTCCCACATCGGGTGCAGATCAAGATTTATTTTCTCATAATAGTTTTCTGTTTTTTTTCTTCCCTCCTTTTTCTTGAGCCTCATTGTCTGTTAGTTATTCTGTGTGATTCTGTTATTCACACTTTTTGCATTCACATTGCTTCCACATTCTATTTCAATTGATTCCTTCTGTATATAAGGAATACTTGTAATAGCTGAAATCTTAAGAAAAAATGCATCTTATTACTCTCAATATTTAATCCTTCTTTTATCCAAAATAATTTTACTTTACATAATTGAAGATCCTATTGGAGGATTTGGAATCTTTTTGGCCAACTCCATCTTGCTCTTGCACCATCAAGTGTTCTTGCAACCTTGACAAAATGGTCAAGAAATATAAAGAAACATACTATGTCATATGTTTCTTAAAGGGGCTTAATGATCAATACAACACCATTAAAAGTCAAGTTTTGATGTTGGATCCCCTACCATCTATTAATAAGGCTTTCTCTATGATCTTGAAACATGAGAGGCAGATTACTGGGTCTGTTTTACAAGATTCAGGAATTATTTCTAACATTACAACACCAAGAACTTCATTTAGGGGAAGAAATGTAGCCACCGCAGGTAGAGGGAGAGAAAGGTCTAACAATCATGGAAACAACAATATGACACAAAAGATTTGCACTTGGTAAGGATAGATACACCATTGAGACCTGCTATTTCAAGCATGGTTTCACACCCAATTTTAAATTCAAGAACAAAAATCAAGCTCCTGCCATAAACTCCATGGCTTCAATTGAGCAGATTGAAAACACTAGAACAAAGGCACCAGAAAATGGCCAACCTGAATCCTCTCACAGTCTTACTTCTAAACTACAACCAGTTAATGGATTTGCTTAGAAAATCAAAGGCATTTGAACGATTCCACACCATAACACAACTCTCTCTTGAGGCTTAGGTAATGTTCCTTTCCGCTCAACAAAAGACCACAACATCAAGTGGCTTCTCTGGTGACAATTTTTGGATTCTTGATAGTGGTTTTACCGATCTCGTCTCTAATTCTCTATGACATTTTATTGCATATAGAATTGTTAATCCCATTAGGGTCACATTTTCCTGCTTGATTCAGGACCTGAATACCCAACAGATGATTGGAATTGCTGAAGTAAGAGATAATCTCCATGTTCTACAAATCCCTGTCAAAATTAAACCTAACTTTGTCAATAATTTTATAGTATCAACAGGCTTCCAACTTAGTTTCTCAAGGCCAAGTTCCACTATCAACTCATTAATGGACAACCACCTACTTATTTGGAGCTTAAAGTCATTGGAAGTTTATGTTTTGCTTCTAGCCATAACAGGATCAAACTTTATCCTTGAGAAAGGAAGTGTGTGTTTCTAGGATTCAAGAATGGTTCAAAGGTTTTTGTGTTGCTTGACATTTTAACCAGAGAAATTTTGTTTCTATAAATGTTATTTTTTATGAACATATTTTCCCTCATTTTAAGAATACTCATGACTCCTCTACTAAAATTACTCAATAGAATCATAATGACCTTGATAATTTTTTGTCACCTTATTTTGATCATTCTCATCTAACACTTCAACTAGAATGTGACTATCATGCAGATGATGATGCAGACGGAATGCATCAAAATCACCTTGATGAACCTCATTCTCTTGATGTTCCCGATGACTCAACTCTGTTTGAGAATGAAGGAATCACTCTTAGAATATCTACTAGACATAGAACACCTTCATCCTACTTAACTGATTATCATTGTAATCTTTTATCTTCTTCTCATGCTAATTTATGTGAAACCACCAGGTACCCTCTATCTTCTGTTCTTTCTTATCACACTTTATCTCCATCTCAACTTCATTACACTTTATCTATCACTACTGAAATTGAACCTAAACTTTATAATCAAGCTATCAAGTCTTCTAATTGGATCAAAGCCATGGAGGATGAACTTGAAGCTCTTAAACTTAATAAAACATGGTCCTTACCTAAATTATTTGCAGGGAAAAGTGTCATTGGCTCTAAATGGGTTTATAAAATTAAATACAACTTTGATGGATCCCTCTAAAGGTATAAGGCCAAATTAGTGGCCAAAGGATATAACTAGATTGAAGGATTGGATTTCTTTGATACTTTTGGCCATGTTGCCAAAATTACTACTATTAGATTGATTTTAGTTATTGCTTCCTCCCAAAACTGGTTGTTACATCAACTTGATATTAATAATAATTTCTTGCATAGAGATTTACATGAAGAGGTTTATATGGAAATACCTCAAGGCTTAGACTATTATAACTCTAATCTTGTCTGCAAATTGCATAAGTCTCTTTATGGACTCAAGCATGTTAGTAGACAATGGTTTCCTAAGCTTTCTAATTTTCTTACTATAATCGATAACAAGCAACCTGCTCATGATCATTCCCTTTTCTTCAAACATTCTCCAACATCCATAACTGTCATTCTTCTTTATGTTGATAACTTGATCCTTGTTGGTACTAACAAAGATGATATTGATATTATTAAACAACAACTTGATAGCAACTTCAAAATTAAGGATTTAGGAAACTTGAATTATTTCCTTGGTTTAGAAGTTTCTATATCTCATCTTGGGCTCACCATCTATTAAAGAAATTATACTTTAGATTTACTTTTGAATTTGGCCTTCTTGCAGCCAAACCCGCCCAACTCCTATGGTTAGAACCACAAGGCTTCACCAATAGGATAATGATCCTTATTCAGATCTAGTAGGCTACCGAAAGTTGGTTGGGAAACTCGTCTACTTAATAACCACTGGACCAAGCATTTGTTTTGCTATCCAGTAGTTAAGCCAGTTTATGTCTTGTCCTACACATCAACATTACAAGGCAGCAACCTGAGTTCTAAGATATTGAAGGGTTCACTGGGTCAAGGGATCTTCTACCCCACTACATCTTCCCTGCAACTAAAGGGATTCAGTGATTTATATTGGGCCGCTTGTCCAACCACAAGAAAGTCTATCACTGGATATTGCATCTACCTAGGGGTTCTCTTATATCTTGGAAATCCAAGAGGCAAACTACTGTCTCTAAATCTTCTTTAGAAGCTGAGTATATAGCATTTGCTACTATTGTTTGTGAAACTCAATTGCTCACCTACTTGCTACAAAAGCTCTATATTCCTTTCCCAGCTCCAGCTCTACTTTATTGTGATAGCCAATCTGCTAGGCACATTGCAACCAATTCTGTTTTCTATGAAAGTACAAAGCATATCAATATAGATTGTCATTTGGTTTATGAGAAATTACAGGCCAAGCTTTTCCATCTTCTGCCCATTTCTAGTCAAGACCAACATGTTGATATCCTAACCAAGCTAGTGGATCTTATTCCCTTCTCTAATTTGCTCAACAAACTGGGAGTCATTGACATTTACTTCCAACTTGTGGTGGGCTATTGAATAAGGATAAGAATAATAAGGAATCTTCTGTTAATAGTTAGTTGGTTAAGCCAACTGTCAATTAAATTCTGTTATCAATTTTTATTAGTTTTCTGTTAGCAGTTTTGTTTGCTAGTTATCAGTTTGTTAGTTAGCAGTCACGGTTTCTAACTGTTGCTAGTTACACTCTTTTTACTTAAGAATTAATAATACTTTTTTTACATTTAGCTACAATTTTCTTTTCTTTCTTAGTCTTGTTTTAATAACAACTACTAATAACTCGTCATTTTAATGTGGAGTATTTTAATAATTTTATAACCAAGTTTCTTTTCATTTGATACAATAAAGTATTTATATAAAAAGTTATAAATATTAAATAACATAAATATAAATTATACATTTGAATTTATAATATGAAATATAAATACATATTATTGTATATTTTTTATAAAATTTAACAATGCATTAGCATGAATTAGTATTATGACTAATTTAATTATGAAAATTCTAATTTATACTTTTAATATTTTGTTACTTTCTCTCTTTCCTATTTTTCTCTTTCCTATTTCTCTCTTCAAACTAAATAAAGATAAATTAATATATATTACACTTTACTTCATTTTAACATAAATAAATCATTTAATAGTGGTAAATGAATTATCAACAAGTTTTCCAATGAAAATTTTTCTTTTTCCTTCAACTTTTAATATTACTAACAACTAATTTTGAATACTTTATTATTTATAATTAATAAGACTTTAGAACATAAAATAAAGTTTTGATAACCCTTGGTCAAGGCTAATATATACCTTTAAGTTAAGTGGTATATGGTATGCCACTTAATTTTAACTATTAGATGTAATATTATAATGATTGAACGGGTCAGGATGATATGTTCGTTAAAATTTCATTTAGCACCCAAGTAATAATTTTTTTAAAAGAAATTTGGTTATATATTTTTCACATGTTGAAAACTAAAAACAGGAATTAACATAAGAACATGAACTAGCCATGGTCTCAGAAAGAACTCAAACCCTCTGCTAAATTTACCACCTAGGCAGGTAGGAACCTATCTCCCAGGCTCCCAAGCCGTTGCTCGTGCGACTTCCCCTATTAGTGCACTACACGCGCCTTCGTCTTAGTCGTTAGTAATAGTGGTAAATGAATTTTGAACAAGCCTCCCAATGAAATTTTCTTTTTCCTTCAACTTTTAATACTACTAACAACTCATTTGAAATACTTTATTATTGATAATATATAAGACTAATCATTTAATAGTGGTAAATGAATTATGAATAAGTCTCCCAATGAAAGTTTTTCTTTTCCTTCAACTTTTATTATTACTAACAACTAATTTTGAATACTTTATTATTGATAATAAGACTTTAGAACATAAAATAAAGTTTTGATATTCCTTCGGTCAAGGCTAATATATACCTTTAAGTTAAGTGGTATATGGTATGCCACTTAATTTTCACTATTAGATGTAATATTATAATGATTGAACAGTCATGATGATATGTTCGTTAAAATTTCATTTAACACCCTAGTAATAATATTTTTGCAAAGAATTTTGGTTATATAATTTTCTCATGTTGAAAAAAAAAAGCAGGAAATAACATAAGAATAGTGATATGGCCATGGTCTCAGCATGAACTCAAACCCACTGCTAAATTTACCACCCAGGTAGGCAGAAACCCACCTCCCAAGTCACCGCTCGTGCGACTTCCCTAATGTAACGTCCTAATTTCTTAAGTCAAGAATAATGTCCATTGGAAACACTCTTCCCAAATTTCTGAAATTATTTCGCGTCATTATCGATATCGTCATGCAATCACACAGTTGCTTAGGCAATCCAACGTTTGCTTAAGCTTCCACAAAATTCATACATCATTGCTTTCAATACAAATCCTCATTCAAAGTTTATGGAACTAACCTACACTTTGGGGAGTTATGGTTTATAAAATTCCTACCGGAAATCCGACAGAGTTTCCCCTAAAAACTGGGTATTTCCCAATTTTCCATCTTAACCTGAAATCCAGAAAAATCCACCAATACAATTGATAATAGCACAATACAGTTTTTAACTTCATCTAAGCCTCCATGGCTAATCTAAAATTTCTACTTTAATACAACATTGATCTTTTAATTACATCTAATTTTCTCCAAAGGACCTCCCTAACAACTGAGAGTGGATGAGTCCACTCCAAGAGCTTCACTTCCCATCTGAACATAAAGTTGGAACATCCTGCATAACTAAAATGTATCCCATAACGTGGGGTGAGACTACGGTCTCAGTGAGCAAAGCATGCAACAAGCAGTGTGGGGAGACAAGCGCATGAGATGCAACATACATTACAGACAATAAGTCATACATAACTGTTCTAGTCACACAACCTCCTAATATCATTTCTTAGCTCACACGGAATAAAATACCAATGCAACTCAACATTCAATAACTGGTCATGAACATAAACTTAAACATGAATGCACATGATCGGCATAACCCGGCCGACGGGGTCTTATCACTTATATCTGTGTGGCTAGACCTGAGCTCAGACTACAAGGAACGTCTTCCTTGGATACTAATCACCACCACTAGGTACTAATCACCATTAATCTCTGGGTACTAATCACCCTCATTCTCTGGGTACTAATCACCCTTATTAACTGGGTACTAATCACCCAAGTCTTAACTCAATTTCTAAAATCAATCTTTTCTTTATTAGGTGAACTGGGGACCGAAGCCATTTTACTCAGGCTGAAGCCAAATTCATTTTTAATTGGGAGCCGAAGCTCAAATTCATTTTAACTGGGGCCAGAGGCCAAAATATGCAATGGCTCAAACATAGCACTATCACATTTACAGATAACATACAATACATATTAGATCTAGGCATTTCCATAATAATATTACCACCCCAAGTATGTGAATCACAAGAGGAAAATCCCAAAATAGATCCCTAAGAACAATTTCCAGAACAAACCCTAAGTGAGGATTTCTAACATAATCATCTTCAACATATTATATACAGCCAACATCATCATAATATTCAGCAAGATTAACAATTAGTGTCTATTCTCATCAACAATACCAATTCAAACCTTAGGTAAGAGCTTCTAGTCCAATAACCACTAATCATGAGACAAATACAAAATCAAATCGGTAAATATTCATGAACAACCACAAACAACCTCAAGAAAGGGAAAAGGAAGGAGTGGGTACTTAAGGATTTCTCATTCAAGAATGAGAGTGAGTGTGTGAGCTTTACTCACCTCTAATGGAGCTCAAATGGAGAAGGGAAGAAGGTTGAAGAAGGTTGGATGGGTGGATCCTTGACTCCCCAAGCTTCCTCCTAGCTCAAAGCATGGTTTCTCTCTCTAAAATTCTCCCCCTCTCTCTAAAAATCCTAAAGGAGGAAGAAGAATGAAGAAGGGGGAGAATTCTGTGCGTTTATGAAGATAGGGACGCGTTCGCGCGCTCAAGCGCATATTAGTGCGCTCAAGAGCGCAACCTGCTGAGTTTCGGGCGCTCAAGCGCGCACCAGAGCGCAACTCTCTGAGTTGCGCGCACTCAAGCGCGCATCAGTGCGCTTGAGCGACCACACTTGCTGTTTGGAGGTGCAAATGGGGTCAGAATACCATCGTATAGACATCAAACTGATGCCCCGGATCTTAGCTTTCTAATGCAAGTGGAATCACTTCAATTGGACACCCCTAACTCTAGATATTATCAAATTAATGCATCAAGGTCATTATGCTTAAAACCCAAAATTGAGCAATAACCTTGGTTGAAGCCTAACGGGGCAAACTTTACATGAGTCATGTTATAACTCATCAATTGACTCCAAGAAGGCTAACGTTAAGGGTTATAAGTGTCCATGAGACTATGTTCCTCTATTCCCTTGTCTCTTTCCATAAAATCATCTTCTACCCCGATTCCTTTAAAACTCATAACTCTGAATCGATTCCCCAACTCTCATCTAATATCACAACTTTTCAACTTAGTTCTTCTTCCTCTAATATTCTTTTCTCATTCTTAAATCGTTATAATACTCTTAGTTTATTTACCAAATTCCTATCTAAATTCAATTCAAATCTCCAACATCTCATACCACTTTTAACTCTCTGTTACTTGGCCGGAACTTTGCCTAAAATATTTATTTCATCTTCTAATATATTGTCGTTGATAGTAGGGATTCAAAACTATGTGAAGGATTCCAGACATATGGCCATTCGGAAATAATATGAAAAGTTGTTGTGAAAATAACCAACTAAGCAAAACAAGGGGATTGAATTGAATTTTTTTAAAACTTGCCCACAAAGATATAAGTAACAAATTAACAATGTGAAATACTTCTGCAGATTTGAGAAAAAGTCAGACGAAGTCACTTACACCAGAATTTTCAAAACACACACTTAGCCTTATAGTTAGTGTAATGAAACCATACACAAGTTAAAAAAAAAAAAAAGACAGAAATATTTTTGTGATTATAAATAATATTGTTTATCAATCTATGTTTTATTTTAATTAATATAGGATGTAAATACATATATTTAATTTATAATATTTAAAATTTTAGAATGCACACAGGTTTCAACAATTTCAATCAACGACTTAATATCTTGATTGAGTTGATAGAACATTTTGCCATTAAACCTAGGTAAAACATGATTTAATGCCAATTTTTACCTAAAAAGTTGTTGTTTTGACATATTTTAAACCACTTATTTTTAACTCTATTTTTACTATTTATTGCTTTTAATTACAGTTTTTAATTAGGAAATTTCCTTTAAAGTGTGATGAATCTTTTTTACTTGTTTTTTCAACACTTTTTTTTGCTATTTTTTTACATTTTAAAAACTCAACATATATATTAGCATCATAAATTTGATTATTTTTTAAAACGTGTGTTGATTTCGTAAAAACTAATCAATCAATTATAAAAAAAGTATGTTAAAGAGTATCTAAAAAATTGTGTAACTACCATTATTCTAAGAGCATGGTAAAATGAGATGCTTAACTTTTAGCTATAGTGATAACCATTTTTAAGCGATGGAGTAGGTTTATTTTCGGGTTCTTATTTAGGTATGTGTGTTTACACAAGCACTTGCTTAACAATTTTTTTTTTAAAAAAATAATGATTGTGTGGTGTGGGGTTGGTTGATAGGTAAGTTGTGGGGTCCATTTAAAAATATTTTTTAGAGTTTTTGGGATGAAGTTATTTAAAGTAATAAAAATAATATAATAATATAAGAAAATATGAAAAATTATAAAATATTAATTTAAGAAATTTTTGATTGGTTCTATGATAACCTAAATAAACTTATTTTGAATAAAATTTCTCGAGAGTAATCAGTATTTTTCACGTGTACTGATTGTGTCACAAACACATATAACTCACATCCCATTGGCACATAATAATTAATACACTAAAATTGAAGCATAATTTAGGTTGCTGGTCCAATTTTATGAGATCATGCATCTGCATTCTTTTCACTTTTCAGTATAGGTCAACTGTGTTCCGATGGCCGGATTAGAGAACTTCTAAATCTAGAGTCTTAATTAGAACAGTTTTACATTAGGTAGAGGTTTTGTTTTAATTTATGTTTGATGTGATAGTGGAGCTGAGCAATTTTTGCCCCTCTTGTACAATTGAACAGGGTATATATTATATTAATTAGACGTAACATTTTCATGCTTGTCACTGCAAACAAAGAATTTTGGTCCACTCACGAAAACACTTCCTTTTCTCCTTCCCTTTCAGCTCATTCGACTTACTTAATCTGTCACGGTTCTTAAAGTATGTATGGTTTAATATTTAAATTTAATAAATTCACGTTTTTAATATTATAAATAATTGTGTTAAAAAATTAAAAAACATACACTTAATTAGTCAAAAATGATGAACGGAAATTGTGATATAAAAAACCTAAGGTACGAAAAGAAACCTAAATTAATTTCACCTCTGTATAAATTATTTATTGATTAATGAAATTATCTGAATTGGTCTTTTTTTATATATATATAAATTGGTCTATTTTCATTCCTATATATAAATTTAACAAAGCTAGACTTCTTTTACAAGGAAAAAGCTAGATTAATTAAATATTGGAGTAAAAACAGTACTGTAATCCGTATATGCATGTTAAAAGGAAGAAGAATACCTAAAGTAAATAATCAAATTAAAGTGATATATGCTCTGATTGCTTCAACATGTTGCAGCAATAAATAAACTGTTCTGACGTTAATAAAACAAGGTTTGGTTTTTTTTTTTCTTTTTTTTTTTTTTTGGTTCTGTTTTCTTGTGTTTGCAAGTGTTTCTCCTTTCTTAATGATTATCTGATCTGATATATTGTCCTCTAGAGTATAAATAATCGATCGAGTTCCGTTGAACTACTTATATAATAACAGATTTGGGGGGAAAATCACTTTATATAGTTCTCAAAATCTCAATTTTATATACTGTGCGCCGTTTCTGTCCACCGTTGCTTTTATATTTTTTTTTAGAATTTAATTTAGTTTTGTATTGATGATTTTATGCAAAAGCAAAAGACCATTAAAACAAGAAGATTTCATTATGATTGAATCTAGTGTTTTTATAGAGGGAAAAACTAAAGAATAATAAACATGCTTCTACACTCAATTGGGTGGATCCACCCAATTGAGTAGGACGGACATAGAGAAAAAAAAAAGAAGTAAAAGATATAATAAATGATAAAGAGAGAGTGAAAAATAAAATAAAAAATGAGGTGTAGAAAGAAGAATAGGTGTATATTTTTTAAAACAGAAATGGAATTTCAAGGGATAAACCCAAATAAGATAAAAATGAGGTGTACCTAGAAAGAATAAGTGTATATTTTTAAAAATAAAAAATGGAATTACAGGGGACAAACCCTCACTTACTCTTTAGATGCATTATTTTGGGATTGGGTGAAATTGTATTAGTTTATATGACTCGATTCTACCACCATTGATGTTTTATTTGTTTTAGATTTTGATAGAATTGATATTAAAAAAATGAATGTTAAAAATATTAACTTTTGTTTGGAAAATCAGATTGAACTAAGTTTGTATATTTTAAAAAAGAGATAATATACATACATACATATATTTAAGTAGGTTGTTTTAATTTCAACCCTCTATTTAAATCTGATGGCTACAAATCATTTTTATCATTCTAATATAAAAAACATCATTCTCATGTAATATGCTCTATATATATAACAAAAACATGCAAATAATTTATACAATAATTTTTTTCTCTATATATCTTTTTATGTTATCACTTATCACACATCAAACTTCACACTTATTTTTTTTTTCTATTTCCATCTCTTTCATAATTGTACATATACATTATTATTGTATAAAAACAATTTCTCATTTAAAATTTGGTTAAATAGAAATAAATTTGCTTTAATCATCGTATGTTTGACAATTTTTTGAAGAATTAATTTTATATCATAAACAATGCCATATTTATATTCAAAAATTAAAATTAAATTTATAAAATTAATTAAAATTATTCAAAAATAAGTTTACAAACTTCCACGCATACATTAATGTATCTAATTAAGCCAAAGCTCAAACTCAAAACTCACAAACTTTACATAGGCAGTTAACAACTTCAACCACAACCATAAGAAGTAAATCGAGTTGTTTCAATCTTATGTGCTTATTTGCATACAATCAAGTGCTGGTTTGAATTAAAAAAATTGGAATTGAACAGTGTCTCGTATAATTTGGATAAATTTGTATAAATTAATTTTGCAATGAAAATAATTTTAATAGAAATATTTTTTAAAAATTTTTCATTGAATAAAATTCATTTTAGACATAAAACAAAATATGAACAATCAAAACATTTTTTTTTCTAAATTCACTCTATTATTTCTAAATACAAATTAATTTTTTAATCTCAATATTTTTTGAAAATTAATTCTATCAAAATATATATATATATATATATATATATATTGTTACGTACCAGGATAAGCTCGTACTTCTTCCCCCTGAACAGCTCGGTCAGAGGAGCTCGGGAGGCCGACCTGAAACATTCTAGCAGAACCCTTCGCTTGACTAAAGGAGGGAATCTGATAAATAAGGAAAGAGCCGACGTTAGGCAGCCTGATAGCAAGATCAGCGCATGTTGTCCCCTACCCAACAAACCACGCCATAATGAAAGATACCACACAACACCTATAAAAGGAGGGGCGCAAGCACATTAGAGGACACACTAGCTTCTTCACTTAGCCTTCTTATAATGTATGAGTAAAAATTAGGCTTTGTAAGAACATTTGGCGCCCATCGTGGGGCTCTGGTAAAACTTTCCTAGAGTACCACAAGTATCTAAAAAATGGTGAAAACAAGGTCGAATGTCGACGACGACGACGGATCAACACTACAAGAGCTTGCTCAACAGCTTGAGCAACTCAGGCAAGATAACCAAAGAGTTTTGGAGGTAAACAGAGTCATGCGAGAATAGCTAAACAGGAATCGTGAGGAAGAAGAGAAGGACGACACCCACTCTTCAGGAACTCCAACTCCTTCAGAACGCTCTGATCCGCAAGTCAATTTGAATAATCAAATAGATACACAATTTCATCCTTTTTCTGATTATATAATATCTATTCCTTTACCTAGATATTTTAAATTTCCTAATTTACCTATCTATGATGGGACAACTGACCCGAATTCACACCTCACTCGATTTCACACTGTAATGCTTACTACAGGTGCTACTGACCCTATCTTATGTAAGATTTTTCCAGGAACTTTGACAAGTCCTGCTTTGCAGTGGTACTCAACTCTAACTCACGGCTCCATAAGAGGATTCGATGAGTTCAGTATAGCATTCAAGAATCAGTTCTCATCAAGCTGACCTTTCAAGAAAACAGAGGATAGCTTATTTAGCATATTGCAGGAAGATGACAAACCACTTAAGGATTACATCAACCGCTTCAATAAGGAAGCCATGCAGGTCAAAGAACTAGATCCTAAGATTCACCTAAGAGCAATCATCAATGGATTGAAAGAGGGTCAGTTCCCAGACGAATTGGCCAAATCAAAACCAACTGACATAGCCGATTTCAGACGAAAAGCTTCAGAACAGATAGATGCAGAAGAAGCAGCAGTGGCTAAAAGGCGTTTAAGAGCAATGCTGACAAAACCCCTTGAAAGAGGAATGGCCGACAACACGCCCCATAATCACCAAAAAGATAGGGGGACTTTTACATTTCGAAATAAGACAGGAAAGAAAAATGGGAAACTGACTAAACCCCCCCCCCCCCCCCCGATCAGCACCTATCTTCGACCACTTCACCCCTCTAAATGCCAGAAGGAGTCAAATTCTACGAGAAATGTACAACTCAAGAATTATTGAGCTCCCTCCACCTCCCAAGGATATTCCAGAAGGAGTTGATCGTACCAAGAGATGTGACTTTCACCGCGTATTTGGACATAGCACTGATGACTGTTGGACTCTTAAAAATCAAATCGAGCAACTCATCAGACTTGGGCACCTCGGGAGGTATGTGTACGATGGAAGGCAGAGAAACAAAAAGGAAACAGCTCGGATAGACTATGATCGTAGAAGAGGCCGAGAAGAATCTCCTGACCGGAACCCTGGACCTAGCACTCCTAGACAGGGTCGGGTCCATACATACCATTTCAGGAGGATTTGCAGGAGGAGGACCTACATCCTCGTCTAGAAAAAGACATCCCAGGACGATCTGCTCAATCAACAAATCAGACCATACTAGGGTAGGCAGATCTCACCCTGTCATTTCCTTTTCTGATAGAGATTTTGCATGATTGAAAGATATAAACCAAGATGACCCTATGGTTGTTCTGAGAAGAGTCTTAATCGACCAAGGAAGCTTGGCAGACGTCTTGTTTTGGAAGACATACGAGGACCTCTCACTCCCAACAGACATCGTTCACCCTTTTGATGGAAATCTAGTAGATTTCACTGGAGAACAGGTCGAGGGTAAGAGGTTTTGTAAATCTCAGAACGACTTTTGGGTCTGAAGGGATTTACAAAACTGTGAATGTCAAATATTTGCTTGTTAATGCTGTTACTTCTTACAATTTTATTATCGGGAGACCAACCCTGAATGCATTAGGGGCAGTCGTCTCGACTCCACACTTAACAATGAAATTCCCTGTTGATGATCAAAAGATAGGAGTAATGAGAGTTGAGCAAGGTGAAGCTCGGCGCTGTTATGTAAAAAGTTTGGAGACAAGGAGATCCTCCAACAAAAATTCTGAAACTCAGCTCAAATCTACTCAACCGAACTGGATCCCAGAATTGACTTCTTGGAAAGAAGACCTCAACCTACCGAGGAGTTGAAGACCATCCAAATAGGCGATAACCCAATCAAAATAACTCGGATAGGAACAAGTCTACAGCCTGAAGAGGAACGACAGGTAATACAAATCTTGAGAGAAAATTCTGATTCGTTTGCTTGGACCCCTGCAGACATGCCTGGGATTGATCCGGACTTCGTATGCAACAAACTGATGATTGATCCAAGATCAAGCCAATCTCTCAAAAGAATGAAGACTGGGCGAGGAAAGGAGAATGCAGCCATAACAAAATCAAAAAAGTTGTTAGCAGCCGGATATTATCAGAGAAATTGAAATATACAACATGGCTCTCAAATGTTGTCATGGTAAAAAAGTCAAAGGAAAATGGAGGATCTGCACCGATTTTACTGACCTAAATAAGGCGTGCCCCAAGATGCATATCTTCTTCCTAGTGTTGAGCACTTGGTCAACGGTGCTTCAGGATATAAGTATCTGAGCATTATGCATACGTACTCAGGATACAATCAGATCCGAATGAACCCAGTTGATGAAGACAAACGGCCTTTATCATTGACATGGCCAATTACTGTACAGAGTCATGCCATTTGGACTAAAAAATGTCGGAGAAGTAACATATCAAAGGCTGATGGATAAGGTATTTGCAGAACAAATCGGACGCAACATAGAAGTTTACATTGATGACATGGTGGTCAAGACCCCATCAGACTGAAAGACACACACAGATGACCTTGGAGAAAATCTTTAGTCAGCTCAGAAAAGTTCAACATGAGACTCAACCCAGAGAATATGCTCTTTCGCTGTCCACTCAGGAAAATTCCTTGGTTTCATGCTCACCGACCGAGGAATAGAGGCGAATCCAGAGAAATGCCAAGCTATATTGGCAATGAAGAGCCCATCCAACATGAAGGAAGTACAGAGGCTGGCTAGAAGAGTAGTCGCCTTGTCCAGATTTTTATCCAAATCCGTGAGAGAATGAACGACTGAGACCTTTCTTTCAATCTATTAAACAAGGAAGCAAATTCCAGTGGAACGAGGAATGTGAACAGGCTTTCCAGCAGATTAAGACCTATTTATCACAACCCCATATCTTGAAAAAACCTGATCCAGAGAAAGAAATCCTTGTATACTTGGCAGTAAGTGAGCAGGCTTTCAGCACAGTTCTAGTGCAAGAAACCCCGAAAGACAACAACCCTATCTACTTCGTTAGCAAAGCACTACAAGGCCCTGAGTTGAGATATCAGAAAATTGAGAAGGTAATTCTTGCCGTGATAACAGTAGCACGAAGATCTTAGGCCTTATTTCCAAACACATCAAATAGTTGTAAAACCCGACCAACCCATAAGACAGGATCTTACACAAGCTCGGAGTTGGCAGGAAGGATGATCAAATGGTCGGTAGAATTGTCAGAGTTTGGAATAAACTACCAACCAAGGGGATTGATCTACTCGACCCTTTCCCTTTGGCCCCTCGGCAAGTCAAGTACCTAGTAGTTGCTATAGACTACTTCACAAAGTGGATTGAAGCAGAAACCACTAGAAACCATAACGTCTGGAAGAATAAGCAAATTCGTTTGGAAACAAATAATCTTTCGCCATGGAATCCCTAATACAATAATATCAGACAATGGGAAACAGTTCGATTGCAGAGAGTTCACTGATCTATGCAAAGAGTATAACATTACTCACACCCAAGACCTCAGTGAATACCCACAGACAAATCGGGCAGGCAGAACTGCAAATAAAATATTTGGACGGAATCAAGAAAAGACTTGGAGAAGCAAAGGGAAGATGGTCTGAAAAATTACCAATGGTGCTATGGGCTTATCACACCACACCTCCAATCTATTACAGGAGAAACACACATACAAGTTGACTTTATGGAAGCGAATGCCATGATTCCAGGTAGGAAATCGTCCTTCATGAGCCCACCGAGTACAAGGACTAGAAACCCTGAAGATGTGAAGAAAATATCATAACCCGACACTTGATATATGACAGAAGAACGAGAAGTAGCACACCACAGGAGCAGATTTGTAAAGAATGCTCAGCACGTAGATATAACACAAAGGTTCAACCTCGGAAGTTCAAACAAGGAGATCTAGTCCTTCGAAAAATTGAACAAGCTAGGAAAGATCCTAGACATGGGAAGTTAAACCCAAAATGGGAAGGACCATTCAAAATTAAAAGGGAGGTCGGACTAGGAGCATATGAGCTCGAGCAGTTGACAGGAAAACAAATTCCTAGAACATGGAATGCCAAGCACTTGAGATTTTATTTCAGTTAAATTGTATGATGAAAGTCAGGTCAAGTACTCTTTTTCCTATCTTGGTTTTTTGTCCCTAAGGAGGGTTTTGGCCGAGACAGGTTTTAATAAGGCTTAGCCTAGACTATAAACCAATAAAAGATCATTTCATACTATGTTTCTATCTTCATCTTTGCAAATTATGCTCTAAAAACTGAGGATCACCTCAGCGTAAAGCTTACACTCTAAAAACCAAGTCCAAACACTTGGGGTAACGAGTTAAACTTATTTTCCGAAGGAATAACTGTTTTCGCCAAAGACATGCTCTAAAAACTTAGTTACATCTCAGGGTAACGAGCTTACACTCTAAAAACCAAGTCCAAACACTCGGGGTAACGAGTTAAACTCATTCTCCGAAGGAAGAACTATTTTCGCCAAAGATATGCTCTAAAAACTGAGTTACATCTTAGGGTAACGAGCTTACACTCTAAAAACCAAGTCCAGACACTTGGGGTAACGAGTTAAACTTATTCTCCGAAGGAAGAACTGTTTTCGCCAAAGACATGCTCTAAAAACTGATTACATCTCAGGGTAATGAGTTTACACTCTAAAAACCAAGTCCAAACACTTGGGGTAACGAGTTAAACTTATTCTCCGAAGGAAGAACTATTTTCGCCAAAGACATGCTCTAAAAACTGAGTTACATCTCAGGGTAACGAGCTTGTACTCTAAAAACCAAGCCCAATTATTGGTTTTTACCAAATTATTTTAGGATTTCACCTCGACCTACCGACCTAACAGTCCAAGAATCCAGGTTCAACACCTGGTTATTATTCTTGGCTATTTTACCAAATTATTTTACAGAAGTTTCACCTCGACCTACCGACCTAACAGTCCAAGAATCCAGGTTCAACACCTGGTTATTATTCTTGGCTATTATTTTACCAAATTATTTTACAGAAGTTTCACCTCGACCTACCGAGCTGACAGTCCAAGAATCCAGGTTCAACACTTGGTTATTATTCTTGGATATTATTTTACCAAATTATTTTACAGAAGTTTCACCTCGACCTACCGAGCTGACAGTCCAAGAATCCAGGTTCAACACTTGGTTATTATTTACCAAGTTATTTTACAGAAAGGATCACCTCGACCTACCGAGCTAACAGTCCAAGAATCCAGGTTCAACACTTGGTTATTATTCTTGGCTATTATTTTACCAAATTATTTTACAGAAGTTTCACCTCGACCTGGCGAGCTGACAGTCCAAGAATCCAGGTTCAACACTTGGTTATTATTCCTAGTTATTATTTACCAAGTTATTTTACATAAAGGATCACCTCGACCTACCGAGCTGACAATTCAAGAATCCAGGTTCAACACTTGGTTATTATTCTTGGCTATTATTTTACCAATTATTTTACAGAAGTTTCACCTCGACCTACCGACCTGACAGTCCAAGAATCCAGGTTTAACACTTGGTTATTATTCTTGGCTATTATTTTACAAAATTATTTTACCAAAGTTTCACCTCGACTTACCGAGGTGACACATTGTGAGAATCCAAATACAACACTTGGTCATTATTTAAAGACTCTGGTTGTTATCAAGTTATCATATAAAGATGTCGTCTCAGCCTACCGAACAGACATTATGAGAATCTAGGAAAGATAAGCCTCTGTTATAAGGAAGAAATTGTACCGAGATGATCAAAAGCAAATCTCATTTAGAACTCAAAAGTACATTACACCAGAAGACTACCAATCACACAAAACTACGAAATGAACAACAAATTACAAAACTCCTATTACTATAAAGAGAAAGAAGCTAGAGTTGATGCTACCCAGGAAGACCCGTGGATTACACCAGAAGACTACTTCCAGCACACCTTGACGCCACCCACTCCAATGCCTAGGTGTCACAAGACGACGTTGGAGATCAGTTTCTAGAGAGCCCTCCAACGACCTGAGCAGGTTGCAATCACCAAGTTGCTTTTAGAAGCATCTTCGGTATACCCAAAAGCCAAGGAGGAAGATGTAAGAAAACCCAAGTCTAAAATTGGGTTTCCTCCCAAACTTGACCTCCCACTTCGGGAATGAGAGGAAAGAATGCCAAACTCCACGGAAGAGAATTTTGCATTCTTCCCCTTACCTTCAGCTAATCGGTTTGATCCAGAAGAAAGTTCCAACACCAGTTAATCTGTTGATCCTATCTGTGTCGAAAACCGGATCAAACAGATTAACTGATATCAGAAAATCCTTCAAAGCTCCAAACAGCTCGGACATGCAGAAGCACTTACAAGGTTCAGTACAACAAACGCAGAAGCATAGAACCCCTTTTATATTACAAGAGCAGTGAAGAAGTAACGAAAGGAAATAAATGCGGAACGAGAAACGGAGATAAAAGCGCTGACTCTTATGCTTCGAAAATGACCAAGGACGGTGCAAAGAAAATAAAAACGTGCGAAATTTGGAATAACGGATAAGCATTCATACATATCATAAGTTGTACACATCATACTAAAATTTTTACATAGCCAAAATAAAGACAAGCAGAAAGTTAGGTTGATTTAGGTTGATCGGGAATGTCTTCTCGGATCCATCAACTCCGCCATAGCATACCTCCACCACCAGTATTAGCTCGGTCCCCAATGTCAGCTCTGACTCCATCAACATTGGAATTCCCTTGCTAGACCCGAGCCTCACATCTTTAGGAACATCTCCTCCCTCGTCCAACACCATCTCCACCAAGTACCATTCACAACTTCTTTTAACACATCACAGCTTGAGGTATCCAGATCAGGGTATAAAGCCCTTACCTGTTCCAACGCCTGGGAGAACCCGTGATCATAAGTATGAGATGCACCAGCCTCAATCCTATCTCGATCTGCCTCAACTTCTTCTTCTCATCAAGAGCATCAGATAGCAACTTCTCGGTGTTCTTTTTGGCAGTCCTCTCTACGCTCACCTCAGTAGCCGAATTCTCTTGTCTTCTCTCAGAATTTCATTTTCTTTGGTCAACAAAACAATTCAACCCTCTAGATCTACAAACCTTAGTTTTCATCTCCTCATATCCAACAAGCTGCTTTTGCAAGTCATTAACAGATTTTAGAGCACTCGGTTTGACGACTTGAACTTGAAGAATCCTGCCTCTCCAAGTACCGGCCCAAGGCAGTCGTCCTAACTCCTAAATGCTGAAGCATTAAGTGAGCAAAATGTGGTCCCCATTATCCAACCACTTCACATCGTTCTTCAACAGAAGATTGGATCAATAACCTGATGAACATCAAAACGGTTATCCCATAAGGAGGAGATGGCAGGACCTGGCCCGTGGTAAAGTCTTGGAAGACTTGAACACCACTCTCCCTAAGCAAACCCGACCCAAAATTCTTGTCAACCTCTAAACGAGGTTTTGACTCCCGAAGTCATTTTCGGGAGACCTCCTTCAAAGATGATGTGGAATGAGCCTTCTCCGAGGATGTCAATTGCGGATTCGGTGGACAATCAGACGCCTTAGAACTAGCCCCGATCTCAGCCTTAGTCTTCTCGGTCTTCTCAGCTTCAACTTTAGCCTTCTCGGCTCTTTGAGCAGGAAGACGACGAGCCAATGTTTTCCTATCCAAAGCAGTAGCCATTGCTCTGCGAAAACAAAAGTGAGATATTAACATCTCAAAAGACTAATCCAAGAAAGTGAAATTATATAGGTCATACCAATATATTTCTTAAGATCGGTCGGTTTATCCTCTAACTTAATCAAATTGGCACACTTCAGTCCAGTAGCATCTTTTAAGAAGTTTGCTTCAATAAGCTCCTCGGGGGAGAGAAAATCCGAGTCAAAAGAAAGAATAGCTCGAGGACATGGTGACCAATAGATTGGGAAGGTGAAATTCTTGTTATCATCAAGAAAGAATTCGTTCCTATTTCACTAAACAAGCAGAAGAAATGGTCCTTGAATAATTTAAGGGAAGAGGTGTATATCCCCATTATTTTTCATTTTGAACGGCTGCTAATGGGTATGAGACCTAAAGGACGAAAAACTTTACATGAAAAAAGTAGAACTTAGGACAAGTCGGGGCTATACAAAAAAAGTTACACAAAATCTGAAAGCCCTTAATAAAGCCCCAAGAATTGGGATGAAGTTGGGTAGGAGCAACATTCAGAGTACGAAGAAGAGAACATTCAAAGCCAGTAAAAGGAACTCGAACATTAAACTGACTAAACACCTTGTCAAAAACATAAACCACATCATGCACCGAGTTGGCAGCACGTCTATGACAGATCCTATCATGAGGGGTACACAACTACAATTTATGGAACCCTTAGTGCTAGGTCGAGAGAAATCAACTCAGCTAAGAAATTGTTGAAGAGACTGCTCATTAGTATACACAGAAGAGGTATCTCGAACTCCCCCTCTACCCAAGAAAAATTTTCAAAATCATACTCACTCTCCTCCTTCCCGTCCTCATCGACTTTTAAATCATCCTCTCCTAAGTATTTATGTACCTTTCTTCTCCTCCCCCGTTTCGAGACCACACTGGAACCCTCACCTTCATCACAGGGCAAATCACCCATGACAACGGGAACACAATACGAAGAACCCACAACATCACCCAAACCCTCACTAAGGGGGTCAGTCTCGGTGCTATTAGAGGAACTTAAAACAAGAACGGATTCCTCAAGAACAAGACCACTCACACCATCAGAATCCTCACCGGAAAACTCAGAGGTCCCCCTAGAAACAGACATGGCTGAACTAAGTGAAATGTAAAAAGGAAACACGAAAGAAGAATGTACCTGGTAAGGGGAAATGGAAGATGACGGGAATAGGATCAGGAATGCAAGGAAGTTGAGGAAGTTCTACAAAAAAAAACAGAGAGCCCAACAAATTAATATAGGCACGAAACGATGAGGACGCAAAGAGGCGCAAAGGTGAAAGGTCACGAAGACCAAAAGGCTCGTTTATTAGGAATATGAACGGTTAGAGATCAAACTTATCTGACGGCCCAAATTCAACTGCAACGGCTGACAGATGAGTCATAAAGGGTTGACATAAGATCGAGCGAAATCTCGGGAGGAGCTCATACTCTTCAAAACAAATCGGCTGAGAAGAACTCGGGCCAGGGAAAAGACTTAAGCTACTTCACTATATAACACTTTGTAGCTTGGGAGGCTTATGTTACATACCAGGATAAGCTCGTACTTCTTTCCCTTGAACAGCTCGGTCAGAGGAGCTCGGGAGGCCGACCTGAAACATTCTAGCAGAACCCTTGGCTTGACTAAAGGAGGGAATCAGATAAATAAGGAAAGAGCTGACGTTAGGCAGCCTGATAGCAAGATCAGCGCATGTTGTCCCCTACCCAATAAACCACGCCATAAATGAAAGATACCACACAACACCTATAAAAGGAGGGGCGCAAGCACATTAGAGGACACATTAGCTTATTCACTTAGCCTTCTTATACTGTATGAGTAAAAATTAGGCTTGTAAGAATATATATATATATATATATATATATATATATTTTGGTGTCGTTTATTTGCTGAGCTCTGCTTAATCTTGAGTCAACTGAAAAAATCATGGCGTAAGTTACTTTAACCCGAAATTCGGTGGTGGGATTGAAAATAGCTGCACTACCTACTACAAAAAGAACCATGTTTTGTTATGTTTATTTCTCCTCCATCACTCAAAAAAAACTGAATATTAGTTGCATTGGGACCGATATATATGGTATATAATTTAGGTTAAAATTATTTTACCCTAAAATATTATCATTGGTTTATCCTTTCTTTTATATTTTTTCTTTAGTATATGAATAATGATGAGAGCATATGTTTAACAATAATTCCTTTACTGGTTTTTCTTTCTTAAACATGTTTGGATTTAGTTACCAAAAATTCTAAAACTTGATTATATATATAATATTTTTGAGAAATTAATTATATATGAAGTTAATTTTTTTATTCAATAAATTATACATCCGAAGAAATATGAAATGATTTTAAAAGATTATTTCATTGAGGGAAAAAAATATTTATCTCAATACTTTCAAATATTCTGAAATAATCGTGAAATGCTTTAAATTGAGTTTCATGTAAAATAGTATCTTAAAACCTGTGTAATATTTATTTTCTTTATATTTAAGGGTTTTTTTAGTCGAACATACTTTAGGGTTTTTTTGGTCGAATAGATGGTTGGTTGGCCTTTACTTTTCGCACCATATTTTTTGCTATTCCCCCCCCCATTTTTTTTTTAAATTTGTAAAACCCAAAAACAACCCTTCAATTAATTGGCTTACGGACAAAGGGTGTCCAGGAATAGTTCCCAGACGACATTGTCTGTACGTTATTTTTTTTTGTAAAAAAGCAACATACGGACAATGGTGTCCGAGAACCATTCTCGAGCAGCCTTGTCCGTGATGGGTGGGAATAGCAAAAACTGTGGTGGAAAAAGTAAAGGACTACTTGGTTGTTCCTTTTGTTGGGTTTGGAATAGGTGGTTTGCTTCTTGTTGGGCCTACCCTGCTGGGCTGTTGTTCGGTTTTTAATGGTGTTCAAAAAATGACATTTTTAGTTGACAAAAGTGATATTTTTAGTTTACCAAAAAAGGTTATATGGTCTTCCTTTTTTGTTTGGTATAAAGCAACGGTAAATTTCGAGCCCATAGAAGCCCAAAGAAATTGGCTGCTGAGGAATAATTGGCTGCAATAGCCCAATTTAAGTCTGACCAAAAAAAAAAAAGCTCAATTTAAGTGTACATCCTAATTCATTAACTCTTGGGGATAATGAATTAATGAGTAGGGTATTATAGTGTCCGTCTCCATACCCATTTTTTTTAAAAAAAAATTGTGCTCGTGTCCATATTTGTGTAATGTTCGTCCTTATACTCTGTGGAAACCTATATGTCCATACTCGTGCATGTTGCCCGTAGTTTAGTTAAGTAAAAATTTAATAACCGAATATAAAATTATTAATTACAGAAAATTATATCTCAATTGACAAATTACTCAAAAATCATCCAAATTAATTATTAAATATTATTGACATGACAATTTAGTTAAATTGAAACACAATATGTTAAAGTTCTATAACACAACACATGATCTAATATTCAAAATTTTTATTAAATATTATAATATACTTTCACATCACACTATTTCATAAACTTGGACATCATGTGCTAGCAATTTTCAAGATCTACAAAATATTAACAATAATTAGTCATATATTATAAAATAAAAAAACACAAATAGATAGTTTTAAAAATATATTTTTTTATAAAGTAAGAAAACAAATTGATAGTTTAAAAATATTTTTTAATTTGTAATATTATATATATATATGTGTGTGTGTGTCTATATATATATTAATAAAACTAATAATGATAAATAATAATATATGGTATTTAAATAATTTAATAATATATATATATGTATATGTATATATATATAAGTGTGCAAATATAGGGCGGGTTGGTCACTATAGGGCGGATTACTCGTACTCGTGCCCATACCCACTTAACGGGTTTTTACCATACACATTGCGTGTAATTTTTACAAGTACCCATAGAGCTTGGCCTCAATTACCATCCTTAATTGCTTTGGCCTCTAGCCACTAGATATTCTTGGTTGTCTTAGCACGTGGCTAAGATCCATAAATAGTCAGCACCACCAGCAGGTCCATCCATTTGGAATCCACAACAGAAATTTGATAAATGATAAAGTTAGAGTGTCCTTGTGAATTTGGAGGGAAGGGAAATGGAGGAGTTGGAGGGGAAGGAAGGGATGGAGAAATCTCTATAAATGATAAATACAATTCTACATTAATCATGTTGTATATTTAATATATATTTCAAAAGTTATTTAATCTGAAATTCATTCTGATATCAATTAACATCAGTTTTGATTATAAACGTAAGTTACATTTCTACTTTCATTGTCTTTTATTTTGGTAATCAATTAGCTTTCATTTCCTTCAATCAGTTACGTTATGATATTAATTATTTTGGTTTTTCCATATACTTATATGGATGGTGGAAAAGTTTCTGGGTACACAGATTCAATACTTACTTATTATCTCTTGTTGTTCTGAAACCTAGTCAAATTGGTTAGAAGAACTTGTTAAATCTTGGGTAGTTTTCGAGTATTTATCGAATAAACTCTTGAGGATAGTGTTAATACACGTCTCAGGTATCGTTGTTCTACTTTCATTTCTCCATTATTTCTTACAATCTCAAGAGTTTATTATGGAGAAAAAATTAGCATTGTCCCTCCTCCAAACAACGGTGTTACTCCTGTTGATATACTTGTTGTTTCACCTGCCAATGCCCTGCACCAATTACCTTTGTAGAGCCATTTCTAGATATTTCAAAGATCAAAATTTTTGGAGGCCAAAACTTCATAAGATGGAAAGAACGTGTGTACTCCATCCTTGACATGCATGGAGTTGTAGCCACTTTGACCGACCCCAAACCTTTAGAGTCTACTGATCCAAAATAAATCGAAGATTGGACTCATTCTAATAAGGTATGTCCACACACTATCATTAGTACATTGTCTAATGAGTTTTTCGATGTTTATTGTTCTTATAAGGAATCCAACATGATTTGGGAGTCGTGAACGTGAAGTATACTGCTGAGAATGCTAGAAAATAGAAGTTTGTAATTGGAAACTTTTACAAATAGGAAATGACAGAAGAGAAGGATATTAAAACACAAATCAATGAATATCACAAGCTACTTGAAGACCTTAAAGTTTAGAATATCAATATACATGATGAATTTGTTGCTGGACTTCTCATTGAGAAGTTTCCTGAATCTTGGAAGGAGTACAAGCAACAACTTAAGCATAAACACAAACAACTTTCCTTGGCAGACTTGATAACTCATATAATAATCGATGACACCAACATAGAAGAAATAAAGGCTGCAAGAGCAGAGGCCTTGGCTGTACGGGCAAATTTGGTGCAAAACAAGTTTTAGAAAAAAAAAAGGTAAGAACCTAAAAAACCTGATCATTATTTTCCTAGAGTAACTAACCCCAATTTCAAAAGGAAGAGTACTTGTTTGTTTGTTGAAATCTAGGTCACCATGCACCTTAGTGCAGACATAGAGCAAGAAACGATAATCCTCCAAAGCCAAAGGTTAATTTGGTGAAGGAGATGATATTATTGTTTGCAGTTGTTTCTCAAGTTAACATTGTGATCAATGTGAACAAATGGGTGGTGGTAGACTAATACGTCCTAATTTGAAAACCTAGGAATAGTTCCCGTTGGAAGCACCTTCCTAAATTGCTGAAATTATTTTCGCGACATTACCGATATCGTAAACATACAACACATACAAAGTTTAGGTAACTAACGTTTACTTAAGCAGAACCTTCCAAATACACAGAGATACAGTAATTGCCATTGATTGGCTATAATTCAACTGAAATAGCTAATTCAATTACTATCAATGTTCATATACAAAAGAATCTAATTAGTCTAATTCGAATAACTCCAAAGGGGACATATCCATCCTTATATATCAAGTCTTCCTTCCGTGCTCCAACTAGACATCCTGCATATCTAAAATGTTCCACAAAATATGTGATGAGACTTATGTCCTAGTGAGTGTGGTAAAGCATGCAGTGTAAGGTAGCATACAGATGTGATGCAGCGGTCAACATATTCGGCAATACCAAGACATGAACAATGACTATGAAATTATGCAAACATGACTGTGGTGTGTTTTTACCCGACACCCGGGGTCTTTTCTCTAGCTGTGACTGTGATTGAGCGCTCGACCATGTGACCAAGGATCGTCGTCCAGGGCCACCTATGATTAAGTTTTATTAATAATTAATGGACAATGTATGTTTTCATTTTTAGCTTGAGGACCCCCCGTCTCCCTCTTGGACGAGAGTTCGATGTGGTTACCTTGTCTTTTTAAACTGATTGCCCGAAGGCCTGTGATGGTCCGAAGACCCTATGATGGTCCGGAGACCCTGTGATAGTCTGAAGACTCTATGACATATTCTTTGATGACCATTGGCCCATGTATACTTGGAGTTATTACAATTCTATCCATGAGTATGCATGACATGATGTATTCACTAACTAATCCAAGGGGTGGTAACATAAAGACCTAGGTATATTCTAGGGTTTGAGCATATCCACACATACCATTCAAACAACCAATACAAGCCCAAATCAACCAATTACATTCACAAGCAAGGTAAATAAGCAAGGGAAAAGAAGAATGGGGAACATACAATAGGGCAATAAAGATGAAAGTGAGTAGGTGACCACACTCACCTCAAGAGTAGGAGGAATATGATGATTGAGAGGTGGGGGATGATGATCCAAGGCTCCTCTAGAGATTTGAGGCTTTAATCTAGGCTTCTCCCTTCGATCTCCCGTTCTCTCTCTACAAGTGAAGAAGAAGTAGAAGAATGAGGGTAAAACCCTCACAGATCTATTTTTTAAAAACTGGATCTGCGTGTTCTCGCGTAAGCGAGAAATCCTCGCTTGAGCGAGCGAAATAATGCGCTACAGAAATGGCATTCTCGCTCAAGCGAGAGCCTTATTGCTTGAGCGAAATTGCGCAGGAAACAAGATCCAACCTCTCGGACTGTTCGTCGCGAGCGAGAGCTTGTCGCTTGAGCGGGAGCAAGTCAGAGAGAAACCCCCTTTTGGATGGAATTGCGCTTGAGCGAGCCTAATTGCGTTGAGCTCAGTTCCATCACAAAGAGCCTCCCAAAATGGCCCTGTCCCTCACTCAAGCAAGCCCTTCTCGCTTGAGCGAGGATGACAGAACACAAACTTCCCCATTTTTACTGGTATGCTCGCTCAAGCGAGACTTTCTCACTTGAGGAGGATGACAGAATCAGAAATCCCCCCTTCTACTGATATGCTCGCTCAAGCGAGACCTCCTCGCTTGAGCGAGAGTATCAGAACCCTGAACTTCCAATTTTCACTCTTAGTTACTTTTTCTCCAAATTCTTTTTATCAAACCCTCTTCCTCTAAGTTTCGCCAGCTCTCTACTTAATTCGCTCAATTACAATCCAATTCCCTCCTTAAAACCTCTACTTTCCTTCTCATCCTACACCTTGCTAGTTTCTTCATCTCAGGGTGTGATCCCTCCTAAGTTCTTCCTACAGTTATTTTGGGTTTAATACCTGGTTTTTCTTCTAAATTCCCCAATAAAACTCATAAATTCTCCATGAATTCCCTATCTCTTCTCTTAATCTACCCTCAGACTAGATCCCTATGCCTAACTTCCTTCCTTTGGTGGGATTCACCACCTAATGCTTCCACTATCTTTTCAGGTACTAATTTTGGGATGTTACTAGACTTTGGAGCTACAAGGAATTTGTGCAAACAAAGGTGCTTTTACCTCCTACACTATGTAGGGGATGGAGAGGAACTTGTATACCTTGAAGACTCACGAACTGCTGCAGTTCATAGCAAAAGGAAGGTTCTTCTCAGCTCACATCTGGAAAGACTTTGGCTTTAAACGATGTGCTTCATGTCCCAAGTATTAGGTCCAATTTGGTCTATGTTGCATTGCTAGGAAATTTGGGGTTAAAGTGTCATTTGAATCTAATAAGATTATAATGACAAAGAATAATGCATTTGTGGGCAAGGGCTATTGTGATCAGGGACTGTTTGTACTTATGTTCTGAAATGTGAATGATGAAATTCTTCCTTCTTCTTATTCTTATTCTTCTTCTTCTTCTTCTTCTTCTTCTTCTTCTTCTTTTCTTCTTCTTCTTCTTCTTCTTCTGCCTACTTGAATGATTTTATTAATTTGTGGTATGCTAGATTAGGACATGTTAATTTTCCTTATTTAAACAAAATGCAACAATTAGGTATTATTTCTAAAGTTAATCGTGAATGTTATAGAAAATGTGATGTATGTATCGAAACAAAATTAACTATGTAGCCATGTCCCCGTCTTCAACATGAAACTTAATTGTTTAGTTTAATACATACCGATCTAGGTGATTTAAAACAAACAATGACTAGAGGAGGTAAAAAATATTATGTAACTTTTGTCGATAATTTCTCTAGATATGCTAAGGTTTACTTAATAAGAAATAAAGATGAGGCTTTTGATTTGTTTCTGTTATATAAGGTTGAAGTAGAAAAGCAATTGAATAAAAGTCAAGAGAATTAGATCCGATAGAGGTGGTGAATATGTTTTATTAATGAATTTTGTCAAAAAGAAGGAATAATACATGAAGTAACTATGCCTTATTCCCCACAATCTAATGGAGTAGTAGAAAGGAAAAATAGGACCTTAAAGAAATGATGAATTCTATGTTAGTTAGTTCCTCTGCACCCAACAACCTTTGGTTTGTGACGCCTTATTAACAACATGTTTCTTACAAAATAGGATTCCGCATAAGAAAACTGGTAAGATACCCTATGAGTTGTGGAAAGGTTACAAACCTAACCTAAAATATTTAAAAGTGTGGGGCTGTCTAGCTAAGGTTATGCTTCCATACCCTAAGAAGAGAAAAATAGGATCTAAAACATCTGATTGTGTGTTTATTGGATATGTTGAAGATAGTGTTGCATTTAGATCCTTGTTTTAAAAAGTGATGTTCTTGAAAACAATTCTGTTATTGAAACTAAAATGCTGAATTTTTAGAGCATGTATATCCTTTGAAAGATAGAAATGTTTCTCATGAATCAAATAATTTTCTTCAATCAAATGTTTCTCATGAATCATTAGAAAATAATAATGAAAACTTATATGGGGGTTTGAGAAGAAGGAAACGACAAAGAAAAGAGACATCCTTTGGAAATTTTTATACATATTTGGTTGAAAATGATCCATTGACATTTTCTGAAGTTGTTTTCTCTACTGATTCACTATTTTGGAAATAAGCTATTAAAATAGAAATTGAATCTATTTTGAAAAATAAAGCTTGGATTTAGTTGATTTACCTCCAGGAACATAAACTATTGGTTGCAAATGGATTTTCAAAGGAAAATATAACCTAGATGGTTCAATTGATAAGCATAAAGCTAGATTAGTAGCTAAAGGATTTTCTCAAAAACAAAATATTGATTATTTTGACACCTTTGCTCCCGTAACTAGAATTTCTTTAATTCGAATTTTAGTAGCCTTAACTTCTGTTTATAAACTTGTTATACATCAAATGGATGTTTGATAAGTGTTAGAATTACGTAAATTTCAGGTAGGTAAATTACAACACTTATTGATGATGAATTGTTGAATTTATAACCCAATTTCACCCTTCTTAGCTTAAATGTGTGGCTCTTGTATTTATTGAAACTAAATATAAACTTGATGCTATTTTGATGAAGAATCTGTTGATTTTACAGATAAAAAGCTAAGGTACAAGTGAAGCATCAGAGAAATAGTGAGCAAGGACAGGAACAGTGTAGAACAAGCTTTAAAGGATGACAACTAAACTTAAAGGAGCAAGTTGTTGTTTCCTGCGCTCCACCTGCGCTGAGCGCAGGCAGAGTGTAGGAATGCCTGTTCAGTTACTGTCCTAATTTTTAATGGGCCGCAAACAAAGTCTAAAAATCCCGTCAGAACAGTATTTAAAGAGACTTTTAGGGATTGAGACGACAAACATAGTTGGAGACAGAGTTTTGGGGCAGAGAAAGTGTGACAGCCTCTAGTTGGTTTGTAATGACTACCATGAGTAGCTAAATCTCTTTTTAGGATTGAACATAGTCGATTTAATCCCCAATTATATTTTGGATCTTTGTTATTTAGGAATCTCTTTTTATAATATTGGTGTTTTTATTCATGTTCTTAATGCTTAGCTTCCGTCTTTGTACCGAAGTTATGATCTGATTTATTGAATTAGCTGGGAAGCAGTTTTCTAAATCTGGTTTGGGTAAAAACACTCGATAAGTTGAATACCTAGGGATATGATTCAATTTATTGATAGCTTTTAACAATTCATCTTAAAGCTAGGCAATTTGTTAAGCAGCCAAGGAATTGGTGTTTAGGGGATTGTTCTAAGAATTTCATACTTGAGGAATCAATGTGAATGAAATTTATTTGAGCTTCAATATTTATAATTATAAATTCCTAAGTATCATTGATTTCCAAAATACAAGAGGGGTGCGATAGACGAAGTTCAATCCTAGTTTCTTTTATTTGCTCAATTTCATCCTTGTTTCTCTTTGTCTCAGTTTCTTTATTTTACTATTATAATCTTCACAAACAAACCCAATCTTCCACAAATCTTTCTTACTTAATAAGTGTGAGCACTAAGAATTTAAGTTGTACCGTTCCTCGTGGTACGACAGTCCCTACTCTTAAACTATTATACTGCTGCGATATTGGTACGCTTGCCAAGATCCCAACAAGTATTTTTGTTAAGACCGCTTTTCTAAACAGTGATTTAGAAGAAGAAGAAATTTACATAACACAACCCGAAGGATGTATAGTTTTGGTCAAGAAAACAAAGTGTGCAAACTTCTCAAATCCTTATATGGTTTAAAACAAGCACCAAAACAATCGCGTGGTGTGATTGATGATGGATTTTTTCCTGTTGAAGTTGATAAATGTGTGTATACAAAATTAATGAATGGAGAATGGTGATTATTTGTTTGTATGTAGATACATGCTTATTTTTGGAACCTGTGAAATAATAGTAAATAATACTAAATTATTTCTTTCATCCAAATTTGACATGAAAGACATGGGTCAGGCAAGCGTGATTTTGGGTGTTAAGATCATAAGGAAGGGATATAGCATAATGTTATCCCAAGAACATTATGTAGAAAAACTTCTTGGGAATTATGGACACTATGATGAAAAACCTGTGAGTACCCCTTATTGATGCTAACACTCAATTAAAGAAAAATAGAGGTGAGCCTCTTGGTCAATCCGAGTATGCCCAAATTATTGGGAGTCTACTACATCTGATGAATTTTTCTCAACCTGACATAGCATATTCCCGTGGGAAGGTTGAGTAGATATACCCATAATCCTAATAGGATAATTGGGATGCGCTTGCTAGACTCATGAGATATCTGAGAGGGTACCATGAATTATGGTATTGAAATTAGTGGATTTCATGCTGTATTGGAAGGATTACACTGTTGCTAACTGGATCCTCAGATTCAGATGAGACAAAATCCACTAGTGGTTATATATTTACACTTGCGTGGTGGTGCAGTTACATGGAGATAAGCCGAACACAATAATTGCTAGATACACTATGGAATCAAAATTTATAGCTTTAGAATTGGGCTGGAAAAGAGGCTGAGTGTTGAAAAACCTCTTTTAGCAAAATATTCCCTTAGGATAAACCAACACCATCAATATTCATTTACATTGGGATTGCTAACGGCAAATTAGCCATTGCCAAGAATAAGACTTTCAATGGTAAAAATAGACACATACAATTAAGGCATAAAATGATAAAGCAACTGCAAAAAGATGGATTATATCAATTGGTTATGTGAAGTCAGAAGTTAATTGCGCCGATCCCCTCTAACTAAGCCTTGGGAAGGAAATTAATATATGAACATCGAGGGGAATGGGATTAAGGCCAATTTGAATTATAAGTGATGGTAACCCAACCCTTTGTGATTGGAGATCCCATGAAGAGGTTCAATGGGTAAGACACAAGTCCCTTATTAGTTCGTTAGCACAATGGTGTGAGATGTGCTAAACTGCATTATTGTGAGGTTAACATAATTTTTTTTAATGATTTTTCATATCATTTATAGGTGGTATATGATTGGTAGCATATACTTGATGAAATACCTATATGAGTGTCAGTGGGGCCGCTTGTAGAGATTGTGGCCAAATCTCTAGAGCACTCAAGAATACCAGGCGCCGCGAATGGCCTATTAGCGCTAACAAACACCGTTAGCACAAGAATATGTGAAGGGTGTAGTGTGGATGTGCTAGACCTCTAATGTACATCAAAAGTGTTTTGGTTCAATGAGCATGCTCCACCAACTCACTTGTATGTTAAGTCTTATCAATCTAGATTTGGTTCAGTTTTAAAAGACACCAGATTTAAACATTTGCACCTATTGAGAGTATACGCAATGATATATATATATATATATTATTCTCTAATATTTTCTTAAAAACTTTTGAAATATGTGGGGATTGTTGTATATTTAATATAATATTTCAAAAGCTATTTAATCTGAAATATCATTTCTGATATCAATTAGCATTAATTTTGATTATAAAGGTGTTGAGTCTCAAAAATGTTATTAAGAAATTAATAATGTTTAAAGTCTCATAATCCTTGGTTTTTAATGAAAACAAATTTGACTAAAGTTTTTTCTGGAAGAAAGAAACAAATTCTCTTAAAGGTTTCTTTCTGTGTTCCAGCAACCTTCTGAAAGAGGCAACCCTCTGAAGTTATAGCAACCTCTAAGTGGTGCAACCTTCTGAAGGAGAGGTATCTGCTGAAGTATCAGGACTGATGAGCTTAGTAAACCTTCTGAAGTCTTGAGACGTCGTACTGAGAATTGTATCTTCTTGGAAATAAGTCTCTCTATTGATCCTTTTGAAGACTCAAGTCTTTCATTGCTTTCTGCCAGCTGTCTGCACCCGACTCCTTCTGGCAAAGCAAAACAGAAGCTTTTGGTATATTTCAACTACCTATTCACCAAAAAGGTGGTCTCTGCTATGAAAAGTACACTTTGCTCAGAAAAAATAGAGTCAGCGCTGCTACACACCTACACCTGCTATGTCTGCTGCTGCAAGCTACCAGAAGCATTGTGTCTCAATGGAAATAAAGCTATTTCTCACAACGGGATTTATAGAGAGTCTATAGGTCTCATTTCTATCTCTATAAATACAAGTTCTTCATGCAGAGAAGAAGAGAGAACGAACGTGAACTTGCTGAAGTGCTGCAAAAATTTCTCTATGACTTATTTTCATCTATTCATTTATACACAACTTTCATATCCTGAGTTCTACTCAGTTATCTTGTACAAACTTACGTTTAAGCTAGAACTGTGTTGTAGTTCATAAGCTTAAACCTTTTCTTTCATACACTAGGTTTATGTTTTGAGCCTGAGAAGCTTGTCTGTAAACGAATACATGAGTTTGAGCCTGGAGAGGCTTGTTTTGTAAAACAATACTTGGGTTTAGAGCCTGAAGAGGCTTGACTGTAAAAGAATACTTGATCTGATCAGATAGTGGAAAATCCTTAGCTGTTTGGCTTTCGGACTGGACGTAGCTCACAGTGGTAGTGGGTGAACTAGTATAAATCCTTGGCTAAGTTTTCTCATACCCTTATCTCTTTTATTTGGTTTATACTAACTCGGAGGGTTCTGAGTACATTGTTTTATAACGTTGAAACTGAAAAAAAAAACTAAACATATTGAAAACAAGTTTGCAAAACTGTTTTATTAAACCTGCTGATGTTACTTCAGCAAGTACTAACTCCCAGTTTCAGCAAGTTGAAAAATATTCTTTGTGAAAAGTATTGCTTGTTAAAGGTTTTCCAAAATCAATTTGAAAATTATAAAACACTATTCAACCCCCCTCTAGTGTTTCCTGTGGTTTCTATAGTTGGTATCAGAGCTCAACCTTGGGCTGAGCATCTAACAATGCTGAGGAAGAAAGATCCTAGATGGAAACCTCTACAAGCAACTCTCACTACATTGTAGAAGGTGCCTCTGTTTCAAGGCCCCTAGCTTTTAATGGTACAAATTACCATTATTGGAGGGATCGTATGAAGCTGTTCATTGAGAGCAACAACATAGATCTTTGGGATTTAGTCACTGATGGTGATTACACTCCTACACATGGTGGTGTGCCATACCTAAAGCAGAATGGATTGGTGAACAAAAAGCCCATGTTCAGCTCAATGCTAAAGCAAAACTCTACTTAGTTTGCTCCTTGAGTAAATCTGAGTATGAGAAGGTGCATGGATGCTCTTCAGCCAAAGAGATCTGGGATACTTTGGCATCCAGCCCATGAAGGACTAATAATGTTAAACAATCCAAGATCAACATGCTTGTTCATCAATATGAGATGTTCAAGATGCAAGAGTTTGAAACCATTGATCAAATTTTTGGGAGGTTTCAAACAATAACTAATGGACTCAAGTATTTAGGCAGAACCTTTGATTCTGGTGATAACAATCGCAAAATTCTAAGGAGTTTACCAAAGGTTGGAGACCCAAGGCTACTGCCATTCAAGAGGCTAAAGACCTCAATGCCTTGAAAATGGAGGAACTCTTGGGATCTCTTAAAGTTCATGAGTTAGAACATTGGTGAAGGTGCTCCTAAGAAAAAGTCATTGGCTCTAAATGCCAAGTCCAAGCTGCTAAAGCATGGGCTACATAAAGCCATGAAAGCTGAGGAGACTTCAGAAGGTAGTGAAGATTCTGAAGCAAGCTCTGAGGATGATGATGATCTGGCCCTTTTGAATAGGAAGATAAAAAATATGCTTCAGAAGAAGGGAAAGTTCAGAAAACAACCATCCTCTAAAAACAAAAATGAGTAAGTCAGGTAAGGAATCATTCTCCACTGACAAAATTATTTACTATGAATGCAAACAGCCAGGTCATATAAAGGCTGATTGTCCCAAGCTGAAGAAACCCTCCTTTAAGAAAGAAGAATAAGTTCTTTAAAAAGAAAAAAGGGTTTATAATGGCTACATGGGAGGACCTGGAAGATTCAACTTCAGAAGATGAAGATGAATCTGCTGAACAGGCAAACTTAGCTTGATGGCAAGCCTACCCTCTTCAGACAGCTTTGAGTCAAATGTAATCCCTCAAACCCGACAAGACATGTATGATGATTTACTGGAAAGTTCTAAAGAGCTTTTCCAAGAGTACAAAGATTTGTCTAGAGCTTATACTGAGGTTGCAACTAAAAATGAAGCTCTTGAGACTGAAAATCTTTTACTTAAGGAAAAACTCTTGAACTCTGAAGCTAGTAGTTCAAAAGGTTTGATTAAAGAAAATGAAAAAACTTAAAAAGCAAGTTGCTGAACTTACTAAGGACCTTGCCAACTTTGTTAATGGAACTGAGAATCTCAACAAAATATGGGTATTCAGAAGAATTTCAAGAACAAAGGAGGTTTGGGATATTCAGACAGTGAATCATCTCATGATTCCAAGTTTACACCTACTGAAAAACCTAATAAAGGTAGGGGATGCTCACATTGTGGGAAGTCTGGACATCATGTGTCTCAGTGCAAGCACAAAAAGAAGGGCAAACCTATTGCTAACAAAAGAGGACCCAAAATGACATGGGTACCTAAGTCTCTGATTATTCCTGTTGCAGATGTGTTTAATAGGACAAAGGAGACACCACAAATGGTACCTAGACAGTGACTGCTCGCGACACATGACAGGAGAAAGGTCTTTGTTCCAAAACCTTAGACCTAAAGATGGTGTAGTGGTCACCTTTGGAGGGAATCAGAATGGAAAGATCACTGGTATTGGTCCAGTAGGTATATCTCCTCTTTTGTTATTCAGAATGTTCTCTTTGTGGAAGGTCTTCAACACAACCTGCTGAGCATAAGTCAATTATGTGACAGTGGATATGTTTTGTCCTTCACCAGGGATGGATGTGTAGTCAAAGATGCATCTGATCAAATCATTTTTACTTCCACGAGACACAACAATGGGTAAAAAATAGATCTTGAGGAACTTTCATATCAAAATGTGACTTGTCTTCTTTCTGTTAAAGATGAAAAACAGATTTGGCATAAGAAACTTAGGCATGCTAGCTTGAGATTAATCTCAAAGTTAATAAAACACAACCTTGTAAAAGGATTGCCCAAGCTCTCTTTCAAATCTGACATTTTATGTGAAAATTGTCTTAAAGGTAAACAAACAAGAAGCTCTTTTAAGAGTAAGAATGTTGTGTCTACCTCAAGACCTTTAGAACTCCTTCACAATGATCTGTTTGGTCCTACAAGAACTGAAAGTATTGCTGGTAAGAAATATGGTTTGGTCATGTTGATGACTACTCTAGATTTACATGGGTGTTATTCCTCAAAAGAAAGGATGAACTTTTGAGAATTTCACAAAATTCTGTAAAAAGGTGCAAAATGAAAAGGGATTTTGCATATCTGCAATCAGAAAGTGACCATGGTGGTGAGTTTGAAAACTCAAGCTTCAACATGTTCTGTGATGAGAATGGGATCTCACACAATTTCTCTGTGGCAAGAACACCACAACAAAATGGGGTTGTTGAGAGAAAGAACAGAAGCTTGTAGGAGATGGCTAGAACCATGCTCATTTCAAGCAACCTACCAAGATCATTCTGGGCAGAGGCTGTTCACACAGCTTGTTACATTCAAAACAGAATTTTGGTAAGGCCAATTCTCAAAAGGACTCCCTATAAATTGTGGAGAGGAAGAAACCCAACATTTCTTATTTCCATATCTTTGGCTGTGAATGTTTCATACTTAACACCAAAGATGATCTTGGAAAATTTGACTCTAAATCTAACAAGGGATTCTTCATTGGTTATTCAGAAACTTCCAAGTCTTATAGAGTTTATAACTCCAGAACCTTGATAGTAGAAGAATTTATTCATGTTAGGTTTAATGATGCTAAAGAGACTGATGGGGAACTATCAGATCTAGAAGATGATTTTGCAGGAATGGAGCTGAATCCAACTTCAGAGAATACAGAGATTAAAAATGAAGAACCTGCTAAAGGACCCTCTGAAGCACCTGTTGAACAGCTTCCTGGTCAACCTGCTGAAACTGATCCTCTTCATAGAGTTAATGTTGAGTCTCAGAATGAGCATGTATTTCCTCGCAGAAATGAGTTGAGATACAAGTCTCATCATCCTCGAGAGTAAATCATTGGTGAAACTTTAGAAGGTGTAAGAACAAGATAAAGACTTAGAGAAGTCAATAATCTTGTCTTCCTCTCTGAAATTGAGCCAAAGAATATTGATGAATCTCTGCATGATGAAGGGTGGATCCTAACCATGCAGGAAGAGCTGAATCAATTTGCCAGGAGTGATGTTTGGACTCTTGTTCCTAAACCCCATGGAAAAACAATTATTGGAACCAAATGAGTGTTTAGAAACAAACTCTCTGAAGATGGACAAGTGATCAAAAACAAGGCTAGAATAGTTGCTCAAGGCTACAATCAACAAGAAGGTATTGATTTCACTGAAACCTTTGCACCAGTAGCTAGGCTTGAAACCATTAGGATCTTACTTTCCTATGCAGCCAATAATGGCATCAAATTATATCAGATGGATGTAAAGAGTGCCTTCCTAAATGGATTCATTGAGGAAGAGGTGTTTGTTAGACAACCCCCTGGTTTTGAAAATTTAACTTTTCCTGATCATGTTTTTAAATTGAAAAAGGCTCTATATGGTCTGAAACAAGCTCCCAGAGCTTGGTATGACAGATTGAGCAATTTTCTTCTCAAAAATGGCTTTGAAAGAGGAAATGTTGACACAACCCTATTTAGAAAAATGTCTAACAAAGATCTAATTCTTGTTCAGATATATGTTGATGACATTATTTTTGGATCAACAAAATCTTCATTATGCACAGAGTTTTCAAGGCTTATGCAATCTGAGTTTGAAATGAGTTTAATGGGTGAACTCAAGTTTTTCTTAGGACTTAAAATTAAGCAAGATTCTGAATGTATATGGATCCATCAGGAGAAATATACTAAAGAAATGCTTAAGAAGTTCAATATGCACGATTGCAAACCTATGTCAACTCTTATGCATCCTTCAGCAATCTTAAGTAAAGATGAATGAGAAGAATGTGTTGACCCAACCATGTATAGAGGTATGATTGGATCTCCGGTGTATCTTACAGCAAGTAGACCTGATATTATGTTCAGTGTTTGTCTGTGTGCAAGATTTCAATCAGATCCAATAATAACTCATTACAAGGCTGTTAAAAGAATTTTCAGATATCTCAATGGTACTACTAATCTTAGTTTATGCTATAAGAAGAGTAAGGAATGCAGATTATTAGGATATTGTGATGCTGACTTTGCTGGAGATAGAGTGGAGAGAAAATCAACAAGTGGAGGATGCCACTTCATTGGAGAGAATATGATTAGCTAGGCTAGCAAAAGGCAAAGCACCATAGCCCTCTTAACTGCTGAAGCTGATTATATTGATGTTGCTCACAGCTGCTTTGGGTAAAATATCAACTTGGAGATTTTAACATTCCTGTTAAATCTATTCTTGTTTTCTGTGATAATACAAGTGCAATAAATCTTTCAAAAAATCCCATCCAGCATTCTAGGGATAAGCATATAGAAATCAAGCATCATTTCATTAGAGACTATGTTCAGAAATGTGTTTTTGATATTAAGTTCATCGACACAGAGCATTAATGGGCTGACATATTCACAAAACCCCTTGCTGAAGATAGATTTAAGTTCATTAGAGACAATCTGCACATTCTTGCACTCTCTGATAATTGAACTTGCTAATATATGCCTATCTGCTGAACTTTTCTGGTTTTGCTGCATTCTCTCTGATATATGCTCTATCAGCTGCCTTTTTACCCTGAATTTATTGCTCTGTTGCAATTTTATAACTTCAGCATGCTCTGGAAACCCTTTTGATTGACGACAAAAGGGGGAGTAATATAAACTAACAAAATCTGAAGTGTCTAAGTGTTTTCAGAAAAGAAATCTTATGTTTAGGAGGAGCAAGCAAGCATTCTGCTTAAGTGTCTCATTAAGAGGGAGAACTCAGGGAGAACTCATTCTGTTTAAGTATTTGAGAAAGGGGGAGATTTCTTTAAACTTAGTTCTATTCAATTTCCCTTCTGATATTTGATTTAAGCAAATTTGTCATCATTAAAAAGGGGGAGAATGCTGAGTCTCAAAAATGTTATTAAGAAATTAATAATGTTTTAAGTCTCATAATCCTTGGTTTTAATGAACAACAAATTTGACTAAAGTTTTTCTGGAAGAAGAAACAGATTCTCTCAAAGGTTCTTTCTGTGTTTCAGCAACCCTCTGAAGTTATGCAACCCTCTGAAGTGGTGTAACCTTCTGAAGGAGAGGTATATGCTGAAGAATCAGGACCTGCTGAAGCCAGTAAACCTTCTGAAGTCTTGAGACGTCATACTGAGAATTATATCTTCTTGGAAATGAGTCTCTCTGTTAATCCCTTTTGAAGACTAAAGTCTTTTCGTTGCTTTCTGCCAGCTGTCTGCACCCCACTCCTTCTGACAAAGCAAAACAGAAGCTTTTTGGTATATTTCAAATATCTATTCACCAAAAAGGTTGTCTCTGTTGTGAAAGTACACTTTGCTCAGAAAAAAGTAGAGTCAGCGCTGCTGCACACCTACACCCGCTATGTCTGCTGCTGCAAGCTACCAGAAGCATTGTGTCTCAACGGAAATAAAACTATTCCACAACGGGATTTATAGAGAGTCTAGACGGTCTCATTTCTTTCTCTATAAATAGAAGTCTTCATGCAGAGAAGAAAGAGAGAACGAACGTGAACTTGCTGAAGTGCTGCAAAATTTCTCTGTGACTTATTTTCATCTATTTTCATTTGTACACAACTTTCATATCCTGAGTTCTACTTAGTTATCTTGTACAAACTTGTGTTTAAGTTAGAACTGTGTTGTAGTTCCTATGCTTAAACCTTTTCTTTCATACACTGGGTTTGTGTTTTGAGCCTGAAGAGGCTTGTCTGTAAAAGAATACTTGAGTTTAAGCTTGGAGAGGCTTGTCTGTAAATCAATACTTGGGTTTAGAGCCTGAAGAGTCTTGACTGTAAAGAATACTTGTATCTGATTAGTAGTGGAAAATCCTTAGCTGTTTTGTTTTGGGACTGGACGTAGCTCACAGTGGTAGTCGGTGAACTAGTATAAATCCTTGGCTAAGTTTTCTCTTACCCTTATCTCTTTATATTTGTTTTATACTAACTCGGAGGGTTTCTGAGTACATTGTTTTATAACGTTGAAACTGAAAAACAAACTAAACATATTGAAAAACAAGTTTGCAAAACTGTTTTATTAAACCTGTTGATGTTACTTCAGCAAGTACTTAACTCCCAGTTTCAGCAAGTTGAAAAATATTCTTTGTGAAAAGTATTGCTTATTAAAGGTTTTCCAAAATTAGTTTGAAAATTATAAAACACTATTCAACCCCCTTTTAGTGTTTCCTGTGGTTTCTACAAAAGGTAAGTTACATTTCTGATTTCATTGTCTTTTATTTTGGTAATCAATTAGCTTTTATCTCCTTCAATCAGTTACGTTATTATATTAATTATTTTGGTTTGTCCATATACTTATATGGATGGTGGGAAAGTTTCTGGATACACAGATTCAATACTTACTTACTATCTCTTGCTGTTCTAAAACCTAGCCAAATTGGTTAGAAGAGCTTGTTAAATCCCGAGGAGTGTTCGAGTATCTATCGAATAAACTCTTGAGAACAGTGTTAACACACATCTTAGGGATCATTATTCTACTTTCTTTTTATCCATTATTTCTTACAAATCATCCCTCAAATTTAACCTTTTAATATTTCTTTTATGCTTAATTAACAAGTTATAGGCATATTTTGCCCATTTAAGTTCATATTGGACTTAATTGCATTTTTCACCATAATTGGCGAATTTTATTGTGTCAGTATTTCAAGCATAACTTGAGTTCTAGAAATTTAAAAATTATAAAATTAATATTGTAGGAAAGATGAAAGAAAGCCATATAACTTTGTTGTTGACCCAAAAGCTGAATCTGATGTATAGTGGGTCGAAATGGGTTTGGAAGTTAGAATAGTCATCTTATCATGACAACCTGAACAACATCCAGAGATTAGGCCATAACTTGGGCTACATATACCCTTTTAGACTAAAACCAATGACATTGGAAAGCTAACATCTAGAGCTTCAACACGTTTGAAGACAACTTTATTGATTTTGGCTATCTCAATGATGCAATTCTCGATGCAAGTGGGAAACAAGTTGTTGAATGATAGCTAAGAAAAGAAATAATGGATTAATAATTCTAGTAATAGACAAAAGTGTTAGATAATTTATCAATAACTCCGTTTATAGATAAAACATGTTGATTCATGGCTTAATGATCAACACAAGAATGATATCTTTTCACCTCTTATAAATAATAGGTCTTGCTAGATAGGGAATCATCCAAGTGTAGAATTACTAAGTCTTCATAGAAGACTAAGTTTGTATTCAATTCAAGGATTCAAGCTTAGTTTCAGCTTGGTTCAGAGGTTTGATTTTCATTTATATGCATGTTGAATTATATCTACTTTGATTTTCCACTCTACGTTCTTCAATTTCATATTTCTTTAATCAAAGATAAATTGGTTAACATGTTTTGGTTGTGAAATTTGTGATTGAAGTTTATTTTTATTTTTATTTTTTATGGGTTAATCATCATGCAACCATTGAAGATCATAGCGTAAGTAATTGAATTGAATGTTTTATTTAGTTATTTACTACAACTGGATTTTGACAAAAAAATTTGATTTGGATCTAACAAAAGATTGAGTGGTTATTTAATCTTGTTAATCTTAACCAGTTGAATTGTATTAGTTATTTTAGTAGAGAATTTGGAATTATTGTAGGGGTTCCATATGATCCTAAGTTGATAGATTTAATCCTATGTATGCATGCTTTTAATAATCAATGATCAACCATGAAAATAGCTTTTGAATTCCATGATTTGATCTTATCTTGAATTGATTCAACCTTTGCTATTATTTTCATCTTTGTTTTATTCAGTTTATTACAATCAACCAAACCACCCTAAGAAGGATTAAATTGAGTGGATCTTCAAGGTTCGATCCAGTTTGTACCCTTCCACTACAAGTAGTTCACAAAATCAGTTAATTATAATTATAATTTTTTGTAGGTTTGACAACTGTCAATAAACGATGTAGGAAAAGTCATACTCCCAGACATAATAGTTCCTCCTAATGCTGCTGCTAAGTGGTGTTTTCCTCTCGTTCAAGTGAAAATTCTCCACCTTCATCATAGGATTTTTTAGTATTTCTCCTTTTCTTTTTATTTCTCTGTCTAATATCCCTTTGCTTTTTTTTTAATGAATCCCACATTGAGTGGACTAAGACACTCATTGTGATACTTAAGTTATAAGGGTCTCCCACCCAATAGATTAGTCTTTTGGATTTGACTCTCCTCATGTCCTTAAGTCGCGACACCATCCTCCCTTATCACCCCTCCTAATTAGCCACCACCTTCCCTATTTCTCTCATCCATTGCCCTAATTGGTAGGATTAATTTCACTCATTAAAATGTGTCATGTGCGATACCTCTTAGTCTCACCTCACACCCATGACCGAAAAATTCAATGCACCTTCCTTCCTTTATTATTCCCCCGTTTTTCTCTAGCCCCTCCTCCCTTCTATTGTCTCATCTCTCATTCCGGTCTACATCACTGGTGGTGCAAGGTTGGCTCCATTTTGTTTAGTTACTAAAACTTCATTACATGGCTAAATCATTCCCTTTTTTGGTTTGATTACATCATAAGAGTTCTGTTTACTGTTATACCATGGTCATTGACGGAAACTTTTGGAAAAAAAAAAGGAATAAATTTTATATTTTATGCTTTTATTATGTAGTATTTTTTGTTTTAATTGACATTAAGCAGATCACATGTTTCAATTTTGACTTGAAAATTATTTATATTGATGATAGAAATGAGCACATTAAAACTTTCTTAAAAAGGAAGGAAAAAAAAGAATCAACTACAGGTTCAATTGAAATGAAGTTAGAGAGAGACGAGAAAATACATAAGGAACAAAATTCAATTGAACTATCTAGATGTCAAATTGAACAAAAATCAATTGAATAGTCATGGGAAATGAGAGCGAGCAAGCGCCAAAGAGCATTTTATTGAGTGAATTTAATCCTAACCATTTATTTTGATCCAAGTGTTAATATTGAATCATATCCTCTCTCACAATAAGGCAACTCTCTCACATGATACTCTCCCTATATATATTGTTGTTTTTATTGTTATTATTATTGTTGTTATTATTATTATAACATAAAAAGATTATATAAATATTTGTTAGTATAATTATTAATATTAATATGTGTATTGTTAATTATTGTTATTATCAGTATTAAGTTAATTAGTATAATAAACATATTATAATATTTATTATAGTCATTATTAGAATTAATATTATTAGTATTATTATTAATATATCGTCTATTAGTATAATTAATTAGTTGTATAAATTATTATTGCTACTACTAATATAATTAATTGGAGTGAGTAAATAATATTAAATGTAACCATAACTAGCATAATTTAAATCAACTAAATTAAGTATATGTAGTAAAGTATTAAAAATTATAAAACTTAATTAAGTATATTTTGGCTTGACTACTACCATTTCTTGTCTTATAAAGACATTTTATTAGAAAGTTGTGCATTGAGGTAGAGATGGTAAAATGGGTCAAGCCAATCGGGTCGGGCTGAACTCGTACGTTAAATTGTAGGGATTAGTTTTTAAAATTTGAGCCTGAATTAAATTGGGGTTTTTTTAGTCCAACTCGTTTTATTAAAATGGTGGGTTTAGCCCGCAAAACCTGCTAAAATACCAGGCTTAGCCCTAAATCGAGTTATTTTCTAAATCCTAAACCCTACACCCTAAATCCTAAATAATCCACATCAGTCAATTATGTTATTTTCTAATTATTCAAATGTGATTTACCCATGTAAAGAGAAGGAACATTTTTCTGCCAAAATTTGCCATTTATGTCACTCAATTTGGTAGCGCTTCGTTGGAACACAAACGAAAAAAATCAATTTGCTTAATTAGAAAACTACAAGTACATAAATAGATCTATAAAATATAGATGGACCAAAATCACCCATTTTTAAAACTATAGAGACCAAAAACACAGTTAAGCTTTAAAATTAATTACAGAGTTTAGATACTGATTCCTAGAAAGAAAAATACAATTTCATAAATTTATTGTTCATATTTTTAATGTTAAATACTTATAAAAGAAACCCAAAGGATTACTCCATTGAAGTAAATAAGGTCTCACATATGACATGTTATAGATTTATGTCTTGGAATGAGGTAAAATATAAGTCTTTTGTAAATGTTCCTTAGATACAAAGGATTTCGCTATCTTGAACTAAGATCATTTCATTATCCTAAATTTTTTAATACTAAATAAATATTGATAAAACCATTAATATAACTTAATTGTAAAAAGACTGTTATGGTTGAAAAATTTGCTCATGTATCTTTTGTGGATTGTGTCGCTAGAGGAACTTCACATGCTATGTTAAGGGTTTAAACCCTTGAGTTTATACTTTGTAAAAAGTTTCATCTAATCACCACTTCCACCGTGAAGGCTATAATCTCCAAATTTTATCTGTTATTGAGGATTTCTTATAAAAAAAATGATTTTGGAAATGATGTTTTTTTCTTGCACACCAAAGAGGAACATAAGTGAAGACGAGATTTAGTCACACTCCCTTCAATCAATTGTAAAAGATTTTAATGATTTATATTCTTTATTATAATAAAATTTGGTTAACTACTTTTTCCATTGTGTTCTTGCAATTGTCCATCTAGAACCTGTGTAGACTTTTTATGTATTCTTTTTAGTAATTCAAGTAAACTAAATCTATTTAAAAGATACAAATATATTTATCATTTTTCACTTGTTTAGTTACTTTAATATAAACCAAATTTGTCTCATAAGATGAGAGAAAGAAGACCGAGATCGTTGAAGATCTTGATTCTAACATAGATACAAAATAAAAATAACTTAAACATATATACTTGTTTATAATGCAACATTGGATCTTTTTATACAAGTGTGTGTTTGGTTCATCAAAACCATGTTTCAAACATAGATTTAGTGTAAACCAAACATACTAAAATTAATTTGGTGTTTTTTAATTGATACTATAAACATTTTGTTTTAATATGTAGAAATCAGGCACTACAAAAAAAAATAGCCAAACAACTACAGACGCTTCTGCCGATAGTATAATTTTCTGTCAGTGAAAGGGTAATTCATCTACGGTCTTAGCGAGCCAGTCAATATTGCAAGCCATTAGTAGGTGGTTATCATTTTTAATTTAAATTAAAAGTATTTGCTAATTGTTCAATTTGAGAGCTCCACGCGTGGCCCTTCACTTTCTCTCTTTCCTTCGCTTCTTAATTCATTTCCTATCGCCCTCGCCACCATGACTAACATCACACCCTCACCGTTGCAACCTCCACTCTTTCATGGTGCTTGTCTCTGCCAGCATCGATGCCAAGCTTACCCTCTTCATCACATAGAATCTTTGCTATTCCATCATTGTGCACAGCGGCACCAAGGTCACCGACGAGGTCTTTAAGTCTACCGGGAAGTTCAAGGTCATCGACAAAGCTAGTGCTATAATCGACAATGTGGATTGCTTCTCTGTTCCAGTAAGTCTGATTTCCCTTTCTATCATTATTTCCTCTCAATTTGTCTTGTTAGGGTTAGGAATGAGATATTGATGCTCTTTTACTGCAGTAACTTAATTATTCAGAATTTTTGTTGTGGAAATTCAATTTTTGTGGTGCTTTTGAGATTTTTTTGGTTCTTGACACACAAACTTATCTTTTAAATAACGGACAATATTTTAATTAATTAGATTGAATCATAATAAAAAATTGATTAGATTAACAGATAATATGAATTTCTCATTTCTATCTTTTGGTTATGGAAAGTTATAACCTGTACAACAAATGCAAAGCTGATACCTCTTGAGATTTCAAGCCAGTTATAACTTGATAATTATTTTCTTTATTTAATGGTATTCATTTTATGAAGTATTTAAGCAAGTAATATATACTGCTTGCAGGCTATTCCCTTCATACAAGTTGTATCGTTATTTAGTGATACAACATGTTAGTATTACCCAAATTCAGTACTATATTATAATGCAGGGATACAAGACATAGGGATTTGGGGAAAAGCAACCAAACAATAGGTTTGGATCAATAAATCTATAATCTGTTGGCTAAATTTCATCATTTTTTATTATTACCAGGTAAATGAAAGCACAATGATATAAATGTTTTGTCTTACTGCTTCTATGAAGACTAAGAAACATCAGATGTGAGGAACAATCAAACTATAATATTATATGGTGAAATTTTCTAAGTTCCAAACTTCCAATGCCATGAATGTTTCCTGTTATAAGATTAATATTAATATATATTCCAATTTTTGTAAGCTAGTTTCTTTGCAAGTGGCTTTAAGACGCAATGTCATACTGATATATATGACGAGACAAATATTGTCATCAAGTAAATTATGCTAAGCTAAAATGATGCTCATGATTTGTGAATTTTGACTCTGTAAACAAGGTGGCTAGGAAATGACAAGCAAGTTTTCTCTCAAAAGCATGCCATGGACAATGGAGTCCACGATGCTTATTAGCAGGTGAGGTATTGTATCTTTCTTCTTCTTTCTTATGTTTGTCATATCTTTTATAAATAGCACTGTGACCTTATATTATTTGGATCTCATATATTTGCTCAATTCTAGGAAGAGGAAGTCAAAACAATAGTCCAAACAGGGACCTTATATTATTTGAAAAAGATACATATGATGGATAATTTTAAGTATCTTACTAGTGGACTTTGATTTATTGGATACATGGAAAAGACAAAGCCAAAATCATCGAAAAAAGGACTCGTTGATCAAGGAGAAGCAAAATCTTCTTTGTATCCTTTCTTTTTGGGTTTATTTATTCCTTTGAGTTAAAATGTGGAACTAATGCATATTTCTTCCCTTTACCTCCCTATTACAACTGCAGTTAAGTTTCATGATGGACATGAGAAGTGAAGTACAAGTTCGTGCAAGTGGTGAGCTTCTTACAATATTAGAGATGAAAGAATTGTAGATACTATTATGCAAAAAGAATCCATTTGATACACTTGTTGAAGGTATGGAAATTCTCTCCCTACCCCTCACTTCTTGAAGGTAATCTCTATGACACATTACATTTTGAAGATTACATTTTATATATTGTTGTGAGAAATTGCAATTAGGCTAACCATTAGAGCATTTCCATGAATCCGCTTCATCAATCTACTGAAGGAGGAGGTTACCAAAGTAAGTTTCCTTATATTTTTGTAATTATATGTAGTGGTTTCCCTATATTTGTTTCACTTGATTGGTTATGGCTTATGAGGCTAAGTAAACTGAAGTTGGAGCATTATTTTTCCCTATATAGTGTTTCTGCTTGATTTTCACTCAAGCAAGAAGGAGCTCGCTCAAGCGAAAATCACATTCTCGTTCAAGCAAAAATTTTCACTCAAGTGAGAATGGGACATAGAGCTTTTGTGTTGTTTTCGCTCAAGCGAGAAATGTCTTGCTTAAGCGAAAATGCGCGAACCCAGTTTTTTAAAACAAAATTTTAGGGCTTCTCACTCACTTTTCTCACACACCCTTTATCTTAGAGAGAGAAGCTCCCTTGTGCTTGCCCTAGGAGAAGAAGAAGATGATGTGAATTTTGGCAAGTGTACCAAATTGTCGCAAGTATTCAACAATGAGTTAGAGTATTGTATCCACAAAAATTGATGAATCAAGTACCAAATAACAAAGAATTTATATAGTTGAAATAAGAGAAATCAATTGTATTAAGTGACCTAAAGAATAGTGTAGAAAACTAAACCAGAAAATTAAACCAAAAAATTGAATTATGTGTTGAACAATTAACAAGAACACAATATTGATGAAGAACAATATCAACAAATGGTTAGGACTTGGTTCCTTTTAGTTCTCACTCCATGTAATAGATTATTCAACTCAATTGTTATGATTTAATTCATGATCCAATTCACTTAGATAGTTAAATCCCAATTCCTTGGTGAATTAACCCTATATCTACAATCAAGAACCCTAATTCCTTAGGTGAATTCAATTGTGACATGCATTAGCAGCAAGAATTGATAAAGATCACACAAGAATTAATTCCTATTCCTAGGTAATTAACTACTCATGTTGTTTACTTCAGATCCAAGTTTTCTCCAATTTTCCAATTGTGAGAATCACTCTCAAATCATACATTGGTTGATCAAGTCAATGAAGCATTAAGACTGGAAGTAAACAATGCAATTGCATCATAACAATCTGAATTGAATTCAAAAACAAAATTACATGGAGTTTGAACCAAAATCCCCCAATTCCTAACCTAAGAAATTTAGAAATCCATTACAAAAGAGAAGAGAAAAGAGGAGGAAGATGCAAACTCAAGGACGAATTCCATGGAGATGAACCTTAGGCTCCACCTTTGAGTTGAATCTTGAGAGAGAGAAGAGAAAAAGAGAGAAAATTCGAGTAGAAGAAGTGGAAAACTGAAAAAATGAATAACCGTCCAACTAAAAATCTAACAGAACCTATTTATACTGTTTCTGTCAAAATCGTCTCCCCACAAAGATCCTTCCATGTTCCCACACGAACATGGCAGAGAGCTATTTTAAATTTTTGTAGCCTCTGGCAGTTTCATGTCCTCACATGCAAATGGCCTGTTCCCACACGATTCTGGCAGAGAGTAAATTTCTTCATTTGCATCTCCTTTGCCTCAACATTCACTGTTTGACCCTTTCACAAACTTCACAACTGCTTCTCTTTAAACACTTTCTTTCTTATTTTCCAGATAATTCCTAAAAAAAACAACAAATCAATGAAGAATTAGAGAAGTATTACTATTATTTACTAATATCACCTAAAACAACAAACAAACACAATTCTAAACAATTTTAACTATAATCTCACAATATTTACAACCTAAACACTAAGAAATTATCTACAAGCAACCTATAAATCTACTACTAATGTAGATTTATCAAAGGAATAAGAAGATCCCCTACAACCTCTAACAACCCCATTGCTTGTCTCTAGAGGTGAGTGTATACCACTCACTCATACTCTTTCTTGCCTTATGATCCTCCATGAATCCTCCTCTTGTATTCCATTTCTCTAATTGCTTGTGAATGATTGTTTTCCCTTGAATATGGTTTGATTTGAATGGTTATGCTTAGGATTGTGATTGTTTGGTTAAAATGCCTAGATTAGAGTTTATCTCCATGGGTCAATGTATGCCTAGGATCTCAGAAATGGCCACATGCTTTTCATTATTCATTATGCACTCATAACAATCCACACATATATGAAATGTATATTACATGGGTCTTTGACCAATATGGAAAGTGAAAAAAAGGGAAAAAGGATATAAAAGTTATGTTGTTTGAAAACTCATGTTTAATGGCGAGGTCTTATGACCATGAGGAAGACGTTCCTCTCTCGGATACTGAGCTCATGTCTGGCCACTAGAAAATGGATAAGTGAAAAGACACCTATGATTAGAGTGCATTTATTATATTGTTTGAAATGTGCCCCTTATAATGGATTATGTATTCGTTGTTGCATATACATTTGCATGCCTTTCCAACACTATATGTATGTATGCACTCATTGGGACTTTGGTCTCACCACAAACGTTTGTGGTTTCATTTTAGATATGCAAGGTTCTCGGCCGGATGCGTGACTGGAAGGCTAGGGAGTTCACAAGTGGATCCTTCCACTTGTTCACCTTCCCCTTTTGCTTTATGATATATTTTTATGAACATGTATTAGATTTATTTGACTTATCTATTTGTATATTTTGGGCCACTTAGTGGCATTCAAATTGTAATTATGATTATGTAAATTGTGATTTGAGAATATGTAATTGTTGGAGTTACTTGAGCGTATTGTATGTGATTGTTGACGATATCGGTAATGTTGTGAAAGATAATTTGGTAAATTTAGGAACATGCTTCCGATGGGCATCATTTCTAGGTTTGCGGAATTAGGACATTACATTTGTGATGGGTTCAGGAATAATGGAGTTGAGTGCTCTCCCTACCATTCTGCAAAGCTTACTTATTCTTATCAATCTTGTTAACTATGTGTAAGAATCTAGTTAATTTCGAGCTATAAATGGTTAAATAACCATATTCTGATACACTTCCTTTATAAATGATACACAGGTCTGGTTAACTATGTAATAAATTATAAAATGGTTAATTTTAGGATATAAATGGTTAAATAACCAAATGATGATATACTTCATTTAAGGGTAAATAAGTAATTACTTATCATACTCATTTTCCTTTCTCTAACTTTTACATTCATCCAAACAATTACCAAGAAAAGTGTTCTTTTCTTTCATTCCATTTCCTCTACTTTTTCTCTCAAACCAAATCACTCAATAATCCTCTTACTTTCTCTTTTTTTCCTCATTCCATTTTTCTTCCCCTCATTTTCACTCCTCATCCAAACAGAGTCGTAGTCATACACATACGAAACATGTGTCGAATAAGGTATTTTATTTTGATAAATTGTTTTCAAGTATTTTTGGTAAGTAATTTTTTAAAGCATTTAATAGATATACATTATTAGTATAATTTTTTATATTATTATTTAATAATATGGTGTCACATTATTTATTGAGTTTAAGAACACATGGGGTATTATATTTAGTAAATAATGTAGCAATAATGCTTGAATGATAATCTAAAATATTTTTACATTGACAATATATATTTATTATTATTTTTTAAATGTTAAACTGGATTAAAATCTAACAAATCATTTATGTGTATACATGGAAATGAATCTTGTTATATTAGTTTTTTCATGATAAGGTAATATAAAAATTTTTGTATTTATTTATTTATTTAAATATTTATACATTTTAATCAAATTTAAAATGTGAGGCTAAGAGCAGAATCTGAGAATCATTCCCTTGTACAACACAATAGTTTATAAACTGATTCTGAGTAAATAAAAAAAAGAAGGTGCGTATGGTATTGCCCCGCAAGCGCGGGTTGAGGGAGGTTAAAGCTCATTGAAATCCGTGTCATACAAAAATATCACAACAAAATCATTAGAAATCGTAAAGAAGCGGAACACTTATTTATTTCCTTTAATTTAAATAATAAAATTTAAAAATATAATCATTAATTAAAAAATTAACAATCAAATTTTAATAACTTTAAAATTTATTATATATACATCCATACCCATATTTAATTATAATTTTAATTATTAATTATTTTATCTTTTAAAAGACATCCTTCCAATTTAGAGAAATTAAATCTGTTTTAAATTTTATTCTTATTATTATAAACTTTAATGCCCATGGTCATCCACTACCAAACTTTGTTCCATTCCCTTTCCATCTTTGGATCTTCAAATCTGTGCACTAGTAGGTGGTTTTCATTTACCACTCCTACTCCTAGAATACAACACAAGGGTAGTGTTGTCATCTCATTCCAATTACTGCCAACTAAGATTCATGAAAATCCTCTGAGTGTGTGCACCCCACACCACACTTTACTTGAGTCACATCACATCAATTTCAAAACTTGAAGCTCAAACCTTAAAAACCTCAAAAGCATCCCAAAATCATCACCTTCCTCTTTGTCACCATGTCTCTGACACCCAGATCTTCTATTCCCATATTTCTTTTTCTTTTTGTTCTTCTTCCTCTAACAGTGACATCTTCACCACAATCTTCTCTTCTGGATGTCCTCCGTGACCATGGCCTGCCAGCAGGGCTCTTCCCTCAGAGTGTCAAGTCTTTCAATTTGGACCAAACGGGTAATCTAGAGGTCCACCTTGATCGTCCCTGTTTGGCTCAGTATGAAACCACAGTTTTCTTTGACAGTGTTGTAAGGGCCAACCTCAGTTTTGGGCAGCTCCAGGTGTTGGAGGGTATGTCTAGAGAAGAGCTTTTCTTGTGGCTACCTGTGAAGGATATCATAGTCACTGATCCATCTTCAGGACTAATTCTAATTGATATTGGTCTTGCTTATAAACACCTCTCTTTTTCTCGGTTTGAGGATCCCCCAATTTGTAGATCCCATGGTAACTTCTCTTTCTCTCTATCACTTATTGATGAATAATAATTAGTCCTGAATTCTTTGGATCCTTTCATTAATTATGGGTTTTGAATGTGGAAATTAATTAGGCTTGTAAGTTTCATCTTAGTCTTAATTTTTCAGTATATATGCCAACAATTGTGCGTGCTTCTGTTGTCATCACTTTTATCTGGATTTTGTTCTGTGTGTAGAGAAGGGTTTTGATTTTGAAATTGAATGTGGAGTGCAGGTATTTCGCTTTGGATGGGTGGAAGGAAGGGACTTGGATTTAAAGATCAGAGATGAGGGTGGCTCATTTATCTGAAATTAAGGATGGCTTCTTTTCTCTTCTCAATTTTGCTATCTCTCTATTGGGTTCTAAAGAATATGTATAGAAATGTGCAACCCAAGAAAATATAATTAATGCCATCCAATAATTGCATTAAGTCACAAGACAATCGACATTACCTTGATACCTTCAAGGGTAGAAATTATGCCTTTTGTCCGATAATTAAGATAAACTAAATTCTTTAGTAAAGCTCTGTTTTAATCCTTGAAAGTACTTGTTATACTTATATATGCCTGTGTTTTCTTTGCCGTTCGCAATCCATTTTTACAGCTTCCCAAAATAAAAGCAACACTATTAATGCGTTTGGATTGTCCTTCTTAGAGGATCAAATCCACGTTCAACCAAAAGGAAACAATTATTGCTTTCGAAAAAACGTGCCTCGGGACGTGGATAAACGCAATTTTTACCCAAACATGATAAACAAACATGCTCATTACTTCTAAGTAAACGTGTTTTTTACTTATTACAATGGTTATCCAAACATATACTTAGTCCATTGATCTTATCAACTTTTTTTTAATTCAAATTCCATAATTTTAATATGGAAAATGCTAACGTCTGTCCTAAGGGCACTTGTTAAGAAATAAAAAATAAAAAGCTTTTATTGGAATATATGGTACTTAATGTTATAGATGCAATCAATACCATGATTTCTAATAAAAACTTTTGTTTATGAATCCTTAACTAGTTAACATGACCCTTTCAACATTTAGGATAGAAGGACTAAAAAAGAATAAACTCTCAAAATGGTCCCTGAATGATAGGGGTCGGTCACATTGGTCCTTAGAAGATAGGAAATTGTAAAATAGTCCCTGGGAAATACTTACGTCAGTCAAAATGGTCCTTCTGTTAACTCTCTTTGTTAGACTTAACAAAAGTGTAGACGTGGCAAAAAGATTGAAATATTTCAAAATAGTCCCCAAGGAGAACTATATGATGTGGCATAAAGATTGAAATTAGGCAAAATGGTCCCTTCTTCACTAAAACGTCAATTAAGCTTTCCCTTCAAACCCTTTCACCTTGTAGTTGAAGTAACCATTGTTAGAGGGCTAAGGGGTTATGTTTCTCATCAAATCGACGATTCATCGGGCATGGAAGCTTTTTAGGGTTTCATCCCCAGAGAAGAAAAAGGGGTAGTCGTGAGGCGAGAACAAGTTTTTGTTGAACCAAGCATTTCACCATTGAAGGTACAATGATCTCCATTACTTTTTTTTCTTATAGTAATTTTTTTGTGTTCTCAAACCTCTGCTTTTCGTCCTGATGGTTGTTGTGTGTTTTTTAAAAGTATTTCATGTTGGTCACAATATGCTGTCTTTGATAGTATAGTTTTTTCAGGGAAAATTAAGTGAACTCCAAGTGCTATATTTGTTTGGTTGCTGTGTAAATGTGAGATATGTTTGTTGTGCATAGTGGGTTATGTTTGTACATGAATTTGGAAGGCATGGAACCGTAATATGGTCCCTTGAATCTAGAAAGCATAAAAATGTGTTCCTGTAGTGTGGTCCCAATGTGTTTTTTTTAATTCGAATGTTACTGTATTATTAAATATTTTGCATGGATTTTATGAATTTTGTAGATGGCAATAGAAAGAATCACACTCCTTCTACACCATAGAGGTTTCCTAGCAAGAGAAGAAGGAGTGTTGCAATATGTTGGTGGGGAAATGTGTGTGTGGGAAAGGTTAGATTTAGACACAAATAATAAGTTAACTGTGGAGACTTTGTGTAAGGAACATTGTTATCGAAGCTTTGAGAGAATCTATTGGTTAAATCCTGGAGAGACTTAGAGGTTGGGTTAAGGGAATTAGAGAAGGATGCTCATATGGTAGACATGTGTAATGCAGCAAGGAAAAATCAATGGGAGATTGAAATATATTTTATACACCCAATTGAACGGACACCGCCTGTTTGTAGACCCTTATCCCCACCCGTTCTTTCACCTCTACACACCAGTGAGTTCACCTATCCATGTGATGAGTGATCCTGAAATTAAAAAAAAAAAATTACAGGCTTAATGTCAGCCAACAAACGAAATCCATGAACACACGTCCAAAAACCCATTAAGGTACCATTACCTTTGGCAGAGGACAAGTATAAAATGCCATTCCTGGATTTCTCTGCGTTTTTGAGGTCATATATAACAACAGCCTTCGAATCGTAATGGCATAACCGAACAACACCACCCATTGATACTAATGAGGTACTCCAACTTCCATTGTTGTTTCTCCTATGCGTTCGAGATTTAGGAATTTCAGTTCCACCTCCCATCATCGCTCGTATCTTCGTGAGATAACTCTTTAGGGTTTCTGAAACTTGGGGCATGTGATAATGGTGGAGGGAGAGGTAGGAGAAGAAGAAATATGTTGGAATTTTTCAAAGATTCAATTTGGTCCCTAACATACTCTTTAAATTATTGTCCAACTTTCATTTTAGTCCCTAATAAGCCACATCAGACATGACATGTCAATCTTTATGCCACATCAGATAGTTCTCCCTAGGGACTATTTTGAAATATTTCAATCTTTCTGTCACGTCTGCACTTTTGTTAAGTCTAACAGATGGAGGTTAACGGAAGGAACATTTTGACTAGCGCAAGTATTTCCCCGGGACTTTTTTACAATTTCCTATCTTCTAGGGACCAATGTGACCGTCACCCTATCTTTCAGAGACCATTTTGAGGATTTACTCGATAAAAAAATGTATTGTTTAAGTCTAAAATAGGATTTTTCTCTAAAATTTTTACTTCTCAAATCTTCAAAGGGGTTGAATATAAGAAATCAACTTACGACACAAACTCGGTATTTACAAAGGAATTGCAATCATTCTTTAATCTTTTATTAAACCGACATATATAAATTGTTCACAAATATCTGTATTTTTCTTAGGGACACCAAATTTGTATCTTAATTCAAATATAAACTTCATCTGTCAGTGGAAAGCTATCTTCAGTTCAAGTCTAGTCCCGGTCCTTGATATTTACAACTCTTTTTCTTTGATTTTGGAAAATCATATTACTCATATCCCCACAAGCATATATTCAGTTTTATTGAATTAGGGCACCTGACTTTTGCACATGAGCTGCTAGTAAGCATTGACTCTGCTGTTGCTTTTTATTAGGTTTAAGGCTTTAAGCCGTCACAGTTGGCTCTTCTCAATGTGTCGTTTTTAGTTGTCAACAGTACAAACACTATCATATTTCATTATAAAGAAAGCTTAAACTGTAGCATCCACCTACTCCATTTCTTTGGCTATTTTAATTATATAGTTAATCTTCAAAGACAAATGGAAGATCAAATAGGTGGGAAGTTATCACATGACCAATATAAAATCTGTTTTGTGATCGGTTTGCATTTGCCTACTTGAAAATTTACTCATTTCATTTTGATTAGCACGCTTTGTATAAACTGAAACTTAATTTGTTTTTTTATCATCTTTTGGGATAATTTGAAAGGAAAGCCTTTTCTTAAGCAGTTAATTAGTCCAATTTTGGTTGATGTTTGGAAGGGAAAGGCAGAGGAAATGTTTAAACTTTAAATCACAATTTTCTAAAACAAGGGGAGGGAAATGAGGGATTTTCATGTTACCCCAAGGTCAAAACCCTCCCTCAATAATAATTATGGATATTTTAAAAGTTCAATAATAATTGTTTCCTTGCTCTCCCTTTCCCTCCCTATTTAATAATATTTGATGTAATTAGTAGCGTTGGTATAACTATTACACATTTATTTGCCAAAACTATTGGAAACAAAGTTATCTTTGTAAGCATAAAGTTTTTTAGTTCTCTAATCAATCATCATACAGAATGAATTGATGTATCCTAAACCTGTTAAATGCTAGCATTGGAAGCATAAATTGACCCAACAACAAAATATTCTAAATCTATTTCAATTTGATGGATGAATTAATAAGTTTTCCAATTGTTCTAAATGACTCTGATAATATCTGGTATCAACTGTTTGATTTTATCAACTTCAAGTGTTTCACCATTCATGCCCTGAAAAATAACAAAAATCAACTTCTTAAAAATTTCATAGTTATTCAAATTAGTGCAATTGAGATATTAGCATGAAGTAAAGTTTCTGAGGGTGGCACATTTTGCAAGTAGTATAGCAGAAAGATGGGTCAAAGTTCATCTTTGGCTCTTCTAATGTGTTTGATCACATACATTGTAAACTACTCTCCTCTTATGATATTGTAGTTACTAGTGGTAAAAAAGCCTGACACAGAGATTCTTATCTTTCCTAGGGTCACCTGTATGCAGGTTGTAATCAGAAATGCTCCTTTCATGGTTGTAACATTGGTGTGTATCAGTTCAATGCCAAAAGTATGCATGGTCTCCATCAATTTATTGAACCTTCCCCTCTTATTTTCAATGATCATCTTGACCCAAAGTTTATTCCCATCCATTTTTGTCACCTCAATCTCTTCCTGTAGAAAGTAACTGCACCAAGATTACTAATTGTAGTTATAGAGGAGATTCATTCAGTTAATGAAACAAATGAATTTGTAGATATATAACCTGTACCCCCCATTTCTTCATCTCTTCAGCAGCATCAAATTCTACTATCTTTGGCTCTTCTATTTCCTCTGTGGTTGCTTCCATTTCATGAAGCTCTTGGCTGAGATTCTGGACTTCATCTTGTAGCTGTTTAATGTATGTGATAGCATCATCAATAATGGTTGCCTTGTTCATCTGAAACCAAAATTAGGATTCATAATCAATTTCAATTCCATCATTTAAAATATACCAATTCAAAACTAATCTAAAGAAATGAATATTGAATAATTCACTAGATAAAGGACTATATAAGAAAGTGAAGTTTAGGTGCTTGCATTTGTGATGATGGGTACTAAAGACCTCAGCATTAGAAGCCTGGTACTGAGCTTCTCCCTCCTCTTCCTTTCTGTCTCAAGGTTCTTGGATTTGAACACCCTTGTGTCATCATCATAGTTCTTCCTACCCATCCTTCCCCTGTTACTACCATTCTCAGCATTAAAACATAACTCATCTAGGGACACATATAGCCTATCTTCATATACATGTCCCATTTTTAGACAAATAGGTCTGAGAAATAGAGAAACAAGTATTGAAGAAAGATGTTTCAATGTCAGAGAGAAAGTATAAACTGAGTGATTGGCAGATACAGGCCATATATATATAAGTGCTTCTCACAAAGGCATCATGTGTTTTCTATGGTCCCAAGTTAATCAGATGTTTGTTATGAGAGAGAGAAAAATATTCCAGTTTAGACTTTAGACCCATTGTTAGTTACATGTTGGAATCTGCATAACAGAACTGACACATTGATGATTATAAAATATGAGTGTTCTGTCCTAAAATGCAATGAGAACTTGAGAAGTCAAATTATTTTTTTGCACACACAATTAAAGTCTTTCCTAACTTTCTAATTGCAACTTATTACCATGTTATAAAAGTTTTAACTCCGAAAGATATTGATGAATATATGCAGATTAATTAGTGACTTTTCGCTCATACCACATTTATGGAACAAGCACAAATGCTGGAAGTGAAGATGCATATTTATCTTAGTCTGTTGTTTCATTCTTGGTATACTTAGTTCATTTTGGGATATCTCCAAAGATAAACAGAAATTAACAAAAGGGTAAGTGGATGTTTTTTTGCATAATATCTGATGGTAGATTTATTCTCTTGTTCTGTGCACAAAGAGCAAATAAACGTGATTCTGATTTTTTTTTTTTTTTATTTCGAGTAATTTGTAAGGCCTTTGGCAGTTGGTCTTGTTGACTGCAAAAGAGTTCGTTACAGCAGAGGACCAGATATTTGATGCTCTTTCCTTCCAGAAATATTCCCGAAATTATTTGTTCAGCAACGTGTAATAAGCCTAACTTGTCATGTGGTGTACCCGCTCATAGAAGGCCAAGGAAAGGAAAAAAAAAATATACAATGATGAACTCGGTTCACTATCTCACATCTCCCCCTAAATCTTATTTTATTTTCTTTTCCTTTCTCTTTTTTCTCAATCACATTATTTGTCAGATGTCTCACTTTTTCTCTATGTTCTTTCTTTTATTTTTCTATCTTTATTCTCTTTACATTTATTTCACTCAATTTTTGAGTGTCAACAAATCATTTTCCAAAAAATATGCTTATACACCACAATTTTGAATGTAAAGGTTGAAAGAAATATAATGAGAAAAAAAAGAAGAAAATGAGAGAAATGATTAGTAATATAATAAAATAAAAAAATAGATAAAAAAAGAGAGAGATAAAAGGCACAAGAGATAGTGCGTATATAAAAATAAAATTCCCAAGAAAATGCATGAGGCATACCCTAGACCCTAAACTTCGAATGAGTGAAGTAAACATAAAGTTAGAAGATAAATATATAAAACGAAAAGGAAGTTATGATTATTGGATCATTTTAGGGGTGAAGCCCCATTAAGTTAATTTAGTTTTACAATATATATTATCAAAATTTTTAATATTAAATTTATACTTATTATACTAAAGTTTCATAATGAATCACTTTTTAAGTCTATATTATATGTTGTTGAGTCTCAAAATATTATTAAGTGATTAATAATGTTTAAGTCTCATAATCCTAAGTTTTAATGAATAACAAATTTAGTTAAAGATTATTAGTAAAAGTACAGAATCACTTGAAGGTATATTTTCATGTTTCAGCAACTCTTTGAAGAGCAATCCTCCGAAATGAAGCAACTCTCTGAAGTTGACCAACCTACTGAAATGAGGAACTCTCTGAAGAGTCTGGATCTGCTGAAGATCATCCAACCTTCTGAAGTTTGAGCTGTCATGTTGCTTTTCAAAGACTTAGTGAGTCAACCTGAAGACGTATTTGAAGACTCAAGTCTCTGCAAAGCTTTCTGGTTAGTTGAACGTGTTGCAAGGAAAAACAAAGGCTTTCTGGCGCATTTCAAATCATATTCATCAAAAAAGAAAGTTTCTCTGCAGAAAGTACACTTTATCAGAAAAGTAGAGTTAGCGTTGCTGCTACCTACCTCTGCTGTATCTGCTGCTACAAGCTACCTCTGCTTTGTCTCACAATGGAAATAAAGCTATTAGACAACGGGACTCTGAAGATTTCTAATCGGTCGACAGATTCTGTCTCTCTATACTTATGAGACTCATGCAAAGAAGAAAGTGAGAGAAAAGAACATCAACCTGCTGAAGTGCTGGAAAATCTCTCAAGCAAATTCAAGAGCCAAACTGTTGTGTGTTAGAACTGAATCATTCTTGTACACCTACACTGCTCAAGTCGGAAGCTATCAGAAGATTGTATCACAATGTCTCAAACAACATTAAATGTTATTTCTCAATGGTGACTAAGCAATCATCAACGGACAAATTTCAAAACTCTATATATAGCTTCATGGAAGACTTTGAAGGTGGTGAAGCCCTGGCGAAGCCCAATAGAGAGTGGTCATGCTCTACAAGAAAATCTATCATGCAAACACTCTGCTGAAATTACTCTGAATTTCCTTGAAGGTGGTGAACCCCTGGTGAAGCCCTGGCGAAGCCCAATAGAGAGTGGTCATGCTCTACAAGAAAATCTATCATGCAAACACTCTGCTGAAATTACTCTGAATTTCCTTGTACTTAGAATATTTCATCTTGTATCTTGAGTCTTACTCAGTTATCCTTTGTACAAGCTCATTTGAGTTTAAGTTTCTCAGAAGCTTAAATAAACACTCATTGTAAACACTGTAAAGTGTCTGAGAGCCTGAAGAGGCTTGAAGAAACAAAGAATACTTGTTGTTTAGCCTGGAGAGGCCGTGTCCAAAGAATACTTGGTTTAGCCTGAAGAGACTGTGTCCAAAGAATACTTGATTTAGCTTGAAGAGGTTGTGTTCAAAGAATACTTGGGTTTTTAGCCTGAAGAGGCTGTGTCCAAAGAATACATGTAATCTTGCGGGATTAGTGAAAATCCTGTGGTGTGTTTGCCCTGGGATTGGACGTAGCTCACTGAGTTTGTGGGTGAACCAGGATAAATTTTTGTGGCTAAGTTTTCTCAACCCTTATCTATTTACATTCAATTTTTATCTAACCAAGAAGGGTTCTGAAAAGTGCATTTATAAATCCACGCAGAAATCAATCTCTTCTTCACGCTAAAAACACTTCAAAATCTTTTTAAAATGATTTTATTCAACTTGCTGAGTTGAATCAGCAAGTTGCTGAACTTCCAGTTTCGGAAGGTTGATAAAATATTTTCTCAAAGTGTTTACTTGTTTTAAAGGTTTTCAGAAAATCTGTAAAGAATTATAAAATACTATTCAACCCCCCTTCTAGTGTATCCACCCAAATAGCCATTTTAATGTATCCTCACTCCATACCTATACAATTTTTACTTGTATTTTAGTCAAGCGTGAAATCAATAAATCAATAAAAAAATAAATAATAAATAAATAAACTATGGCAAGTAGATTATCAAAATTAGCTTTTACATATGGTGATTATTGTTGGATTCAGGATCATCCTCATGAGATTGACAATTTGTTGTTTTTTAGTCTTTGAATGCTTAATACAATATTCCTTTTCTAAAAAAAACTATGACTCAATTCAAAATTTAATTAATAACTATCCAAACATAATTATAAAATATTAAAAAGATAATAATTTAATTAAACAAAATGAAATGCAATAAGATTATGAAATACAACACATAATATAATATTTAAATATTGATAAAATATTGATATGTGCGTTTGTGAGAGAGATGTTTTAATTAAAAAAAGTATATATTTGTGTATGTATGAATGTGTATACATATATGTTTATATATAATTATTGGGTTAAATATGATTTTAATCTCTGAAATATAACCCGAATTTGATTTTAGTCTCTAAAGTTTAAAGTCGTTGGTTTGGACCCCTTATGTTCTGAAATCACGTATTAGTCCCTCCCCTTAACACCATTAACTTTGATGCTAATGTGACAAACAAATTTCTATGTCAGTTTGTCCAATTACCTTTAATGGAAATGATTTGGTGAATAGTAGACACATACTAAGGTTTCTTTTTACAATTTCAACATAGTAAATGGTAATTGTAATTTCTATTTTTAATTAATAATTTCATTAGATTCAATAAAACCCTAAATGAAATCTGGATGAGATAAGGTGTTATTTAATTTTCAAATCATTTTCATTAAAGATTACTAGACAAGCTGACACAAAAATATGTTTGCCACGTCAGCATCAAAGTGAACAGTATCTTGTAACGTCCTAATTTCTTAATTCGAAAATAATGCATGTTGAGAACACTATTTCCAAATTCGTGAAATTATTTCGTGCATTAATAGTACCTACATACAACACAATACAATATGGCTTAGGTAATCCAACGCTTACTTAAGCAAGAAGTACAATGCATAATCATAATAACATCATAATTGCCATCAATGGCCCAGTATATAATATTCAATCAATAGACATAATAGGATATAACTATACATATGTTCTGGAATATAAAATAAATCCCTGAGGCCCCACATGTACAGTTCTATCCCATACAAAATAAACTACTATCATCCCAAAAGAGTGGGTCATCACAAGGATCCATAACAGCTCCTACCATCCATCAAGGCTCTGAATGAGGACTCTGCACATCTAAAGGTAATTCCCACGGAGTGGGGTGAGACTAACGTCCTAGTGAGCGTGATAAAACATGCAATGTAGGAGAATCAAGCAAATGATATGCAATAATTTATACCTCAACTCAATAAAATCATAGAACATACATGATAACAATAATGCAATGTTAATCATGAAGTGTTTAGCCAACACCCTAGACTGAGCTCAGACTAACAGAAACCGTCGTTCCCGAATGCCATAAAGACCTTACCCTTAAACATGATAGATTCACACATTATTTTTCCTCTTTTAAACATGAAGCCCAAGGACCAAAGACATTGTCTTAAAACATGAAGTCCAAGGACCCAAATCTGATTATTTAACATGAGGTCTAGAGACCCAATTCATAATATAAATGAGGCCCCAAGGACCCTTAACTTCATCATTTACATGAGGTCCTAAGACCCAAATATTCCTCTTTAACATGATTAGGGTTAGGGACATGAACAATCATCAACAATCACATGAACATAAGGGTTAACATGAGTATATAATTTTTAAAGCAAAAGCAACACCATCAAGAGAATCATCCCTAAAACCCTAACATACAATCTATGGCAAAGTACCACAAGCATTTTAAAGCATACTTTAACCTAAACATCAATAAATCTACTCCTAACAACCACAATCAAGCATAAAGCATGGAAGATAAGAAAGGGGAACATTTATAGGAACACATTCCATCATGAGAGTGAGTGGGTGATCACACTCACCGCAAAGTAACCAAGAGTAGGGAGATGGAGAGGTTGAGGAAGATGATCCCAGGCACTCGAAGAGGTTGAAAGCCCAAATCCAAGCTTCTAGCACTCCCTTCTCACTCTAGCTTTCTCATAACTTCTCTCTCTAGAAAGGTAAGGGGAGAAATAAAATGAGGCTGCCCTAATTCGAAACAGCATTAAAAATTGTTCGCATACTCTCGCTCAAGCGAGAGTCTGCTCGCTTGAGCGAGGAAGGGGAAAATCGCATTTTCGCTCAAGGAAGAGCTTCCTCGCTTGAGCGAAATACGCTCTTAAAATTACCCAGCTTCTCTGACTTTTCCTCGCTCGAGCGAGCGCAAGTAAGAGAGCAAAACCCAATTTTGAACTTGAATTGCTCTTGGGCAAGGGGTTCTCGCTCAAGCGACCATATCAGCAATCACTACTCTGGTTTTTATTGATATGCTCGCTCAAGCGAGACCTTCTCGCTTGAGAGAGAACACAGAAATCCAACTTTGTTGTTTTGCTCGCTCAAGCGAGCGAGAACACCTGAACTCAGATTTCTGGTTTTCTCCTCTTAACTTCATTTCTTTTCCTTAATTCCTTTTACAAAACCTTTTCTCCCTATCAATTTGATTGGAAATATTTGAAATTTGGGATGTTACAACTCTACCCCTTGAATTAATTTTGTCCTCAAAATTGATTATTGAAGGTCTTAGATCATTACCTCACGTGAATAACTCTGGGTACTAAGCACGAACCTCATCCTCCTTCTCCCATGTGGCCTCCTCAAGAGATTGACCTACCCAAATCACCTTTACTAACGAAATTGCCTTGTTCCTCAGGGTTTTGACGCTTCAGCCGATAATCTATGTAGGACTTGTAGGGACCGTCAAATCCTCCCTTAACTGTACTGATTCTGAACTTATGATGTGGGAAGGGTCATGAACATACTTTCTGAGTTGTGAAACATGGAAGACATCATGAATGTTGGATAAGTGAGGTGGAAGAGCTATCATATGTGCAAGAAGACCAATCCTCTGCAGGATTTGGAAAGGACCGATAAAGTAGGTGTCGCGACCGGGGCCACGACGGGGTCGGCGAGCCCGTGAGAAAAATATTGAAAAATGATTGAATTTTTGGGGAGTCGCCACCAATTTATTTTGTTCGGGGAAATTCGAAAACCAAAAAATGATTTTAAAATGAAAACCTGGTCTGCGAACAAGAGATCCAAATTCGGGAGTCGATTATGTGTAGGGAAGGTATTAGCACCCTACAACATCCGTTAAAAACGGTCACCCTTAATTAATTGTGCAAAATTCATTAACTTTTAAAATGTTTATTTTACCCTCTAAAAATAAAACAAAATTTATTTACATTCTTTAAATTAAAGAATGATGAAAAAATTAATTTGAAATCAATGGGAAAAAATGTTGAAAATTTTATTTTGGCTCGACGGGAAATCCCGCTCCTACGTATCTCCAGGTGCAATGGAGAAACGTGTTGGAGACAAAGTTTGATTTTGTTTTTGAAAGAAATTGATTTTTTAATTTTTGAAAATAAAGGAAAATGAGGAAATTGATTTTGGAAGTGTTTTTAATTTAAATAAAAAAGGGAGTTAATTTTTTTAGCAGAGTTGATGCTAGCAAATGGGTATACAACGAACCCTTGAAATTGTTTAGACGACATTATTGATAGAAATGCTATTCGATAAACGTCATTTATTTTGAGAAGAAAACAGTTTTTTAGAAAAGATTTAAATTTCGCATTATTGAGTTAGCAAATGGCTATACTCAATATTTTCCTCTTTTACGTTATTGATAGAAATGCTATTTAATTAACATATTTTTCGAAAAGAATTGTTTTTTGAAAAGGAATTTGAAATTCCACGCATTGTTGAGCTAGTAAATGACTATACTCAATATTTCCTTTTTCACGTTATTGATAGAAATGCTATTCAATTAACGTAATTTTGAGAAAATTATTTTTATAAGAGATTTGAGATTAAGCGCATTATTGAGCTAGTAAATGACTATACTCAATATTTCCTTTTCTCTTAAAAATATATGTTAAAGGATAGAAATGATATTCCATCAACATAATCGATTTGATAAACCAATTTAAAAAATGTTTTTTTTATTTATAAACGGGCAAATTATTGAGCTAGTAAATGACTATGCTCAATTTTTTTATTTGAATGACGTTAAAAGATAGAAATGCTATTCTATTAACGTCAAAGATAAAAGGGGATAAATTGAATCAATTAATATTTACATGAACACAGAATTAAAATTACAAATAATCAATTATTTACAGAGAAAGAAATAAATAAATATTTACATCCACAAATGTTAAATAAATAAGTCTAAACACTTAAAAGAAATACAAGATGGTGGATCTAAAATAATTTACAAAAAAGATTATTAGTAATAAAGAAACAACACATATTTAAAACAAATAACACACAATTTTGGTGAAACAAATAACACAAAATAAAAGAGGAGAAAAATAAATTGGGCCTCAGTTCACATCATTGGCCGTAACAAGACAAACAAGACAACAATAAAAAAACAGAATGGGCCTTTGATGAACCATTAGCCCATCATAAAAAAAAGAAACAATCTGACCGAAAACATAAAAAAAAAAATGGGCTATTAAAGGGTTAGTTTCCTGGCTCCGTTCTCAATCTGAATACAAAACAAGCTAAACTCAATTCACAAAAGTGGTAAAAATAAGTAGCTTATTACACAAAATAATCAGATTTTACCACATTAAAGGAAAAAAAGGCTCCAAACCCCCTTTTATCTTCTCTGCTAGGGTTATACATTAGGGTAAAGGGAGAGCAAAAAGAGGCAGCCATGGAAGCTTACAGCAGCGGCGGAGCTGCCGCACACAGGAGAGGACGTGGCCGCGCGCAACGGCCTGAGGAGAGGAGACGCGCGGCGTAGGTCGCGGTTGCTGAGCGACGACAGCGCAAAAGGGGAAAGACCGAAACGCACGACGGAGGCCACGCGACGATTTGGACGGCGGACGAAGGGACGGTTGCGCTCGACGGTGCGACCAGCAACACTGCGGAAGAGGGACGATGGTCAGAGCTCCTGCCTGGTGGGTCACTTCTGCGCCGCGTTCTGCGGCGGGGAAGGCAGGGGAGAAAGCGGCGGGCTCACCACGGTGGTGTCACGGCGGTTGTTCGCGGTGGGGGGGGTGGTATCCTTTCTCCTTCTCTCTTTTCTTTCTCCTAATTTGGGTTTTCTATTATGCTGTTTGATTTGGGTGCAGGTGATGGAGGCGGAGGTGTGGCAGTGGGGTGCTGCAGCTGTGGCTGCTGCTGTGGTTGGATGGCGGCTGTGAAGATATGCGGCGGTGGTGGCCGCAACGTACAGGAAGATTGTCCTGATTTATTTGTTTTACTTTTCTCTGTTTATTTCTTTCACCTTCTATGCATTGTAACTGTGTATTGATTAATTTGGACTCTATTTTTGAATTGGCATATTGGCACTGATGTAGTGTATGTTATTCTGTGTGCTTGATTTGATTTTATCACTGCCTATACACACCTAACAGATTTAGTTTGCACATGATGAAAAAAAATGCAGCAATACAGTTAAAAGCAAGTAAACAAATAATACCAGAGTCACAACTTATCCCTCTTTGCTTTGAAATTCTTGTCACTTTGTTAACCCTGTAGCTGCAACTTTTTCTTCTGTTTTGCCCAAATTGCTATTTAAAATTTCTTCCCTGTTTCCCTCAAACCCTTGCTGATAATAGAGGTGATTATCGCAATGAAATGTTTCTGCGAAAATTTTATGTATGTGCGTAACCCCCCTGAATTGGTTTCTTGATGTTGAAACCAACTCTTTTTTTTCTGAATTTTTCTATCCGGATCTCCTCCCTCCGAAAAGTTCTTTTCTTTTTCTGAAAACTTGATTCCTATTTATAGGCAAAAGAATTTTTGCTTTTTCAGTACAATTTGCACTGCTACACTGCCCTGTCAGAGCAACTTGCTCTGTCCTCTCCACACACGGCTCCATAGCCGCCCAGGTTCAGGGCAAGTTGCACAGCAACTTGCTGTTTCAAGAGATCTTTTTTTTAAGTAATGAGGATGGGTTGTTAGCCCACAAAGGTTTTTTTAAAAAAAAAGAAAACATCATTAATAATGGGTCCAAAAATGGCCCAAAAAAGCAACTCTGAAACTATTTTTTTTTTAAGTGAAGCAAATGGGCCTATTAACCCAAAAGACCCCTCTTTTTTTTAAAAAAAATGTACAAACATTGGGCTCAAACTGGCCCAATTGGAAATCTGAAAATAAAATAAAATATTTAATTAATCAATTAATTAATTAACTATTAATAATTAATTAATTAACTTAATTAAATAATTCATTTTACCTTCTTAAATAATTTTTGGATTTTTATTAATAAAGTAAGAAGAAAAGGTTAAAAAGTAAATGAAATTCCCGGACAAAATTGGGTACTGACAGCAGCCCCCTTTACTTGTTCTTTCAATTGAAAGAGCAAACAAAATAAAGAAGCAACCAATTTTGTTTCGGGCAAAATATGACTTGGGAAAAAATGAAAGGAGACCTAGGAAATCATAAGCAACTTGGTGAAAGTCCTGGTAAATCGCAGGACATTGGAAATGAAAATCCCGGTAAATCACAGGATTTAGAAAAGAGAAACCCTTGAAAATCACACGGTGATTAAAAGAGGCCCGGAAAGTCACAGACAACTAGATGAAAATCCTGGCAAATCACAGGATATTCGAAATGAAAATCCTGGTAAATCACATAATAACTTTGGAAAACGCAGCCTGGAAAATCATAGGCGCATCAATGAGAGTGTGAGGAAGAAAGGGAAAAGACCTGGAAAACCATCAGGTCATTGGTGAAACTCCCGGAAAGAACATCAGGAAGAAAGGGAAAAGACCTGGAAAACCACCAGGTCAAACTGATAAAACTCCCGGAAAGAACGTCAGGAGGAAAGGGAATAAACTTGGAAAAGCATCAGGTCAAATTGATAAAACTCCCGGAACCAACATCAGGAGGCAAAAGGAAAAGACCCGGAAAACCATCAGGTCAAATGATAAAACTCTTGGAACCAACATCAGGAGGAAAGGAAAAGACCTGGAAAATCAATAGGTCAAACTGATAAAACTCCCGGAACGAACATCAGGAGGAAATGAAAAGACCTGGAAAATCATCAGGTCAAACTGATAAAGCTCCCGGAACCAACATCAGGAGGAAAGGAAAAGACCTGGAAAATCAACAGGTCAAACTGATAAAACTCCCGGAACGAACATCATGAGGAAAGGAAAAGACCTGGAAGATCATCAGGTCAAACTGATAAAGCTCCCGGAACCAACATCAGGAGGAAAGGAAAAGACCTGGAAAACAATCAGGCCAAACTGAGAAAACTCCTGGAACCAACATCAGGAGGAAAGGAAAAGACCTAGAAAATCATCAGGTCAAACTGATAAAGCTCCTGGAACCAGCATCAGGAGGAAAGGGAAAGACCTGGAAAAGCATCAGGTCAAACTGATAAAACTGAAAGAGATCAGGTGTCAAAATACCTTGCGGGCTTCTCAATACCCTAAAAATGATAACTAGGCAACTCAACATCTATAACAAAGATTAGGACAATACCTAAAAGTTGGTGCAAAAATGCTTGCAAGAAATGAAGTTGGAAATTTTGACAACAATTTTGGACTTCAAAACTTGATTTTTCCAGAAAAACTTGGTATGAATTTCAAATCAAATGTGAAAATTTCCAGGAGAAACAACATTCCCAAAAATGATATGAATTTTCTTTTCACCATTGAGTCAGAACACTCATTCAATTGCATATGGATAAAGGGTGTTATCATGGTGTAAGGGAAAAGCAAAGAATCTTTTCAAGGTTTTTTTTGAGGTCAAAGGGAAGGGGCATGAGGATGGTAAATAATTTTCCGCTCTAAAATGGAAGTAAGAGTGCAATATGGATCTAGCCCCCAAGTTAAGCATCAATATGACAAAAACATGATCTCTCAAGGTGATGGAAACTTGCACATTTCTCGCGAAGAAGAATAATGAGCCCCAAGTTAAAATTTAGACATTGAACACGCTCAAATTCCTTCTGATGATTCTTGTTTCAAATGCTCAGTGAACAAAATTAACATTTGCTTCAATCAATAGAATGCCACCAGTGAATACTTCCTTTAAAGATTTTTTGTATTTTTTCTTTTTTTCTTCTTCTTTTTTCTTCCTTTCTCTTTTTAGGAGTAAAATGTACAAGAAAATGCAAATTAAACAAGTTGGTTTGTCTCGAAATTAAAGATTAAGAAAATAAAAGCAATCAATCTTTGATCAGGATGGACTTTATTGGGCTTGTAACGTGGCCAAGGGCTAAATGGTTATGAAAGAAAATGATATTGAGGCCCGAAATGAGTGTTTAAGGGTTCATTGGGACAGAGGATATGTTGCACAATGGTATATTTCGAAACAGATAATTCAATCAAAATGATGTTCTCAACATTTCCATTTTCACTTTCTTCAAATTTTCAATTTTCATTTCTTTCTTTCATTTCTCAATCATTTTCATCTTTCTTTTTTCATTTTGATTCTTTCACATTTTCAACTCTTCTTTTCTTTTTGAATGAATAACTTGTGAAAATGGAATACAACTTGTACGGGTGACATCACAAATAATTCATGAGACTTGGATGAACACATTGTAGCAGCCCCCAGTGTGGAGGTGATCCTTGTCCAGGGTTAATTGAAGAAAAAATCTTTTTAGGCTCAAAGTGGGTAGCAAGGGATATTATTCAACTGTTGGATAAAGAAACAAGGCCAAACTTCATTTCAAATCTTGATTGCTTACTTTCAAAAAGTTTAATTTAGAGACAAAGTTTTATGAAAGATGCATTTACTCATTTTTCACTCCCTTTTTTTCATCTTTTTTTATCATTTCTTTTTATTTTTTCTTTTTTTCCTCCTTTTTTGTTTTTTAATTTTTTTTTTGAAGGAAAGAGTCACTTATGAGACAAGTTAGATTCTTGATGGAAGCAAAATGTAGCTAAAACAACATGCTCAAACCTCCTTTTGTTCTCCTCATCCTCCTTATCAAACTATCATCTTCATGAAATGGTCTTCAGAAAGATTTGAATCACAATGATATTTGAAATGGCTTGATTAAGGGAAAGAGCCATCAAACGAGGGTATAGGGTAAGTGAATTTGACGAGCGGGTACAAAAACCCCATGGTGACATTGAGAAGAGTGGTGGCATAATTATTTGGACACTGGCAGGTTACTGAGAACTGGTGGAAGGTCATGAATCAAGTGTTGTGACAAAATGGTGAAAATTTTAAAGATTGCAAACAGATGAATTTGGGGAATGTTAATTCAAAACCTGAATCTTTTCACTTTGTTTTGCCATTTTCAATTTTTCTTAATTTTGAAAGATGCAACAAGAAAATGCAAGAAATCCAAGTTGAGGAGAAACAAGAAGTGAAAATCACAAATGGAAATATTTTTTTTGTTTTTTTATGCAAAAATGAGAAGAGATGGTTAAAATTTTGTACAAAGGAACGTGGGGATAAAAAAAAAATTTTAAGAGGGAAATAGGTGAATGCTCCCATTGTCCTGCAAAGATGGATCCTAGGCTTTGGTAACTTTAAAGTCGGACAAATCCCTAATTAGGTTGGAAGCACTGGTCAAACTACTAGTGCACAAATTTGGGGACAGATCTAGACCTCTAGAAATCATGGTTCCCAAATTGCCCTCATCACATTGACAAGGATCCAGCTCGTGGATTAGTCATACGTAGGGAAAAGCCCTCTCAATATAACAAATCCAGGACACTGGTAACAATCTGGGTGGTGAATCAACTAATGTTACGTGGGCATCAAGCCCCTCAAAACATTTGTTGAAACACCTCCTATGCCTTAGCTTGCACGAGCTCGGGTATAGAGCCAAAGTTGTGCGAGGAGACTGGCAGTGAAGTGCCTGCTTAGAGCATAGAAACCTACAAAACTACCCTACCTGCAAGAGAGACAAGCAACAAATATGTACAAAAAGTAATAGTCCTCTAACCTAAGGTTGAAGCAAAATATTTACAACAACAATAATATGTACAATGGAATTCACAAAGAGATATGAAAAACAAGAAAAGATATTTACAATAAGATATATACAACAAAGGGAAAGAGGGTACAATGAACATAAAAAGTTAATAATTTTGCACAATTAATTACTAGGCTTGACTCTCGAAGTCCCCAGCTGTCGCGACCGGGGCCACGACGGGGTCGGCGAGCCCGTGAGAAAAATATTGAAAAATGATTGAATTTTTAGGGAGTCGCCACCAATTTATTTTGTTCGGGGAAATTGGAAAACCCAAAAATGATTTTAAAATGAAAACCTGGTCTGCGAACAAGAGATCCAAATTCGGGAGTCGATTATGTGTAGGGAAGGTATTAGCACCCTACAACATCCGTTAAAAACAGTTACCCTTAATTAATTGTGCAAAATTCATTAACTTTTAAAATGTTTATTTTACCCTCTAAAAATAAAACAAAATTTATTTACATTCTTTAAATTAAAGAATGATGAAAAGATTAATTTGAAATCAATGGGACAAAATGTTGAAAATTTTATTTTGGCTCGATGGGAAATCCTGCTTCTACGTATCTCCAGGTGCAATGGAGAAATCAAAGCCACGTAGTTCTAAAAAACGTGTTGGAGACAAAGATTGATTTTATTTTTGAAAGAAATTGATTTTTTAATTTTTGAAAATAAAGGAAAATGAGAAAATTGATTTTTGAAGTGTTTTTAATTTAAAGAAAAAAAGGAGTTAATTTTTTTAGCAGAGTTGATGCTAGCAAATGGCTATACAACGAACCCTTGAAATTGTTTAGACGACATTATTGATAGAAATGCTATTCAACTAACGTATTTTTCGAAAAAAATTGTTTTTTGAAAAGGAATTTGAAATTTCACGCATTATTGAGCTAGTAAATGACTATACTCAATATTTCCTTTTTTACGTTATTGATAGAAATGCTATTCAATTAACGTAATTTTGAGAAAATTATTTTTAGAAGAGATTTGAGATTAAGCGCATTATTGAGCTAGTAAATGACTATATTTAATATTTCCTTTTCTCTTAAAAATATACGTTAAAGGATAGAAATGTTATTCCATCAACGTAATCGATTTGATAAACCAATTTAAAAAATGTTTTTTTTATTTATAAACGGTCAAATTATTGAGCTAGTAAATGACCATGTTCAATTTTTTTTTATTTGAATGACGTTAAAAGATAGAAATGCTATTCTATTAACGTCAAAGATAAAAGGGGATAAATTGAATCAATTAATATTTACATGAACACAAAATTAAAATTATAAATAATCAATTATTTACAGAGAAAGAAAGAAATAAATATTTACATCCACAAATGTTAAATAAATAATTCTAAACACTTAAAAGAAATACAAGATGGTGGATCTAAAATAATTTACAAAAAAAGATTATTAGTAATAAAGAAACAACACATATTTAAAAACAAATAACACACAATTTTGGTGAAACAAATAACATAAAATAAAAGAGGAGAAAAATAAATTGGGCCTCTGTTCACATCATTGGCCGTAACAAGACGAATAAGACAACAATAAAAAAACAGAATGGGCCTTTGATGAACCATTAGCCCATCATAAAAAAAAGAAACAATATGACCGAAAACATAAAAACAAAATGGGCTATTAGAGGGGTAGTTTCCTGGCTCCGTCCTCAATCTGAATACAAAACAAGCCAAACCCAATTCAGAAAAGTGGTAAAAATAAGTAGCTTATTATACAAAATAATCAGATTTTACCACATTAAAGGGAAAAAAAGGCTCCAAACCCCTCTTTTATCTTCTCTGCTAGGGTTACACATTAGGGTAAAGGGAGAGCAAAAAGAGGCAGCCATGGAAGCTTATAGCAGCGGCGGAGCTGCCGCACACAAGAGAGGACGCGGCCGCACGCGACGGCCTGAGGAGAGGAGACGCGCGGCGTAGGCCGCAGTTGCTGAGCGACGACAGCGCAAAAGGGGAAAGAACAAAACGCGCGACGGAGGCCGCGCGACGATTTGGACGGCGGACGAAGGGACGACTGCGCTCGACGGCGCGGCCAGCAACACTGCGGAAGAGGGACGATGGTCAGAGCTCCTGCCTGGTGGGTCACTTCTGGGCCGCGTTCTGCGGCGGGGAAGGCAGGGGAGACAGCGGCGGGCTCACCGCGGTGGTGTCACGACGGCCGTTCGCGGTGGGGGGTGGTTTCCTTTCTCCTTCTCTCTTTTCTTTCTCCTAATTTGGGTTTTCTATTATGCTGTTTTATTTGGGTGCAGGTGATGGAGGCGGAGGTGTGGCAGTGGGGTGCTGCAGTCGTGGCTGCTACTGTGGTTGGATGGCGGTTGTGAAGATCTGCGGCGGTGGTGGCCGCAACCTACAGGAAGATTGTCCTGATTTATTTGTTTTACTTTTCTCTATTTATTTCTTTCACCTTCTATGCATTGTAACTGTGTATTGATTAATTTGGACTCTATTTTTGAATTGGCATATTGTCACTGATGTAGTGTATGTTATTCTGTGTGTTTGATTTGATTTTATCACTCCCTATACACACATAACAGATTTAGTTTGCACATGATGAAAAAAATGCAACAATACAGTTAAAAGCAAGTAAACAAATAATACCAGAGTCACAACTTATCCCTCTTTGCTTTGAAATTCTTGTCACTTTGTTAACCCTGTAGCTGCAACTTCTTCTTCTATTTTGCCCAAATTGCTATTGAAAATTTGTTCCCTGTTTCCCTCAAACCCTTGCTGATAATAGAGGTGATTATCGCAATGGAATGTTTCTGCGAAAATTTTATGTATGTGCTTAACCCCTATGAATTGGTTTCTTGATGTGAAACCAACTCTTTTTCTTTCTGGATTTTTCTATCCGGATCTCCTCCCTCCGAAAAGTTCTTTGTTTTTTGAAAACTTGATTCCTATTTATAGGCAAAAGAATTTCTGCTTTTTCAGTACAATTTGCACTGCTACACCGCCCTGTCAGAGCAACTTGCTCTGTCCTCTCCACACACAGCTCCATAGCCGCCCAGGTTCAGGGCAAGTTGCACAACAACTTGCTGTTTCAAGAGATCTTTTTTTTTAAAGTAATGAGGATGAGTTGTTAGCCCACAAAGGTTTTTTTTAAAAAAAAAAACATCATTAATAATGGGTCCAAAAATGGCCCAAAAAAGCAACTCTGAAACATTTTTTTTTAAGTGAAGCAAATGGACCTATTAACCCAAAAGTCCCCTCTTTTTTTAAAAAAAAAAGTACAAACAATGGGCTCAAACTGGCCCAATTGGAAATCTGAAAATAAAATAAAATATTTAATTAATCAATTAATTAATTAACTATTAATAATTAATTAATTAACTTAATTAAATAATTCATTTTACCTTCTTAAATAATTTTTGAATTTTTATTAATAAAGTAAGAAGAAAAGGTTAAAAAGTAAATGAAATTCCCGGACAAAATTGGGTGCTGACATTAGGGATGTAGCTTCTTGGCTTTGATAGCTCTACCAATGCCTGTGATGGGAGTAACCTTCAAAAATACATGTTCTCCTTCCTCAAACTCTAGGTCTCTCCTCCTCCTATCAGCATAACTCTTTTGCCAACTTTGGGCCGTTACCAGTTTTTCCCTAATCCTCTTGATCTTATCTGTGGTTTCCTGAACCAACTCCGGACCTAACAAACCTCTCTCCCCCACCTCACACCAACACAGTGGTGATCTACACCTCTTACCATATAGTGCCTCATAGGGTGTCATACCTATACTGCTATGGAAACTGTTGTTGTAGGAAAACTCTATAAGTGGCAGGTACCTATCCCAATTGCCCTTCTTCTCTAAAACACAAGACCTAAGCATGTCCTCTAGGGTCTGGATGGTTCTCTCAGAATGCCCGTCAGTATGAGGATGGTAAGCAGTACTAAACTTCAATTTAGTACCGAAAGCCTGGCGCAAAGCATTCCAGTACCTAGAGGTGAACCTAGGATCTCTATCTGACACAATACTAGAGGGTACACCATGGGGCTTCATAATCTCCTTGATGTACAGGTCTGCTAGCTTTCTCAGAGGATAGGTTTCCCTGATTGGCAGGAAGTGGGCCAACTTAGTCAGCCGGTCCACTACAACCCAAATGGCATCAAAACCTGTTGGGACTCTAGGTAGCCCCATCACAAAATTCATAGCTATGGCCTCCCACTTCCACTCAGGAATCTCTAAGGGTTTGGATGTACCTGAGGGTTTCTGATGTTCTATCTTAACTCGTTGGCACACAAGACACTTGGAAACAAACTCAGCTACCTCCCCCTCTTCATGCCATCCCACCAAAACATACCCTTCAAGTCTTGGTACATCTTGGTGATACTCTCGCTCAAGCGAGAGTCTGCTCGCTTGAGAGAGGAAGGGGAAAATCGCATTCTCGCTCAAGGGAGAGCTTCCTCGCTTGAGCGAAATACGCTCTTAAAATTACCCAGCTTCTCTGACTTTGCCTCGCTCGAGCGAGCGCAAGTAAAAGAGCAAAACCCAATTCTGAACTTGAATTGCGCTTGGGCGAGGGGTTCTCGCTCAAGCGACCATATCAGCAATCACCACTCTGGTTTTTATTGATATGCAATTGAATTCACCATCCTACAAAAATAACACAACAATTGAGAAATTTGTGTTCATATTATAGTGACGCACACAAGCTTCAAACAACCAAATATCCCTCTGTATAACATCACCTTTGAAATGACACATGTGAAAAATAATCTCCCAAGATTACTATGTGCTTTTTGAGATCTATAATAGCCCTGCAACCACAATGAAAAAAAGGAACCATATTTGAAGTCTTCCTCTTTTGGCGCAAATGAAAATGCTCTCACTCTCTTCCCCATCCCATTATACCTCGTATCTTTAAAATAAGATTAGAGTTAAAGTGTTTACCTGAATTGGGAAGAAATTTGGGGAAGAAGACCCATAAACAAATTTTGTCAGGAAAGTTTCATTTTAGTTATTTTAGTTCCTCAAAATTGTCACTCACTCATTTTAGTTCCTCATACGTGTTATAACCACATGAGACTGTCATATAAGAGTCCATGTGTCACTTAACATATCGAATCACCACTTTTATTAACATTATCAGACGAACACTAATGCAGGGATCAAAATGATCAACTAAAATAACTATTTAGGACTAATTTATCTATTTCTTTCTTTTAGGGACCTTATTGACCAACCCTCAATCTTTTAGGGATAAAATGGCTATTTACTTTTTTTACCTTTTTTTGAAGTGCGAGTTGTAGTTTAGAGAGTAAACAACAATGACAAGTAATTGAAAAACTAATAATTAAGAATATAATAAAATACATTAACATGTATAATAAACTATAAAGTTACTCAAATTTCAACTATTAAATATTTTATTAATTAATTATTATTTTATATTTTTTTACTAAGATGCACTCTTCGTCGTGTTAAATACTCAGAGGGAGAACTTTGTGTTAGACAAGTGGCTTCACTAACTTAAGAGGGGGGGTGAATTAAGTTATTCGATTTTAACTAATCTTTTCGATTACTGATTTATCTTGTCTTTAGTGTACTTACAATCCTTTAATTAAGATGAAGAAGAATGCGTATACTTAAGACGATGAACAAGTAATTGCAATAATTAAATAAGAGTTAAGGGATAAGAAAGTGCAAACTCAGTTTATACTGGTTCGGCCAACCCCTTGCCTACGTCCAATCCTCAAGTACTCACTTGAGATTTCCACTATTTGTAAAACTCTTTACAAATGATGAATCCTCCAACACCTTGGAACCCTTCCCTTGTGTTGAGAATCACCCACAAAACAAGATAGGCACCCTCTCTTCAACCCACAATAATAAATTCAATCTTTGAATACAGATGGACTCTCCTTTAGAGTAGATAATACAAATTGAAAGATCTATAAGAACTTCTTAAGATTTGCAAGTTTTTGGCAAAATTGATTTCTTGTAATGAATTCACTCTTTTAAGTTTCTACATGAGTAATCTGTTGTAATTTTCGAAAATGAATCACATATATATAAGGATGATGATGAAACATTGTAATCCTTGATTAGAAGTCATGACTCTTCAAGATTTTCTGAAAAAGTGTTCTGGTAATCGATTACAGGTATATGGTAATCGATTACACAGTTCAAAATTGTGAACCGTTGTGCTTGGAATTCAAATTTCGAAATTCCTGCACTCTGGTAATCGATTACAGGATTTGGTAATCGATAATCGATTACCAGTTCAAAAAAATCTTGAATTTTAAATTCTGGAACTTCTGGTAATCGATTACACATCTTGGTAATCGATTACCAGTTCAAAAATTTATTCTTTTGAACTGATTTTAACTTTATAAAATATTTTATTGAATTTTCTATTTAGTGCCAAATTCCTTTGCAAATATTAAGATTTCTATTGACATTTGTATCTAACTAAATCAAGCTTATACTAATAAACCTTTGTGTTGACTTGATTTTGACTTTGATAGAGTATCTTTCTTGACTTGACTTGAATCAGATATTTCCTTAGCCATTTGTCAATGTATCTCTTTCTTTCCTTTTATTGACATCATCAAAACCTGTAATCAAGGCATCTACACTTTGTCACCCATAGAAGTCTTATTCGGCTCAAGCAAGATTGCTTCCTGTGGAGGGTACTTGTGGTCTTGAACCAGACAAAACTCATGTTATCTAATTCCTCTCAAACCGCTTTCAAGGAATAATGCCGCCATGTTTGATAAAAGTAGCTGATAAGCTAATTGAAAGGTGAAAAACTAGCTGATAACTGAAAAATTAATTTTTAGTTGAATGATGATAAATTAGCTTATTGAATTAGTAGTGTTTGGTAAAGTTAGTTGCTGAAGTAATTGATAAATGTAAAATTACATAAAAACATATTTATATGATATATTTTTATATAAATTTTAATTTTGGTTAATAGATTTTTTGGTAATTATAATTTTATATTTTTTAAAAAATTCTTTTATTTTGCAGAATTATTTAAATTTTTCATTGAGTTAATTTAATTTGAAAAGGATTTAGGACTAAAAGGGATAAAATAAGATTTTATTAAAAATTTTTAGGAAACATAGAAAGAAAAGTAATAAGTTATAAACTCAAACGCTACTATAATAAGCTATTAAAATAAACTCATTTATCAAACATCTATAATATAATCAAATGAGTTTATAAACTAGTTAAACACTTTATAAGCTAGCGTATTTACCTTGCCAAACACACACATTATTTGACTCAATAATTATGGCATAAAAATGTTTCAACACATGATGGGAGGTCTAAAACTTTTAACCAAATATTGAGAATTAGTTTTGGAGAGTACAAACTCAAATTAACAAGTCGTAGAGTTGGCCAAAAAATAACATAAGTATTGCTCTGGCAAACAATTAGTGTTGAATCTTATAAAAGCATAATGTTTTTTCCCCAAACAGAATCAACATTGTGAGGAATGTTATTATGTTAGTATTAAAAAATTTTCATCCCACTCTTTATTATTAAACATAATTTGTATAGAATCCACTAAATTATGTAGCATTTACTCCATATTTGATGGGATGCACCTTATAAATAAAAGTCACATGAATTTTATTCGATAGTAATGAGTGTTATCAGCATTTTTCAGATTTTTTTTTTCCTCGGGTCAATTCTCATATTATTGAACGGACACATCTTTCCTTTTTCTTTTTCTTTATCTTTATCTTTATATATATAAAAGTAAGATAGTGAAAGTGGTCAATTAAATCTAAAGTGAGGGCACAACAGTAAATTCCTTTAAGTAAAACTTCTAAAAATAGAAATTATATTTGACATTTTAAATAATTAATATTATGCATCACCATTAATTAACTATAGTAATTATATTAAAGTAAATATTACTATAAAAATTGTGATAATAAGAAATATAAATAGTGATAATTTAAAGCATATCTAATAATTAAAAAATAATAATAAAAAATTTAAAGCATTCTCAAACACTTAAAAAAACTAATTTATAATTATATTGGTAGTAATTATAGTAATTATTTAGTTATAGTTATTTTTATATAAAAAAATCCATATTATTTAAAGACCATTTTAATAATTTCAATATTAAAAAGGAAAGGTTTATAACATAAATAAAAACATAATAAAATAATTTTAAAAAGGTAAAACTTTATTTTAAAAATAAAAATATAATATGAAGTTTGAAACATGCTCAAACACTTCAAAATTATTTAATAATTATAATAACAGTAATTGTATTAATTATTTAGTTATAGTTACCTTTATTATATCAAACATCAATATTAAAGCCAATGTTAACAATCAATATTTAAAAAAGTTTATAACATAAATAAAAATATAATACAAAATTTATAACATATTGAAATAATTTAGAAAATCATTTCAAAAAATTAAAAATGTAATACGAAATTTGATACATGCCTAAACACTTAAAAAAGATACAACTTTTGTTATAATAATTATAGTAAATTATTATATCAAAATATTAAATATCAGCATTAAAGGTCATTTTAATAGTTTAAATATATTAAAAAAATGTTTATAAGATAAATAAAATTATACTATGAAATTTAAAATCATATTAAAAAATATTTTATAATTACGTTAATAGTAATTATAATAATTATTTAATTAATGTTTTTCTGTGGGTTTCCTACTTTTTGTTTAAAGAGTCTTTGTGACCTAGGATTAAGAACAACGTTTCTTAATTTTCATGCTTTGCAAATGTCAAAGTCCTAACTAAATATTTGAAAAAAATTAAATGTGATTGGTTATGACCATCTTCATTTGGTTTTTTTAGTTTTGTTTTTTATTTTTATTTTATTGTTGAAAATGATAAATGAAAGATTGAAAATGTTGCAGAATTTCTTTAATTGGTGACTTATCTTTGTATTTGTTGCAACAACTTAATTGTTTTGCAAAACTTCACTTGATAGGAAAATTAAAATTTGATTTGGTTATGAGTAAAACTAGCTAGCAAAGTTTTTAAGTGGTTGATGAACTGAGCAATGCCTATAACCCATACAATTTTAGTTCTATTCAATTGTAGTTCTAGAGGCATTCCATAAGCAATAGAAAAAATCTCACCAAGGGCCATTCCCATAAGCATTAGAGATGACGAGTTATATATTATATTGTATGAATTTTTTATTATAGATCGGATAATAAATCAAATAAAATAAAATATTTTCAAATAAATAAAAAGATATAAAAGACTATAAGATATAAGAGTGTGTTAGGAATAAAAGATGTAATCATTTAGTTTAACACTATTTGATAAATGAGAATGGGGAATATTAATCATAAGTGAATCTCTTTGGAGAAAAATTCGTTTGGTATGAAAGGGGGTATGAGAGAGAAAGTTTCAAAAATTGGTCAATTTCATGGATATGTACCAAAAGTTTAAATATGACTTCCATGGAAAAAGAGTCGGTAGAGAGTATGATTGAAAATGGTGGGTAGACATATCTTCAGTTACATAAATGAGTTATGGGAAGCAATTATAGGACAAATAGTTATCAACCTTTAAAAATAATTAATTATCTCTCATTAAAAATGTAATATATAAAAAATTCTTTGACAAACTAAAAAAAATAGTTCCTTTTTTAAAAATATATTTTGAAACTTTTAGAATGTTTAAATAATCATTTTTTTGGAAAATATTATGTAATGAATAAATAAAAATAATTTTAAAAGTTACTATAGTTTTTAACTTCTTTTATAAATATATTTTAAAATAGAATTTAATGGATATACGTGGACAATATAAAAAAAATTACATGTTGGGGTGAAATAAAAGAGAAATAGAGTAACTTTAGTTTATTAGGATATATTGTGCAAATAAAAAATTAAGGCAGTGATAAGAATAAAAATGAATAAAAGTGTCTTTTTTTTTTTTGGTCAATAATAAAAGTGTCCAATCGTTCAAAAAGCTCAATGGTTCAAAAGCATTGGGCCACAGTGTGCTCCAAGCCCAAGCTTCAGAACATTATAAGGGGAAAAAACACAATGGCTCCTGTATTATGTATCACACCCATTAGACCTCGTTTCGTAGTTATTGTTCTGCACTCTTTTCAGAAGGGAAGAAAAACTATAGTAGAGACCATCATGTATCGCATTCTCCACCGCAGCTTGTGTACCTCTACACAACCCACCTCCACCACCAGCATCAAGTCCATTTCCGAGGACCTGTACAAGGAAGTCAACTTGAAGAAACTGGTGGACAAGTTCAAAAAAGCCTCCGACGTGGACCGTTTCCGAAAAAAAACCGGCATCTACGAAGACACTGTCCGCCGCCTCGCTGCCGCCAAACGGTTCCGGTGGGTCCGCGACATCCTCGAACACCAGAAGAACTACTCCGACATCTCCAAAGAAGGTTTCTCCGCACGCCTCATCACACTTTATGGCAAATCCGGTATGCACAGACATGCACACAAGATGTTCGACGAAATGCCTCAACGAAACTGCAACCGCACCGTGCTCTCTCTCAATGCCCTCTTGGCCGCTTACCTTCACTCCAGGAAATACGACGTCGTTGAACGCCTTTTCAAGGATCTTCCTGGTGAGCTTTCAGTTAAACCTGATTTGGTGTCTTATAACACTGTCATTAAGGCGTTTTGTGAAATGGGTTCTTTTGATTCCGCGGTTTCCATGCTTGTGGAGATGGAAGAGAAGGGAGTGAGCCCTGATTTAATAACGTTTAACACGCTGCTTGATGGGTTGTACGCAAAGGGTCGTTTTGAGGATGGTGAGAAACTGTGGGCACAAATGAAAGAGAAGAATGTTGCTCCTGATATAAGGAGTTATAATGCGAGGTTGTTGGGGTTGGCTGTGGAGAAGAAAACAGGTGAAGCTGTTGAGTTTGTTGAGGAAATGAAGAAGAAGGGTGTCAAGTCTGACCTTTTTTGCTTCAATGCTTTGATCAAAGGTTTTGTGAATGAGGATAATTTGGTTGAAGCTAAGAAGTGGTTTGGTGAAATAGCGAAATCTGAGTATGACCCTAATAAGGCTACGTTTGCTACTATTATTCCCTTCTTGTGTGAGAAGGGTGATATGAAGACGGTCATTGAGATGTGTAAGGAGATATTCAACAGTCGGTGCCTTGTTGATGCGTCGTTGCTGCAGCTTGTGGTGGATAAACTGGTGAGTGAGTCCATGGTTTCAGAGGCAAAGGAGATTGTGGAAAAAGGTAAAACCAATAGGTACTGTCGCTATAAGTTAAATTTGCCAACAGATGAGAAGAGTGAGTAGCACATTTTGTTTGTTGTTTCTATTATTGATCTTGCACTTTAAATGTTTTTGTCATAATGATGAATTGGTAATTGCCACCAAGAATGGATTTTGTTTGGCATTGTAGCTTTGTAACTGATTGCTTGAAGATGGCCTTTGCAATCTTATTGCACTGGTTAGCTGGTTAAATATTAGTCCCTAAACCCCCCCCCCCCCAAAAAAAAAAAAATTCTTTTGTGAATTTCCCTTGAGTATTCAGATAAGCTTTAGCTTATATATGTGGATATCTTTGGTCCCTCTGGTCTTGAACATTACATAGATTCAGTTATAAATTAAGACATTGAAGAAGAATACACTGGCAACAGCCAGAGACTCCAGTTTATTAGACCTTTAAAGATTGGCGTGTTATTACACTAGTCTTTCAAAACTTATTACGTGAACTGATTGCTTGAAAAGCTTTGGAACTAATTGCTTGAAAATGGCTTTTGCAGAATTGCAGTCTCAGTGCACTGGTTCTTTTTTTAGCCCTTACCCCCCACCACCCCCACCAAAAAAAAAGAGAGATTTTATCGCTATTGTGAACTTGCCTTTGGTATTTTTCATGAGTTTCAGGTTATGTATGGATGTATTTGGTCCCCAGGTTCCTTGTTGGCCTTCCTGAATGTTATATAGATTCGGTTATAGAACAAGGGCATTTAACTTCTTCAAAATTTCATGCCCACACTTCTCTTGATTTAGAAAAATACCATCCTCAAATTGATGGATCTCCAAGCCAAGAAAATAATTCATTTCCCATAGGCCGGACATTTCAAGCTGATTTTTTATATCCTCTCTGAACTTTCTTTTGTACTTCTTGTTGATTATTGCTTCTTACTAGCAAATCATCATGCTGAGAAACAATCAAAGAACCACCATCCAATAACCTTCTCACATAAAGAGTAGCATAATTTTCGCTCCTCCTAAATCCTTGTTGCAAAAATGGTAGGAGCTTGTTTTAGCCATGAAGGTTATATACCTTATCTTAACTTCCTTCAACTATAAATCCTTCAAGTTGAGCTACATAGATCTCTCTATATAGGCTACCATTCAAGAATGCTGGTTTGACTCTAAATGCTAAATTTTCCACTTCATTTGTGCAACCAAAGCTATAAGAACATGAATAATGTCCATTTTTGCAACCGGTGAGAAACTTTCTGTGTAATCAGCTCCATATTGTTGAAGATAGCCTTTAACAAGTCTGGCCTTAAATTTATTGATGGATGTGTTGGGGTTCGGTTTTACTCGATAGACCAATTTAACTCCAATCACATTATAGTTTTTGGTTTGCTAACCAATTGCCAAATGTTGTTGTTTTTAATTGTGGTTATCTCCTCCTTTACATGGCTTTGTCTCCATTCGAACTTTACTAGCTTCTTTAAAGCCAGTAAGTTGGTTTCATTTTCAACCACAACATATGCCAGAGGGAAGTACTAGTCATTTGGATCCCTCCCAACAACAATTAGTAGTCGACCACCATATTTAGTCTTCAAATGGCATCCATTCACGCCAATAAAGGGTCTACAACCAACCAAAAACCCTTTTTTGCAGCCATCCAAACAAATGTAATAACTCCCAAACTGCGGCAACACATCAAGACTAGGCCTAACCAACTCCAGTTTACAAGTATTGTTTGCACATGCTCGTTTCAACTCAGCACTATAACTCCACAAAGGGGTATATTGGTTCACAACATCCCCATCCACTTTCTTTATAGCAATTTGCTTGGCCTTCCGTACTATGAACAAGCATCCCCATCCACTTTCTTTATAGCAATTTGCTTGGCCTTCCGTACTATGAACAAGCATCCCCATCCACTTTCTTTATAGCAATTTGCTTGGCCTTCCGTACTATGAACAAGGATATACCAGCATTATAATTTCTCCTTACGCCATCCATGATCTCATTAAGTTTCATATTATTACTTGATTTTAGCTTGTCAATCATAAACTTTGCCATCCATTTAGACCCAACATTCTTATTCTGAAAGACTCTACCACAAGTATCATTATCCACTAGAGACTTTTACCAACCTTGCTCACAAGAATCTTAAAAGAGCAATTTGCCTAACATTTCATTCTAACTCTGAGTGAATCATTCTTCATATAAGTCAATTCTCTCCCATTTAACACAACATGTTCTAGTATAGTTTCCTTAAATTCTGCCAAGGATCTAAACTCCATTCCCACTTTGAATTTGAAATCTTTATTAAGATCCTCTTTCCTAAACTTTGGATATTTTATCCATCTCGAATCAGAGACTATCCAACTCCTCACTTGAATACTCATTTTCCATGTGAAACCTGTCATCATTAACTGGAGGGACAAAGGCCTTTATGTGAGCACCCCCTAAAACATTCACATTTGGATTAACCCTTGGAACTTGTCTTCTCCTAGCAACTGTCTTCCTTCTCATCCTTCGTCCAACTGCACTGATACCCTCACTCCCAAATCCATCATTAAGGCCCACTGTCCCCTTCTTTTCACTGTCATTGAAGTGCACACCAGCCACATTGTCATCACTCTCTTTCCCTTCATCATCTTCCTGATCACCCTCATCTGCTGCAACCTCTTGTCCAACTGCACTCCAACCCCAACATGAACTTCATTGCCAACCCCATCCTGAACTTCACTGCCAACCCACCCAGATGCTCAACATAAAGATGTCCCACAACCTTATGTTCAACTACAGAACTACTGAACTCAATAGCATGCTCATCTTCTAACAGAGGCTTCAGACTAGCGAGGTCACTCACACCATTTAAGTTCCATCATAGCTTAAAGTCAGAATCACAACCTAGCTCTTTGACTAAGTCTCGGGCTTAAAAAAAATACCACTTGTCTATGTCATAGTTAGGAAACTCAGCAATATTACCCTTCTAGTAAATTGGTTTACTATCCTTCCTAAAATATCCTTATGGTATATGACTAAATTAAAATCCATGCCTGCATTAAACACATATTTTATTCACTTAATCAATTATTAACAAAACAGATAACTAATGTAATCATGAGCCCATGAGTTTACCCCCACATAATCCATTAAAATACCCAAACCCCACACGCACAAAAGTCAGTAGAAGACAAATATTGAAGAAAACACAATCAACCCACACCACCCACATAGAACATTTAAAACCCTAATAAATTAATCTCGGTCCTCCACCACCTACAAACACATGAATGCTAACCACATAGTTGAAGAGGGTGACAAAAAGCTTACATATGAAACTCCAGTAGCACCAGCAAAACGCATACGCACGAAGCAAGTGATTTCCACCACAACGACATTGCTGCTAACGAACTATACCTTTGGATACGTCGTTCCTTAACGTCAATCTCTGAAGCAGAAGTTAGACTTTCTTCACCGAGTGTGCAGCGAATGACGGTGCTTGGAGCGTGAAGAGGCGCGAGAGAAAGGAAACCATAGAAGTGAAACGATGGTAAATGTTGATTTTCATTTAATTTAACCCTATACTTAGTAAGAAATTAGGATCTGATATGGCATTGGGTATGTCCACGTAAGCAAGGATAACATAGGACTAACAACAGGGACCATTATAATAATCGGAAATAAAAAGTAGGGTCTGGACGCAAAAATAAAAGTTGGTAGGGACTAAAAACTAAAACTCGCATAAATGTAGGGACCAGAAACATATTTAAGCCATAATTTTTTAATAGATTATTGTATCAAGTAATCCATCGTTGGATTGAAAGTTACTATCATATAGATCATACATATCAAATTTTACGTTAATCCGAAATTATTTGGTATGTCATTGAGATGTTTCAAGATTAACGTCATATATACATTTGAAATATATGCAAAAACCAACCATTTGATTTTCAAGTTATTAGTGCCAAAATTTTACGAAATTTGATACAAATAATCATGATGGTGAATAAACATAATTCAACGATTGGATTACTAAAAAACATATTTGATTTGTAGTTATTAGTGGTGTAATACTTAGTGTAACTTACACCGGTGTAAGTTAAACCCTCATCATATATATATATATATATGAGCCAGGATCTGTAGACACCAAGTGTCAAACTTTAAGAGTTATACCACTTGATAATATTTTGCAAAATGTGAATTTGACCAATCCAACTATTGAATTGAAAGTTTTTATAAAGTAGATCAAACTTATAAAATTTTGTAAAAATCGAAAAATTAATTGATACTTAATCAAACTAATTTATTTTAACGTATAATATGTTTTTTAAATATAAAAGTCCACTATTAGATAACATACCTACGAATATCCAAATTATCAGAAATTTGATATACATGATCATGAAGGTAATATATTATGATTCAACAGTTAAATTGATAAAATTCACATTTTACAAAAAAGTTATTAAGTAACTCTGAAAGTTTGACACATGATGTTAACGGATTCTGACTATATATATATAGGGAGCGTGTTAAGTGAGAATACTGTTTGTTGTGAGCCATTGGATCAAAATGGATTAAATTAAATGGTTAATATTAAATTAATTCATTAAAATCATTATACGTCATGCCCTGTTTCCACGTTTTCGCTGAATAACTCTGTTTCCACCGTTTCGTCGTCATGCTCTGTTTCACAAGTTGTGTCCTGATTCCAAACGGGAACGGATTCAGTGATTTTGGGGTGCCAAAGTCACGGTAACTTTATTGATTTTATAGCCATTGGATCAATTAAATGCTCTAGATTTTGCCATCTGTTCTTAAAAAGCTTTTTTTTTAAGAAAATCATTTAGGTGTATTGTACTTACTACTGGAGATGAAGTTGGTGGTGGTCGTGGTGCTGGAGATGAAGTTGAATGTTTAGATTGCAAGTGAAAATACTCAGCAATTTGAGCAACGCTGATGGGCCTAAGAGGCTGCACATGAATGTCATCCTGAATTAATTCTACTCCTACACGAGCACAAAGCAAAGCAATTAAAGATGGATAAGCCAAAGATTTAATCTTGCTCTTGGCAATGGCCTGAATCTCATCTGCTATTATATTTCCAACATTAATTGAGATTCCAGTGATGATGCCATAAACCAACTTGACCCGCTCAAGCAACACCGTAGAATCATGAAGGATGGGTAAGAATGAGGCAACTACAAATGCACACCAAGCATGGGGAATAGGAAGGAGGTTGCTCACAATCAAACTACGAGGATGCTCTGTATGTTCAAGTATAAAAACAACTCCTTCTTTACAAAGAGTGCAGAGAATCAACTTATAATCAATATTGGAGCGTGAGAATACAATATAATTCGCACCCTTCCACCAATTGCTGGGATGTTTAGAACTTCATTAATGGCCTCCGATGAAAAACTCACATTTTTGCCTCTTACAAATGCCCAGTACTCAAGGCTTTTGTCTCCCGAAAAACGTCTTGCATTTGCATAAAACACATGAGTAAGATTTACCCATCCTTGCCCTACACATTTGCAGAAATATCCCCAATTTATTTGCTAAATAATATCACTAATTTCATTGCAATCTTCCTTTTTAAGCACGAAACTCCTATCTTGAATAATTTTTCGCTATCAGATGTTAGAATGAAAGAAATCAGAATGTGATTCTATCTGGAAGCGTTGAGTATCATAATTGGTTTGACTTCCACCGGCTTCACAAGGTCTTTGTCGTCTCCTAGGTTTAGGAATAAAAACAAGAGCTTGGTAATTGCTTAGAGCTAGATGTATGTTGCAATTCTTAGCTGCTGTCTGCTGACCAATAAACCTGATTGGCTTCTCCTTTCTATATCAATCAGAAATTTATCCATACTCAGTGTTAGAATTTGTTAGTTTGGACTAGGTAGCTAGGTAGGTAGCTCACCCATTGCCTTAACTCATTTTCTATGTCTTAGCTCAGAGCTAGGTAGCTCATTCATTGCCTTAACTCGGTCTCTATTAGCCATTTATGTTCAAATGAAATGCCTCTGGTTTTTTTGTTTGGTTTGGACTGGACACTGCTGAGTTTAGGGCTGCAATGTAGTGTTTGTTTCTATATATACATATACTTTGAGGTAGCATAATGAAAATGAGAGCCAAGAAAGAAAGAGAGGGAAAGGGAAAGAGTAGGGCTGGGCTGGACCTGATTCATAGAACATTTTTTTTTCTAAAAATAAAGTTTCTATATAATTATTTTATATAAGATGTATTTTTCCAACATTCAGACAAAAGCATAAAAGTTATGAAATGTTTAATATTGCTTCCCTTCCATGATCTGTTCTTATGCCAATTGAACCAGGGTCACCCGAAAGTACTTATGTAAATCTTGTTCCGGTTTGCTGTTATATATAAGTTCTTGGTAGTTTTTCAGATGGCCTGAGGGATTTTTACACAACAAAGCATATATTTATTGTTCTAAAGGGATCAATGATATTGCTTTGTGCTTCTTGTTAGCGGTGGCAATATGGGCTAGGCTCGTCGGGCTGGCCCGCACAACCTGCATTTTTTCGCGAGGCTGACTAGGATTTTGAGCCCATAACCCACAAATTTTGCGGGCCAGACGCGGGGTGGGGCGAGACAATTTTTAAAATTAAAATAATCAAAATAATATTAAAGTAACTAAAAATGAAAATTTATTGAGTGTCTCATACTTCATAGTGATTAATAAAGTATTGAATCAATTTTCATGTTACTATAACATGCTATAATTGCTATATCATGTAGATTAATTTATTTTATATAAGAATCATGTTTAAATCATAAATTTATATGTCCTTCATATCGATTTATTTATATTAGGATTGTGAAATAAATTTTAAAAAGTGACATTATAATAGGTGTCGTTTGGGGTGGTTGCAAGTTTTCAGTTTTTGGTTTTCAAAAGATTTCAATCAAGTTTTTACAACTCAAAACAGAAAACTAAAAACCACTTTTTGTGGTTTTCAAAATGGACGTTTTGAAAACCACAAAAAGTGGTTTTTAGTTTTCAATTTTAATGAGGTTAACTATCACTCTTAATTAGCGTGAGTTAGTTTTTTTTTTCTTATATTTGAATCCAGAGTAGTATGATTTAATTGATATACATTGTCAGCGTAAAGAAGTTTTACACAGACATACATTATTTAATGAATATGACACCTCATGTAATTATTAAATTTAATAAATGATGTGACAGCACATCATTGATGCTATGTTTGTATTGAGCGAAAATGAGAGGATGGAAGTGTTGGGGCTAGAAAATGGCTGAAAAACGTGGAGGTGATTTGTTTGGCATAGCAAGGAAAATGAGGGGGGGGGGGGGGAAACCATACAACTACAGGACGATTTCAGTTTTCTGTCCACCAGGGGCGAGAAAACGTGAGAGGGAGAAGCTGATTTGGGTAAGAAGATTGACTTACCCCTCTCTTGATGTGAAAAACCCTCGCTCATAGCTATATAGCAGAAGAGCACCTTTGTTTTCTCCTCATTGGCGCGAAAACTCATTGTTGGCCGATTGTGTGAAGACGGTTGTCTTCCACCTATCTAGTAAAAGCTTTCGATGATGAGAGGTCTTCCTGTGTGCGGCGACTTGCTTCCTTCAACCAAGAGATCACACAAAAGTGGTTCTTTTAGCTTGAAATCGGGTATTTTCCTAATATTGAAGTAGATCTCCATTACTTATGGGTAGATGCTTCTTTTAATTGGTCTACATTTTTAGTTCGAAAGCTAGATCCTTACATTGTTACACACTACATAGACCAGCTCGTGTTCTGTTTTGAATCTAAGTTTCAGTCCCTTTTACCCAATATTAATGCATGATTTACTCATGAAGGGCTAGTTCATTTTTGGAAAGATCCTAGAGAAGTATTATTTCTTAAATGAAAATCATTAGATTTTGGTTATTTAACCACTTATATTCCAGCATTAACCACTTTATTTCACATTGTTAACCAGGACTGTGTATCAGTGATAATTTTCTTAGATTCTGATTTTAGTTGTCAAAGGGTAGTTCCTTACATTCACATTGCATTGATTTTGGGCATGGTCTGATTTCTATAGTGTTGAGAATGAGTCAATATTATAAAAATATTGCATACCTAATAGGATGTTAATCTATTATGATAAAATTAGGTGTATGTCTCATTGATATGGAACCAATGCGTTTGCAATTTATAGGAAAATAATGAAAAAAATTAATTTCAACATATGCTAGTAAACTATGTTCTTTGTCTCATATTAGGTTTCCTCCCTATATTTTTTCCCATAAAATTGAGTGTATAAATTATTTAAAATTACAACCTCATCCATATATTTCTTCCCCTTTCGTTGTATATAATTTTTATTTTATTTGGCTTTGTAGGTCTCTATATTTTGATATGTTCTTTTTGGAGTGATTTCATTCATGTTACTATCATATACAAATGACATTTAGTTTTTATACTTGTATATCTTAAAACTAACTTGATTATTGTCATATTATCCACATCAAGGTTTCCATATGGACAGAGTTATGAATGGTGTAAACCATGAAGAAGATATAGAGGAAACCATGGATGACTATCAACTACTTCAACCCCAAGATGTAGAAATCACTAATGTTGATTTAGGGCTACACATGCAATTTTTGCATATGTTGCAAATGTTGTCAAGGTTTACCCATAGTCTAACTAGGGAGGGGACTTCTGAAAGAGAATCTAGACGTGCCCAATTAATGAGTCAACTAGTAGAGACCGAGAGAAGTAGAGACATCATACGCATGATTCCACACGCATTTATGTACTTGTGTCAGAAATTAAGACACACTGATAGAGTGAAGGATTCTACACGTGCTACTGTGGAGGAGCAAGTGGCAAAATTCTTGCATATTATAGGTCATAATGTGAAAAATAGAACCGTGTCTCTTTTTTCATCAGTCCGGGGAGACAATTAGTCATCACTTTCACAATATGTTACGAGCTATCATATCATTACATGATGAGTTTCCGGTCCAACCCTCTGGGGTAGAGGTATCTCCTCAAATACTTAACAATAGTAGATTTTATCCTCATTTTAAGGTAACAAAACTCTTCTCCACATACTACTGGCAATGCATTTAAAACATTTCATCATTTAATAAAATACACTATTATCATATAAATTTATTTCTTAAAAAATGATTGCATAGGAGCCATATATGGAACACATATTTGAGTGAAGGTGCCAAGGGCACAAGCCCCTCGATTTCGTGGCCTAAAAGACTACCCTACCCAAAATGTCCTAGCTGCATGTAATTTTGATATGAAATTCACTTATGTTTTAGCTGGGTGGGTAGGAACCACATCTGACTCTAGGATTTTAAAAGATGCTTTAGTGGTTGTTTAATGTCATTATTGTAGTCAAAATTACAATATAGAAAGTCAACATATTATATGTTCATTATAATTTTTGTAGGGAAGTTTTACCTTGGGGATGCGGGATTTATGCTAAAACGTGGGGTTCTTACACCATATAGAGGTGTAAGGTATCACCTAAAGGAGTATTCAGCTTGTGGACCACAAAATTATAGAGAGTTATTCAATCTTCGACATTCATCTCTTTGAAATGTTATTGAGAGAACTTTTGGAGTTCTTATAAAAAGATTTCCAATAATAGCAAGTGGTAGTGAAGCTCATTATTCTATGGACATAATGACAGACATAATACTTTCTTGTTGCATTCTACATAACTTTCTGATGGGAGTTGATGTTGATGAGCAATTAATTGCTGAGGTAGACTAGGAGTTGCTTCAACATGAAGCAGATACATCCTACAATCAACAACGGGATGAGGAGTATAGGCAAGGAGCACTTTTAAGGGATAACATTGTTGCTGAGATGTGGAATGTTTATCATCGATAATTAACCATAATTTTATAAATTTAAGTACCTTTATGTGTTATGTATGTTTTAAACACTTGTACTTTATTCAATTTGTGTCAGTGGTTTGCTTCGTGATTTATTGTGCAAATATTGTTAATGTAATCCTCTTTGTTATATTATTGAAATCTTTGTTACTTACTTTTGCACCTTCTTTATTTTGATGGAAATGATTACTGTCTCGAACTTGTATTGTATATTTTAGTTAGCAATCAATCAGGTATTACCATGCCAAAAGTGAAGAATACTTCAATGAATTCCACGCAACAAACTAGAGAAAAATTAAGGTGGAATGATGAGATGGATGTTGCATTGCTTCATGCATTTTGTGAACAAGCAGCGAAGGGAAACAAAAATGATGGCTCTTGGAACACCGAGGCATACACATTTGTTGTTCAAGATTTGAGGTCAATAATTGGACCGCATATAACAAAGGACAAAGTCAAAAACTGTATGAAGTCACTGAAAGACCAATGAAAAAATACTTTTGACATGTTCAAAGGGATGAGTGGATTTTCTTGGAACCCCAAAACAATGAAATTTGAGGCAGAGGAAGAGGTTTGGGAGGAATTAATCAAAGTAAGTTCAGATTCATTGAGATTTATTGATTTAAGTCCACTTTATGACATTCTTTTAACCTTTTTGTATGTTTTAAGCAGGCTAATCCTAATGCTGCTAAGTTTAAGGATGCTCAGATCAAACACTATGATATCATGAAAAAACTATTTGGTGCGGATAGGGCAACTGGGAAACATGACATGACTGCAAAAGAGAAGATGAAACAATGGGAAAAAGAGAAGGATTGCATCGACCTTAATGAAAATTTCGAAGATTTCGGTATGAATGAACCAGATGTTAGTATGTTTGATGAGATCCCTATTACACTGCCAAATGTCGAGGCATTTAGTCCTGTTGATGTTCCATCACATCATTCAACTGAGACTTCAATGTCTAGGGGAACAAAACACACAGCTAGTATTGCTGATGTTATAGAGTCTCAATATGAAAAGGTTTCTCTAGGGATTAATGCATTGTCAGAGGCTCTCAAGGATGGGAATTATCTATCTGGTTGGTTGCATGAAGTGGCAGAGAGACAAGTGGCTGTAACTGAGAGGCAAGTGGCTATTGCTGAAAAACAAGATGTTTTTATTCAAAAGCAAATTGAAATAGCAGAAAAAGGATTGACAATTATGCAACACAATAGGCAGCGTATTTATAGTGAAGGTGATGTTTGGGATCTGTTAACATCATTGGGTGTTATAGATGCATATAAGATGAAGTGCTACCATTTTTTGTGCTCAAATGACCAAAGGAGGAGGGAAATATTTGGGGTGCCTCCAGATATGCAGGTTGAGGCTCTTGGAGACATGATGCGTGAAGCAGGAATCATGTGAGGAGGCTGTCAAATGATTGGTATAGTGTCTGGTTTTTTGAGGGGTTAATGCATCTTGTTTGGAACCCCTTTGACCTAAGATGTTTTCATCTTTATTTTGAAAAACTGATCATTGTATATGTAATCTTTGAAGGTGTAGTGCCTTGTATTTTCTTGGGTGTATGTATCTTATTTGGAACCTCTTTTACCTAGGATGTGTTTTGTATTTTGAACAACTGATCACTAAGATGTCCTTTAGGTAAAATTGTACAAATGTAGGTGTATGAAATATGTATGTATGTTATGATATTTGTAGTTAAGCATGTTACTATGTCGTATATGCACATAGTTATATTTTATTGTGCCATTTTAAGCTTTAAATTTCAGGAAAAATGGAGTTCAGCGCTGTCCATACCTTTGTGTAGAGCTTACTTGTTTTCACAGGTCTGGTTAACTGTGTGTAGAACCTTGGTTAATAATGATATATAAATGGTTAAATTATTACATTTTGATACACTTCAATTAAGGAAGAGTATTATGGGAACTTTGGTATTAAAACAATGTGAACATAGTACAAGGTCTATATACTCCATTATAAGCAAATTAGATACCAATGAGACCTTGAGAAGACGTCACCATTATAATACAAATGAATAACAAAAATCAGTTAAAGAATTTTATCACTGATACACAGGTCTGGATAACTATGTGTAATAAAGTGGTTAATCCTGGGATATATATGGTTAAATTACCAAATTCTGATATGCTTCATTTAAAGGAATAATACTTCTAGGATATTTCCATTAATGAATTAGCTCTTTAACAAAGACTTTATGAATAAACGATATTGTAATAAGGTTCGATGTCTTGGGCTATTTACATTATTTTTATATTTGTTGGAAGAATTCAAAAAAGAAAGAACAACTAAAATTTGTTATAGAAACTTATTGTAACATCCCGAAAATTAGGGCCTAGAAAATATAGTGGAAGCCTTAGGCTGTGAATCCGGCCAAGAGAGGAAGGTTAGAAGTAGGATGAGAATTTGGGGGTTAGAGTGTGAATTAAGACAAGAATTATGGAATATATTAAGAGCTATGAGTTTTAAGAGAATTTAGAAAGGAAACCAAGTGTTAAGCTAAACACAACTGCAAACTGAACTTAAGAGAATCACACCCTGAGACGGGAGGATTTCAAAATATGAATATGAGGGGAAAAGGTTTAGATTAAAGGAACTAAATTAGAAAAGTATTTTCATGAAAAGGAACTAAGAAAAGAGGGTAACAATCAATCGGGAATGTTGGGAATGGGAATTTGGAATTCCCATTCTGCAGAACACTCGCTCGAGCAAGGGTGAGGTCCTCGCTCAGGCGAGAGTGCCTCGCCCGGGCGAGCATATCAGTAAAAATCAACATTTCTAGTTACTGATATGGTCACTTGAGCGAGAGCCTCCCGCTCAAGCACAATTAAGCAAGAAATAGGGAGGGTTCTCTCTAACTTACTCTAGCTCAAGCGAGAGGACTCTCTCTTGAGCAAGACGAAGTCAAAGAGGCTTAGGGGTTTTCCTGGGAGAATTACGCTCAAGCGAGCACGTTCTCGCTTGAGCGAGAACCCGAATCTTCCAGGAAATATCGCTTCTCGCTCAAGCGAGAAAGCCTCGCTTAAGCGAGAATGCGTGATCTGAGTTTTTAAAATAGATTTCATTAGGGATTTGCCCTCATTTTCATTTCTCCATCCGATTTTAGATAGAGAGAGATTTCTAGAGAGAGGAGGAGCTCTTGGAGCCTAGAAGAATGAGGAGAAGCCAAGGATCCTCAACCTCTCAACCATTTCTCCATATTCTTGAGTTCTCTTGAGGTGAGTATAACTCACACACCCACTCTCATTCTTGCTTGAATCCCTTGAATGAACCCTAATCCCTCTTTCCCTTCTCTTTAGTATTGTATGTGTTTGATTGGTGGATGGTCTTCCATGATTGTTAGTGTAAGAGGGTTGATTAGAAGTTTGGATTTGGGATGTGGGATGCTTAGGGTTTCTCCCATCTCTTGGTTACTGTCTTGTACATTCATGAATCGTATGTTTATACTGAAGATTGTGCGGTTCTACCAGGGGGTTCACATGCTAGAGTGCTATTCTTGCTAGGATAATGTTTATATCTATCATGAGGTGTGTGCTAATTTCTATATGTGATGATTGCATTAAGGCCTTTGGCCCCAGTTAATTGGAAAATGAATTTGAGCTTCAAATCCCAATTAAAAATGAATTTGGTTTCGGCCCCAGTAAAAATGGCTTCGGCCCCAGTTTCGGCTTTGGCCCCAGTTCACCTTAAGCAAGAAAGATTGGACTTCGGTCCCCAGTTAAAACATGGGAAAAGGCCCCCAGTTAATTGGCGGTGTTATGCCCAGGGAAGACGTTCCTTGTAGTCTGAGCTCAGGTCTAGCCCCAGTCTAGTATTAAGATCCCGTCTGTCGGGTAATGCAGGTCATGCATATCGCGTTTATATTCAGTTGAGATGTTATGTTATGTTGATTATGTATTCCCTGCTGCATTACATTTGCCTGTTTTCTCCACACTGTATGATTGCATAGTTATGCTCACTGAGACATAAGTCTTACCCCTTGTTTGTGGGTTCATCTTAGTTACGCATGACTGTTTGGCTTGATGCATGGATGGAGAGTTGGAAGCTTTTTAGAGAGAGGAAACAACATAGACCTATTCCCCGAGTAGAACCCTTACCCTAGAAACCTTATAGAACATCACCCTTAAGTCCTAGTGAACATGAGGCACACATAGAGAAAAATAACTTAAGTAGACTCCTTGATGAGTGAAGATAGTGCTGTTGCTTGACCTTGAATCTTGGTCGTACAATTTGTTTTAATGGATTGTGATGCTTGACTTACCTAAATGATTGAATAACATGTTGTGCCTTATATGTGTGGGTGGGATTGTTAGATTCGATTGATCGAGCACCTTATCAGAATTTGATGAAAGTAAGAATGAGACAATTAGGATAGATCAAAATAGAAATCTTGTCTAGAGCAAACCAAATTTTTATTTAGGCACAAGGGGAGGAATAAAATAAATAGGATTCGCTGGAGGGGAGTATTGGAACACAGATTAAGTAAACCAAAGACCTCACCTAAGGATAGCAAACTAGTATGCGCAATGTAGGAACCTCAGTATAATGTCGGAAGGGCTTGAGATCGGAATCCCTTCGGGTGAAGACTAGGACTGATACGAACCAGAAGCGTAAAGATAGGAACGTCTTGAAGATCAAATATAGGTAAATAACAGTAAAGAGTTTGACACAATCCAAGACCTACTGGAAGCACCAAAGCTATCAAAGATAGGAACTCGACATAATCCGTGACCTGCCGGAAGCACCAAAGTTATCAAATATAGCAACTTGACACAATCCGTGACTTGCCGGAACCACAAAAGTTATCAAGATATAAGCAACTAGACCCTAACCAAGACCTGCTGGTAGAACCTAAGTTATCAAGTAGTTCTTTAATCCAAGAACAAAGGATAAGCTCTCACAATGAGAAAACTCAGAATTTTATTGATAATATATAGCAAAGGAATTTCCTAAACTCATAATGAGACAAGTAGTTCTTAATGCTAATATATAGCAAAGGAATTTCCTAAAATAAACTATCTAAAAGATACAATCCTAAATTAACTAGATTTAATCCTAGATAAGATAAAATATAATCATAAAATATTTAATCCTAAATAAGATAAAATATAATACTAAAAGATTTAAATATAATCCTAACAGATCTGATATTGATTTCTAATAGATCTGATCCTAAATAAATCAGTTAGGATCTGATTAGATACACTTTCCCGAATTAAGTTAAACCACTTCTTTGGATATTCTTCTGCTCGGTGGTCTTCTTTCTTTTGGACTTCAGTGATCAAGAGTTGAAAAGCGCTCTTCATCTGCTCATATTTGGCCTCGGTCATTGGACATCCATTCCCTTGCAATGGACCCGAGGCTTCCTAGTTGAGGTCGGAAAGGATCGTGTCATTTCCCCCTTCTTTGAAAGGATTCGTCCTCGAATCTGATTCATCACCACTTTGAGATTTTGGCGAACCGCTCACAAAGTCCATGGAAATATCTGTCTAAGGATGCTCACGAAATTTAAAACTGCACTTTTTTTTACTATCTGCACTTTTCTCTTTTTTTTTTACTACTGCAGATCTCCTTTTTTTGTATTGTATGCACATTTTTTAACTAATGCAAATTTTTTTAATAAGACAAAGACTAAAAGATAAGGATAGATGTTACCAATTGATCTCAAGAGCCGGAGCTCTGATACCAAATGATACGAACTGGAAGCGTAAAGATAGGAACATCTTGAAGATCAAATAACGGTAAATAACGATAAAGAGTTTGACACAATCCAAGACCTGTTGGAAGCACCAAAGCTATCAAATATAGGAACTTGACACAATTTGTGATCTACCGGAAGAACCAAAGTTATCAAATATAGGAACTTGACAAAATACGTGACTTGCCGGAAGCACCAAAGTTATCGTGATATAAGCAACTAGACCCTAACCAAGACCTGCCGATAGAACCTAAGTTATCAAATAGTTCTTTAATCCAAGAACAAAGGATAAATTCCCACAAAGAGAAAACTCATAATTTTTATTGATAAAAAAACTGTCTACAAACTCATATAGCAAAAGAATTTCCTAAAATAAACTATCTAAAAGATATAGTCCTAAATTAATTAGATTTAATCCTGGATATGATAAAATATAATCCTAAAAGATTAAATATAATCCTAAAATATTTAATCCGATATAAGATAACATATAATCCTAAGAGATCTGATGTTGATTCCTAATAGATCTTATCATAAATAAATTAATTATGATCTGATTAGATACACTTTCCCAAAGTAGGCCCTCCTAAGATTCAGATAACAGACATAACCGATTGTCAGATCGGATAACACTCTTGTACTTCAATCCGAGTTAAGTTAAACACTTCTTTGGATCTTCTTCTGCTTGGTGGTCTACTTTCCTTTGGACTTTAGTGATCAAGAGTTGCAAAGCTTTCTTTAACCGCTCAGATCTGGCCCTGGTCATTGGACCTTCAATCCCTTGCAATGCATCTGAGACATCCTGGTTGAGGTTGGACGGGATCGTGTCAAGGACGAATGAATTTCCCCGGGCCACCTTAGGGCTAGTCAGGAGACTTATCGAGCAGTAAGTGATGCATCTCGGTTACCCAATACTTTTGTCTTATCCACGAACTGCATGGAGGAAACCATTAGATCCTACCCAGACGGGTATGTTGTCGTGGTTTCCAACCACGTTCTTACCCCTTTTTGTCCCACACCTGGGGAATACCGAGCGACCCTTAAGGAGTAGAGTGAGAACACCCTAGAGTGTGGATCTTAATGAAGTAAGTTTGTGACCATCAAATGGTGAGGGAGCAGTGACTTATGCCCTAGACAACCTAGAAACTCCCAAGTAAGGATACCCTATTCAGACCTTGGGACTAGCTGCATCTGTGGTGACCTGTGAGGACTTGGAGACGTGTTCAGGAACGAGTGAGGTAGAGGCCCCTACTAGGGGTAGTGAGGGAGGCCAGGATTTTCTAAGAACAAGCAATCAAGTCGGAACACCACCTAGGTGCTCCAATAGGGACCTACTGATACCTATGGAAGGAAGCCCTTAGTTATAACTCCCTTGGAGGACAGGAATTGTAGTTGAAAGAGCTAGGGATTTGAGTTTAGATGACGGGAGGTAGCGATAATATGCTAACACATCGATTAGAAATAGGGAGTCCTAATCAAACTACCCTTGGAAGTAGCCCTAGAGCTTTAACTAGGAGAACACGATTGAGTTTTTGAGCTTAGGGCGTAGACTTAGGACCTCCAGTGGATGGAGGAAGGTTGGGAGATTTGAGAGCTGTTTAGGGGGAGTCCGAGTCTCTAAGGGGGTAGCCCTTCAGAATAGGGTTAGAGGAAACCATGGGGGAAAACCCCGGTACACCATGGCACATCCAAGGTGTACCCAGTTTAAGAGTAAGATTCAATGGTAGGTAGTTAGTGTTAGGAATATGCACTAGAGACTTATATATTTATGAACATCCATCACTTGTATCATGTTATTTTATAAAGGCAAACTTATTCTTTTAGAATATAATTATTGTCCTTAGAATGGTAAACTTAAACTTCATAAGAAATCACGTAGATGACTTGATCGTGAGATCTTATGAAGAACTATTCTTAAATAGTCCCTAGTCAAGTATCATCTTAGGACAAAGATGCATTTAGACTAGTATGTGAGTTCATCGATGATCACATCTCACAGATCATGGGTATGAGATATCATGTTCTCACATAGGTGCACATTAAGAGTAATGATGTACTGGACAGACCCACCTTAAGAACGTTGCATGGATTGTTACATAAGTGTCATGAACGTTTCTTAAATTGATAGATGTTATATGAAGTCCTTCGACCTGAAATCACTACGATTCCTACATAAGGCATTATACGTTTTAATTATCATCAAATGTTACCTGTAACAGGGTAATCATAAAGTTGGTTTTTGGATATATAATAAATTGTGTGGTGGAATGTGAGTGCCCTAAATGGGATTTGTCCCTCCTATGTAACAAGAGTTATATCTATAGGCCTCTTGATAAAGTGAGACTGCAAAATGCATGGCCATTCTCAAGAGGATAAATATGAGATATTTATTTTCTGTACAGTCTACTTGGGGATCAAGAAAATATAAATTGAACTATACAAGGTTGACACAATCCATGCCCTTGTGTTCAATTAGATATTTGGACAAAGGGACAAATCATATAAATTATTATCATAAAATAGGATTTATCAAAGTTATTGATAATCTCAATATTTGGATAGTGATGTGTTGCTAGATACCGCTCACTATTTATGATATTAAATATAAAAGGGTTTTATTTTAATATTATAACCAAATATTAAAAGCCTATTGGGTCACACGCATACAACAAGCCACTAGGAAAGGATAATAATTCTAATTTAATTTAATTAGAATTATAGCATAATGGGCCAGGCCCATAAGTGTGAGGGTTAAGTGAGTGGGGGGGTAAAACCCTAGCCACTACTCTATAAGTAGAGCATAAGATGCACTACCCCAGACACATATGAGAAATCGCTTCTTACTTTCTAAGGCTACTAGCAGAGCTGAGGAGGGTTTCCTAGTCCGGCTATTGGCGTGGATACCAATAGAGACGTGACTACTCTTGCCTCGTTTGAAATCCTAATAAGGTACGACCTTTCGTTTTAATACCTTTTATGCCTTGATTCGTGTTTTCGCAGAACAATTATAACAAGGGAGGGAATCCATTTATTTCCGCTGCACCCTGTCCACATGCTCGATTCCCTTCAGTTAGTCGCTACTAGACGACCAGGTTTGGTTATACGGAAACGATAGGCTGACAGACTAGGGTGGAGTACCAAAAACCTTCAGAGGTCCTCTGTTTCCTAGGAAAACCCCGAGTATGAGTAATCATAGATTGCCTCATATTCCAATTGAGACTTAGAGCCAAGCTAGGTGAAAGCCTCGTCCCTTAAGAGGGTAGCTTGTGGCATGGACCTGTGAGATAAGAATTCATTAAGATAGGTTATGTCACAAGCCAAGATTTACCAGAATTATACCATGATCCTTAAGAGTTACACTCGCGGTAGTGGTAAAAGTGTTGCATGTTCGGGTCATCAGTGTTTCCCTAGTACGACATTTTGTGTTTCGTTTCCTGTCAGGTTGTTGATTTTTGCATGTTTTACTTATGTCGACTTATGTTCCTTGGGTGCAACTCAAGTGCCGGATTACCCCACCGGTGCAAGTTTCATGATTCAAGGGGTTAAGTGATTGCATGTAAATGGGTTAACAACACTAATTTCAAGGGAACCATGGAATGAGTTGGAAACCAATTAGAAACACTCAAAGTAAGGCCAGGTTGTTAACAACACAAAATTATTGGTCAAGTTGTAACTATGAAGAGTTAGGGTCCCTAGCAATTTACGTAACTTCTAGGCAATTCCCAGGCGGGGTGCACGAGTTAAGAATCAAGTTAGAAACCATAGCCCGAAGTTTTATGAAACCCCTTTGTGTTGCAACCCTGTTGGTAGCATGGGAAATTGGTATATGACATAGGATGGTGGAGAGACAACTACCATGTACGTCCCCTCAGGGCATCACAATTTTTGGTTCGATTAGGAACAGTTGGTAGAGTGTCCTTGACTTGTTAGGTAGCATGATCGCCCAAAGTAGTTAAGCTTGACAAGAGTGAAGAAAGCCAACTTGAGGTCACCTAGGAAACATTGTTAGGATTGTGGTGGAAGGATGCTTAATGACGTGGTGCTTACCAAAAAGGAAGAATGAGAGATTGATTGGGCTTAGCATAAGCCGGGCTTAGAACAATTTAGGGAGTAACGACATCCAAGACTTGACCTGTGAGTAGAGAATCAAGAAGATAGGTTAGGAAGTGCAACTGGCCCATAATTCCCTTTTAGCTACCTTAAGAGATAGAGGTATTGGTAAGCGAGCGACAATTTTGGAGATTTCAGAGTACACCAACATAGTTAAGAATAGGATTGTGACATTGAATTGGGAGTAATTGGAACAAATTTTGGGGAAAAAATTTATTTAAGGGGGGTAGAATTGTAACATCCCGAAAATTAGGGCCTAGAAAATATAGTTGAAGCCTTAGGCTGTGAATCCGACCAAGAGAGGAAGGTTAGAAGTAGGATTAGAATTTGGAGGTTAGAGTGTGAATTAAGACAAGAATTATGGAATATATTAAGAGCTATGAGTTTTAAGAGAATTTAGAAAGGAAACCAAGTGTTAAGCTGAACACAACTGCAGATTGAACTTAGAAGAATCACACACTGAGACGGGAGGATTTCAAAATATGAATATGAGGGGAGGAGGTTTAGAATAAAGGAACTAAATTAGAAAAGTATTTTCATGAAAAGGAACTAAGAAAAGAGGGTAACAATCAATTGGGAAGGTTGGGAATGGGAATTTAGGATTCCCATTCTGCAACACACTCGCTCTAGCGAGAAAGGTCTCGCTTGAGCGAGGAGGAGGTCCTCGCTCTGGCGAGGGTGCCTCGCCTGGGAGAGCATATTAGTAAAAATCAACATTTTTTGTTACTTATATGGTTGCTTAAGTGAAAGCCTTTCGCTCAAGTGCAATTAAGCCAAAAATAGGGAGGGTTCTCTCTAACTTACTCTCGCTCAAGCGAGAGTACACTCTCTTGAGCGAGATGAAGTTAAAGAGGCTTGGGGGATTTCATGGGAGAATTGCGCTCAAGCGAGCATAACCTCGCTTGAGTAAGAAGTCGAATCTTCCAGGGAATATCCCTTCTCTCTTAAGCGAGAAAGCCTCGCTTGAGCGAGAATGCGCGATCTGAGCTTTTAAAATAGATTTCGTTAGGGATTTGCCCTCATTTTCATTTCTCCATCCGTTTTTAGAAAAAAAGATTTCTAGAGAGAGGAGGAGCTCTTGGTGTTAGAACCACAGGAAACACTGGAAGGGGGGGTTGAATAGTGTTTTATAAACCTTTACAGATTTTCCTGAAAACCCTTTAACAAGCAAACTATTTTGATATAGTTGAGCAACCTTCCGAAACTGGAAGTTCAGCAGCTTGCTGATGCAACTCAGAAGGTTGAATAAAAGCCTTTTGAAATGTTTTCTCGTGAAGAAAAGATTGTTTTTATGCATGGATTTATAAAACAACTTTTCTAAAACCCTCCTTGGTTAGATAAAAATAGATAACAACGGAAAGTAAAAGAGTTAAGGGTTGAGAGAACTTGACCAAAAAAGTTTATCCTGGTTCACCCACTAACACAGTGAGCTACGTCCAGTCCCAGGGTATACCACCACTAGATTTTCCACTAATCTCGTAAGATTACAACGAGTATTATTTGTACACCTGGCCTCTCCAGGCCCAACCGAGTATTGTTTGCACACCTAGCCTCTCCAGGGTCAACAAGTATTCTTTGAACACAGCCTTTCCAGGCTAAACCAAGTATTCTTTGGACACAGCCTCTCAAGGCTAAACAAGTATTCTTTGTTCCTCCAAGCCTCTCCAGGCTCCCTGACACTTTACAGTGTTTACAATGATAAATAGTTTAAGTTTCAAAGAAACTTAAACACATGTTCTCTTGTACAAAGGGATAACTGAGTAAAACTCAGGATACAAAGAATAAATCTAAGTACAAGGAAAAACAGAGAGATACAAGTATATAACTTGGATGTATTTTCTTTTTTCTCTTCTTTGTATTTTGGTCAGGCAAGTAACTTCAGTAAGTATCTTGGAGAATATTGCCGACTCTTCTCTTGGGCTTCACCATTTCATATCTTGGGATTCATGGCCGCTAACCTTCATAATCTTTCATGAAGATATTTATAGTGTTCTGAAAATGATTCGTTGAGAGATAGCTTGAACACCGTTGAGGAATAACATTTAATGCATTTTAATACGTTGTGATACAACTTCTTCTGTAATGCTTCTATCTTGATTAGAGTAGGTGTGTAGGTATGAATTAGTTCTGACACACATCAGTTTGGCTCTTGATCTTGCTTGAGAGATTTTCTAGCACTTCAGCAAGTTGATGTTCTTTTTCTCTCTCTTTCCTTTTCGCATGAGTCTCATTTGTATAGGGAAACTGAATCTGTAGACCGGTTAGAAATTCTTCAGAGTCCCATTGTCTAATAGCTTTAATTCCATTGTGAGACAAAGTAGCTTGTAGTAGCAGAGTAGGTAGTAGCAGCGCTGACTCTATCTCTGACCTCTGTTTGCTTTTCTGCAGCAGGTTTCCTCTTTTATGTCAGGAAATGAAGTTGTGCCAGAAAGCTTTTAATTCGTCTTGCAACAAGTTTGGCTAACACAACTGTTTGCTTTTCAGAGACTTGAGACTTTCAATACATTCATCAGGTTGACTAAGTCTTCAGAAAGCAGCATGACGTCTCAAACTTCAGAGGGTTCTTTTCGCTTCAGCAGATTCTGTCTTTCAGAGAGTCTGGTCTTTTCCAAAAGGTTGACCATCTTCAGCAAGTCTTAGCTTTTCAATTAAGAGATGCCTTCAGCAAGTTCTTTCTTCATTTGGTTGCTGCAATGTTCTTCCTTCAGTATGTTGCATTTCTTTAGCAGGTTGCTTTTATCAACAAATTGCTTTCTTCAGCAGGTTGCTTTCATCAGCAGGTTCGGGATATCAGTATATTACTGCAACACAAAGAACAACTGCCTTAGTAGATTCTGTTTCTTAATCAGATTGAATAATGACCAAATTTGTTACTCATTAAAACTGAGGGTAATGAGTCTTGAATCAAATTGAATTTTTAATTTATATTGAGACGCAACACTTGGAGCCTAGAAGAAGGAGGAGAAGCCAAGGATCCTCAACCCCTCAACCATTTCTCCATATTCTTGAGTTCTCTTGAGGTGAGTATAACTCACACACCCACTCACATTCTTGCTTGAATCCCTTGAATGAACACTAATCCCTCTTTCCCTTCTCTTTAGTATTGTATGTGTTCGATTGGTGGATGGTCTTCCATGATTGTTAGTGTAAGAGGGTTGATTAGAAGTTTGGATTTGGATGTGAGATGCTTAGGGTTTCTCACATCTCTTGGTTACTGTCTTGTACATGCATGAATCATATGTTTATACTGAAGATTGTGCAGTTCTACCAGGGGGATTCACATGCTAGGGTATTATTCTTGCTAGGATAATGCTTATATCTGTCATGAGTTGTGTGCTAATTTCTATATGTGAGCATTGCATTAAGGCCTTTGGCCCTAGTTAATTGGAAAATGAATTTAAGCCTCAGATCCCAGTTAAAAATGAATTTGGTTTCTGCCCCAGTAAAAATGGCTTCGGCCCCAGATTTTGGCTTCGGCCCCAGTTCTCTTAAGCAAGAAAGATTGGACTTCGGTCCCCAGTTAAAACACGGGTAAAGGCCACCAACTAATTGGCAGTGTTATGCCCAGGGAAGACGTTCCTTGTAGTATGAGCTCAGGTCTAGCCCCAATCTAGTGATAAGACCCCGTCTTCCGGGTAATGCAGGTCATGCATGTGTACAAGTTGTACCATGCTAAGCTAGGTTAGAACTGAGTATGAACTGAGTATTTGTGATGTAGGAACTAAATATGTTTGGGCTTATGTAATCGTTGGATTTACTTAAGCATTTTATGAATGTGTATGTAAGATATCGGTAATGGCGCAAAATAATTTCAGGAATTTGGGAATAGTGTCTCCAACGGACGTTATTCTTGAATTTAGAAATTAGAACATTGCACTTATCACTGATACACAAGTATGGTTAACCGTGTGTATTAAATTGGTTAATTTTAGGCCATCAATGGTTAAATAACCACAATTTGATATGCTTCATTTAAGGAAATAATACTTCTAGGATCCATCAAGAAAGCAACCAATCCTTCATGAGTAAACCATGCTTTAATAAGGGAATAATATCATTGGTTATGTAAATTGGTTTTCAAATTCTCTTGGAAGAACTGGAAAAAAAATGAACTAAAACTTGTTAAAGAAACTTATCACTGATACACAGGTCTGTTAACAAAGTGTAATAAAGTAGTTAATTATTGAATATAAATGGTTAAATAATCAAAATCTGATATGCTTCATTCAAGGAATAATATTTCTAGGATCTTTCCAAAAAGGATCAGAATCATCCCTTTATTCAGAAACCATGCTTTAATAAAATATCAATGTCATTACGTTGTTTTTCAAATTCTATTGGAAGAATTGAAAAATAAATGAACAAGTAAAACTTGTTAAAGAAACTTATCATTATTACACAGGTCCGGTTAATTGTGTGTAATAAAGTGTTTAAATTTTAGATATAAATTGTTAAATAATTGTATTCTAATTATTATAAATAGTTAAATTTTAGATATAAATGGTTAAACTATTATCGGAACATACTTAATTAAAAATAATAAGTTGTATAAATTAGGGTAGTAGCAGCAGCAATAGTTTTGAATTGGTGGTGGTAGTAATAGTAGTTTTGATGTGTAGGGAAAAATGAATGTGGAGAGAGAAAGTGAGAGATGTGATGAGAAAGGAAGAGAAAGAAAAAGTAAATAAAAAATAGTGTATAAATTAAGTGTGAAAAAAATTAAAGGATAAAAAAAATTACACGTGTAGGTGAAGAAGGAGGGTAAATAGGTAATTTACCCTTATGCTCATTTTCCTTTCCCTCACTTTTACATTGATCCAAACATTTACCAAGAAAATTGTACTTTTCTTTCTTTTCATTTTCCCTTCTCTTTCTCTTAAACCAAACAACTCAAAAATCCTCTCATTTTCCTTTATTTTCTCTTCCTTCTATTTTCTTTCCTTCGATTTTCTTTCCTCTCATTTTCACTTATCATCCAAGTAGAGCTTGAATGTCTGAGTAAAACTTCTTTACACTGGCAGTGTATATATATTAAACTCTATTTAATATCAATAAATAACTCCACTAACATTTGATAGTTGAAAATAAGGGTAAATAAGTAAAATTGTAATAAATACTTCCCTGAAATTGTAAAATGACTTATAAAAAGGAACACAAAAAACTTCTAAAAGGTGCCTTGTAAATAGCAACTGAGGGGTTAGTAAAAGGTATAATTAATATGAAGCTTAAAATAAATTAGGGGGTTTGAAACTGTTGTTTCTTTTTACCAATAGGTAGAGTTCACATTTACCGTTTTTATGTTATCCCATTTACAATTTAGTTGACAGAGTATTTGTTATTGCGTGTAAGGATCCTCTCCAGCGATGCTGCCTTTCCAGCCAAGTTTAGCTACAAAATAGTTACGACTTAGTTACGAATTTTAATTACCTAGTGATTTTAATTGTAAAATGACTTATAAAAGAAACACAAAAAAACTTCTAAAAAGTGCCTTGTAAATAGCAACCGAGGGATGGTAAAAGGTATAATTAATAGGAACTTAAAAAATAAATTAGAGGGTTTGAAAGTTGTTTCTTTTTATCAATAGGTATAGAGTTCACAATTACCGTTCTTATGTTATCCCATTTACAATTTAGTTGATAGAGTATTTGTTATTGCGTGTATGGATCATCTTCAGCAATGCTGCCTCTCCAGCCAAGTTTACCTACAAAATAGCTACAACTCAGCTACGAATATTAATTACCTAGTGATTTCGTAGCTAAAGTTTGCCAATGGGTCATGTTGAGTCCATGTATTCTTTCCACACCAGTTTTAGGGTTCTTACCTCAACCCTTGTACAAATGAAATTACCAAAAAGATTAAAAACCTGTAATTAAAAATAATATTTATAAATTCTCAATAAATAGCATAAACATCAAATACTAAATTGATAACCATAATATATTCAAAGTCATAATTATCCAAATCATACAAATTTAAATACATATATATAAATAAAACAAAGGTATATAAATCAAAAGCGAGCCCTAAACTCACCTCACCAAATCGTACAGATATATAACAAACCTAAATACATCAAAAGTGAGCCCCAAACTCACCAAATCATACATATATAACTACAAGAAAAAAAGGGTTTTAACGGGGGTTAATTTTGGATTTACCAAGGGTTTAATACCTCGTAAAGTGTTTTACCAGGGATTGATCAAACCGTGGGTAAATCAAGCGTGGGGTAGGGATGCCAACAGGGCGGGGTGGGGGCGGATAATACACTAAAATATTGGTAAATAATTGTTGGGCTTACTAGAGAGGGAAAAATCACTCTAAAAATAGCTCTGAAAAAATCCCTTTCTAAATTAGTGATGGAATTAATTCCCTAACAAATAGAGAGGGAATTAATAGTGATGGAATTAATCCCCCGATAAATACTAAGGGAATTAATCCCCTTACATATAGAGAGGGAATCAAGTCCAACATGACTGTAGAGTTAACTTAGGAGGAGTCCCACTCGGTGGTGGACAAGCTAGCATGGTGAAGAAGTGAGGAAGGAAGTAGAGACATTGGAACTATGGAATTAGATTGAGACGGAAGGAACTAAGCTTAAACGAATTGGCGGGAATGAAGAGGAGAGACGTAGACTCAAGGAACCGGGGTAAAAAGGTGATTTTATGGAAAGGAACAAGGGAATAGAGGAGCATAGTCTCATGGACACTTAGAACCCTTAACCTTAGCCTTATTGAAGTGAATTGATGATTTTCATCATGGTTCACATGAAGTGTGCCCCGTTGGGCTTCAACCAAGGTTGTTACTTAATTTTGGATTTTAAGCCTAATGACCTTGGTGCACTAATTTGATGATATCTAGAGGTACAGGTGTCCAATTGAGGTGATTCCACTTGCATTAGAAAGCTAAGATTCGGGGCTTCAGTTTGATATATAATTTGATAGTATTCCGATCTCTTTTGAACCTTCAAACAGGCTCATTCTCGCTAGATCAAGAAATCCCTCGCCTGAACGAGAATATCAGCAGAAACAGGGAAAATTGTTCTGGTTTTCTCACTCAGGCTCGCTCGAGCAAGACTGAGCGAAATTTCCACCCTAGAGAGCCCTCTTTTTCTCACTCACTCTCGCTCGAGCGATCCTGATTGAGAACAAGCAAGCTGGACTTCATAAAAACACGGTTTGAGCTCCTTTTTCTCATTTTCTTCCATTTCTTCACTTCTAGAGAGAGAACCCTAGAGAGAGAAATGAGCTTTAGGAGCTTAGAAAAGGAAGAGGAAGCCAAGGATTCATCATCCCAACCACCTCCACTCATTCCCCCTTTCTCTTTAAGTTCTCTTGAGGTGAGTATAACTCACACACTTTCACCCATTCATGCTTGAAGCTCTTCCATGAACCCTTCCTCTTCTTTCCCCCTTCTTCTTTAGTCTCGTATGTGTTTGATTGGTTGATTGTTCCCTATGAATTGTAGTGCTTGAGTGTTTGATTAGAAATATGGATTTGGAATATAGTATGCTTTGGGTTTAACCCACCCCTTTGTTGTTGTCTTGTACATTCATGATTCAGACTTGGATAACATGTTGGTAATGATTGTGGGGTTTTGGTTATGAGATTCACATGTTAGGGCTTTAATCTTTCTTAGACAATGCTTAGATCTATTATAAGGGGTGTGTGTGTGTGTGTGTTATTTGTTATTTAAGAGCATTGCATTAACGCCTTTGGCCCCAGATAATTGGAAAATGAATTTGAGCTTCATATCCCAACTAAAAATGAATTTGGTTTTGGCCCCAATAAAAATGGCTTCGGGCCCAGTTTTGGCTTCAGTCCCAGTTCACCTTAATTAATCAAGATTGGACTTCAATCCCCAGTTTAATGGACTTTGGTCCCTAGTTTAATGGACTTCGGTCCCCAGTTAAAACACGAGTTTCAGCCCCCAGTAATTGGCGGTGTTATGTCCAAGGAAAACGTTCCTTGTAGTCTGAGCTCAGATCTAGCCCCAGATAGTGGTAAGACCCCGTCTACCGAGTAATGTAGGTCATGCATATCATGTTTACCTTCAATTAAAATATTATGTTATGATGTGATTACTCCCTTGTTGCAGTGCATTTGCTTGCTTACCCACACTGCCTATTGCATAATTATGCTCACTGAGACATTAGTCTCACCCCATGTTTGTGAGTTTATTTTAGATATGTAGGATTGTCTAGTTGGATGCATGGACGGATAGATAGAAGCTCTTAAGTGGATCATTCCACCTCTAGTTATTTATTTTGAATTCCCTGAGGGGAACTGATGTATATGAGTTATACCATGCTGAGTTAGATTAGAAATTTTGTATTTATGGATAATGTTATGTTATTTTGAGCCACTGAGTGATATATGGATTATGAGATGTATGATGTATGATTAATGTATTTAGCTTATGTAAACGTTGGATTTACATTAAGCTTTTGAGGTGTTATTTGTTACAATATCGACAATGAAGCGAAATATTTCAGAAATTCGGGAATTATGCTTCCAACGGACTTAATTCTTGGATTAAGAAATTAGGACGTTATAAATACGCAATAATATATCTCCAAACAACTTAGCCTCTAAATAATGTTTTGGATTCCAATATTTTTTATTTATTTTATTTATTTAATTATAATTATCCCTACTTTAAAAGCTCCCTATAAAATTCAATTTTTATTAAAATTCACAATTTTTCTTTATATCATAAATCCTAAACTTTTAATTTTATTATAATTCATAATTTTTTAAATTTTTTGGATGTCACAATTGCTGCTAAAATCAAAATCGGCTCTAAAAATATTTTTGTTGTAGTGATGATTCATTGATGATTTTCTTCAGATACTACTTCCCGGATTCCAGATTTTCAATCAAAACGCGTCGATAATGTTTGTTTAGATAATGTAAATTAATTATTGATTGTATTGATGCCTGGACCACTATAAGCATTACAGAAACCGGCCAGATGTGAGAGCAAGATGGCAACATTGTATAAAGTTGGCATTTTGAATTTGTGGAGACGATCGACACATTTTTTATGACTGATGATGACATCGAAATTAAAAGTTCGCATTTCTTTTTGTAATATGGAAATGACTATTATTTATAGGATTTGAAATATTACAAATCAATTATTTTTCCAAATAGCCCTTTTATCCCAAGTGAATTTGTCATAACTCTTATAGATGCCATCTGGTCTGATCAACCACCAGGCAACGTAAGCGCCCACATCATATTTGGGATCCCATGCGAAGAAAGTAGCCTCCGAACGACGCCAAATAGCACGACAGGTCTCAACCTTATACAAAGGAGTAAACAACATTTTACCTTGTCCTGAGGCTGCTAAATGGTTCCTTTATTTCTACAATAAAGCGCACCAAATTTCCTGGAGGCAATGCAACCTGAAGAAAAAATTCACCAAAAGGGTTTGGTCTTGAAGCTTGGCATCAGTGGTGAAAGCATTAATACAGAAAGCAGATGCCAGAGCAAGGAAGAGGGCAACATAGCAGGGGATTGGCATTTTTAAGTTCTCAAGTGAGGACATGGAAAGAGCAAAGATGCATTTCTTTTGTACTATATTTATATATAAATGGAAAAAAGGTAGCACCCTGTAAACAAATGAAAAAACAAATATAACCATATGATTTCCGTTTAATAAAATTTATAATTTATTGCTATTTTATTGCCTAGCTACTAACAAATCTATTCCAGTATTAATTACCTTTTTTTTTTTCTATTATACCCTTTTATTAATTCTAACGTATCTCGATTAGTCCTTTTTATAAGAGTCATTTTGATAATTTATTTTGATGTTTTTTATAAGATTCTCTTCCAGGTTTTAGAAGTATTTATTAATTTTTATCATCTTTACCCTTCGTATTAATGAACATTTACAGTTTTCAAAAGTTGGTTAATATGGAGTGTTAAATAGAATTTAATTTTAAAATAAGATAAATTTTGGTAGTTAGATGAGATTTTTTAAAATCAATGCATTAAATAAATAGAATGGAAGGGAGTAAGTAATAATAAATGGCTCATTATTAGAAAAAGGTAATATGAGAGTCAATAAATAATAAATGTTCCATTATTAAAGAGAGATAATGTAAAATAAAAATGTACTAGTATAATTAATTTGGTTTTTGTAACAAGTACAACATTGCACATGATAATAATTCAAAAGTGAAAAGAATTTATTGAAAATTAAAATTTTTAACATTACCGATGCATTGAATGTTGTCATAGTTGCATTTTCCAATAAAATATTTCCACTTTAGGATTTAATATCATGTGCAACCTTGCACATGTTAGAAAAACCGTAATTAATATGAAGTTTAAAAATAACTTGAGAGTCACTATAGCACTCACCCAAATTGCAGGTTTTTGAAAATGAAGTTTTTTTTTTCTACCAATAGCTATAGAATTCACATTTAATGTATACCATTTATTACCTCTGTTCATATTTAATTGTCCATTTAAAAAAATGTTCCTATTTAAATGTCCATAAACAAACCCAATGTAATAAAAATTACATCTTTCTCTATTTTACATTTATGTTAATAAAGGATCCACTATTGAAAATTAATGATTGCATAAACAAACCCAAAAGTAATAATTGCATCTCTTAATATGTGTGTTTTTTATCCAAATAGATAATTAAATATGAACGAAGGTATATAGTACAATTTAGTTAATAAAGTACTACTACCTCTGGTACTATATATTTATCAGAACCTTTTGGAGAGGTGCTCTTGTCCTTATTATATGAACATTTTTAAATTGTCCCTTGCATTTTGTGACAAAAATACCCCATTAGTGGAGATAGGTGAATGATTAATTAATAGAGAGAAAATGACACAATGAAGTAATTAAGTGAAAAGAGAAAGATAATGAGTCTCAATAAATGCAAGGATAATTCTGTAAAGATTGTACACATTTATGATAAATTTATTGTGATAAACTAAATTAACCAACTTTTTAAATATTTGTGAAGTGGTTAAAAGGTTCATATAATTAGGACCAAATTGGCTGGTGATAGCTAGATGGGTGCGGATCTAGAATTGAGCAAAAACAACAGGTTAGAATCAATAATAGGCACTAAAATTGCGAAAAGTAGTGGCTGGGCAGCAGCTACTTTGCGCAAGAAAATGCAAGAAAATGAGAGAAAATGAAAGAAAAAGTGGAAGAGAAAGAGATGGTTGGGACGCCACTGAAGCAGGAATCCACCCACGGAAGATAAGTCCAATGCTAGACGCCACTGATTCAGGAGAATCAGATAAGTCTCTGGTTGGTTTAAGCAAGAACCACCAAGCCTACTCTTAACTCACACTTGAGGAGAAAAATGGGCATAATGCCTTTACTAATTTCATCAAAGTTTGTATTTACAAGAGGGGAAGCCTCCTATTTATAGGAGTAAGGGGGCGGCCATAATGAGGGAAAAAGGGGGAAATAAAAGATGAGTGAAAAACACTCCTAAGTGGGTGTTGAACCCCTATCCCTTTGGCTAATTAGCTAAGATAATACTTAAGCCAATAAAACCATCATTTTAGCGCCCAAGATAGGAAGAAAAGGGAAAATTACAAGCATGTCCTAATTACATCCTAATTACACTTAATCCTAAAATTAATCCTACTTTATTAATCCTAATTAGGTGGAGTCTGGAATGTTGACTTGATCCCATGGTCAAAGGTCAATGGGTTGACCGTGTTGAGGGTGACTCATGCTTGGTTCAACTCCAAGCAATTCTAGCAGCTCCATGTTGATCTTAGCTTTCAGTTGTCAGCCCAGAGTTCTACTGACAGGTGCCATCATTCCCTCCCCCTTGAAGAGCATTTGTCCTCAAATCTAAAAGCTCAAAAGAGTATAAGGGGTAGAAGAGAGTAATATGAATGGATGACAAGAGGAGAAGGTGGGAGACTTCCTTTTAGGACTCGTAACTCCTTGCTAGGTCTTCAATCATGGACACCCTCATGCAACCTTAGCCAACAAAAGAAGACTCGTTATTCCCAAGCATTTAGTCTCTAATGCTCATAACAGTAATACTTGGGAATCATGTAGGGAGCTTTGAGAGAAGAAGAAGAAGAAGAAGAAGAAGAAGAAGAAGAAGAAGAAGAAGAGAAGAAGAAGGAGAAGGAGAAAAGGGTTGAGGAAACTCCCTTGTAGTGTCGCTACTTCCTCTTTCCTTGATCAGCAGCTCCTTTTCTTGTTCTCCTTCAAAACAACTAAGGTCAGCAGTCTTAAATTGGTGAAGTAATAACATTGCCTCCCTCTTATTTTTTTTGTTTTTCTTTAATTTTCACCTTTTCTACCATCATTCTTGATGATTCTTCCTTCCTTTTTCTTTTATCCTCACCTTCTATTTTTACTTTCTTAATTTTCTCAAGTTCGATCTCTCTCTTCATGTGAGCTTGATCCTCACATATTTCTTAGATTGACATTGGCATCAAAGTGATTTTAGCTCCATCATGTTTAAAAGATATTTGATTAGAGTGCCCATCATGGATGGTTCTCTTATCAAACTGTCAAGGCCTACCCAACAAGATATGTGTGGCATCCATAGGTACAACATCGCATAAAACATTATCATCATAGTCACCTATGGAAATAAAGATGAGAGTTTGCTTATTTACTTCCCTTTCCCCATCATCACATATCCAAGATAACTTATATGGCCTGGGGTGGGGAGTGGTAGACAACCCAAGTTTCTCTACCATTCTTGCACTTGCAATGTTAGTGCAACTTCCACTATCTACAATTAGGGAACAAATTTGTCCCTCAACCATGCACCTAGTGTGGAAGACAGTTTGTCTTTGTTCATCCTCTCTAATGATTTGATTTCCTAAGGACCTCCTTACCATGCAAAGTTTTCCCTCGGCCCTAAACACTTCTTTCTTAACCTCATTTTCTTCTTCACTAGTTTCATTTTCCTCTTCACTAAGTTCATCTTCACTAGCACTAGTGTATTCACCATTTTCCTTTAACAGCATCGCCCTCCTATTTGGGCATTGGGATGCTATGTGTCCCTTTCCATCACACTTGAAACATTTGATGTTTCTTGTGGAAGTAGAGGGATCCTCTTTTGGTTTTGTGGAAGGAGGTGGGTTAGGAGCAACCCTAGAACCCTTAGGTTCTTCCTTTTCTTGGCCTTTTCCCTCTTCTTTCTTTAGGGTTTCTTTGATCCTAGCTGTATAACTAGAATTACCTCTTTTATAGCTACCCTTTCTTTTTAGTTGAGTTTCAATTTTAATGGCTTGGTGTACCAAGTCCTACATTTCAACATAAGGATGCAACTCCACTATGTCCCTTATGTCACAATTAAGTCCATTGATAAACCTAGCCATAGTTGCTTCACTATCCTCAACTATGTTTGCCCTTATCAAAGAAAGTTCCATGTCCTTAAAATACTCATCTACACTCTTAGAACCTTGCTTAAGAGTTTGGAGTTTGATGTGCAACTCCCTAGTGCAGTGTTAAGGTATGAACCTCTTTCTCATGATGGACTTCATTTCCTCCCAAGAGGAAACCAAAGGAGCATTGACCTTCTTCTATCAGCCTGAAGCTGATGCCACCAAACTAGAGCATAATTTTTGAATTCAAGAGAGGCTATCTTAACTTTCTCTTCTTCCCTATACCTATGGCAACTAAAGATTTGTTCAATTTTAAGTTCCCATTCTAGGTATTGCTCTACATCATTCCTCCCATTGAAGGTGGGGACTTCTATTTTGACTCCCTTAAAACCCTTGTTCCCTTTGAGGTTCCCCTTCCCCCCTATGCTCTCTCCTAGGTCTCCTATGGGCATCTTCGTAATATTCTTCTCTATTCCTCCTAGGTTCTTCCTCATAGTACTCTTCTCTATACCTCCTAGCTTCCTCACGCCTCCTAGGCCTCCGATGTTCTTTATTCCTGATTTCCCTTCTCCTAAAGGTATGACTTGAATGTCTCTCTCCCTCATTACTCTCTGGGTGGTATCTATCTTCACTTCTCACTATGCTATATCTACTCTCACCTCCTCCTTCTCGAGAAGAGTGTCTTCTCTCCCTCCTATTCCCACTTAACTCTTGCCTAAGCTCATTCATCTCTTGCCTCATCATTCTGGCCATGTCTTGAATTGCATGCTGCAACTCGGCCCTATATCTTAAAGTCCTAGGTGAAGGAGATGGTGAGTTCCTACTACCCATTGTTTTTAAGTTTTTGATTTTTAAAATGGACCTTTCCACTCAACTAAGTGTTTACACTCAATGGAATGTAACACTCGTGTATGTCACTCTTTTTGGCTTTTTCTATAATGAAACTCTCTTGCCTCTTCTACTCGGTTGAGGTTGGTTTGATCTTGCAAAGACCAACAGTGAGACTAAGTCTTAACCCTTACCAAATAGAAGCATACTAACAAAAAGAAAATATCTACTGAAAGAGGATTGAATTTTCCTAAAACAAAACAAAGAGTTGATGAGATAAAAAAGAAAAGCAAGCACTCAAGAAAGCTTATACACAAGATTGGAGTGCAAACAAGACAAGACAAAAGAAATTGCAAGAGAATTATTTTTGTGATTTTTTTTAAAAGAGTTGCCAAAATTTGTTATTTTGAAAACAACAATTACAACTCAAAAATACAGTATACAGAGAAATGAAAGATAAAATTATAGTAAACTGTCAACTGTATTGTTGGGATTCTTTCTTTTGTTTTTCTTTTTATTTTTCTCTATTTTTTTTTTGAATTTTTGACTTTTTGGGTGTCTTTTGACTTTTTTCCTTGTTGTTGACTTTTGCACCTTTTTTTTGCTTTTTACACCTCTCTTTGTATTTTTGGCAATATAATTTTTTTGTATTTTTCTTTGCCTCTTTTCTTTCTTTTTGGCTTTTCCCCAACAGAATATTACAAAAATTTGTACAAAATTATAGAAAACTAAACTGCACCTAATGTAATTTTTTTGAGATTTTTGACACTAAACTGCTCCAATCGGTATCAAAAAAAACAAAATGGACAGACTGTTTTCTAAAAACTATAAAATAAAATAGTATGGCAACCTGATTTCAAAAATTTCCAAAAAAATTGCTTAGCACTTCCTTGTTGATTATACAAACACAATACGGTCACAAAACGTGTTTGGTTCAATTTTAAGATGGAAATTAAATTTTGAAGGAAAATCAACAATTGGAAATTTGTTGATCTTCTTCCAACTCTATGAACTAAAAATCAGCCTAATGGTGAGCGTTTTGCACAATCAAACAGGGAAAGTCCAAGGTAGAGATAGCAGTCAATTCAAATTTGTAATCAAAATGCCAAACAGACAAACAAAACAGGAGTAGAAAATTGAACAAAACAGAGCCCGAGAAATGCGCATAAAATGGAAAAATAAGAAGACAATTGCGAAAAAAGAAATAAAGGGGGGAAACTAAAATTAAAAGGATGGGGAGGACAGAAATGTAAATGGCTGAAAGTAGAGGGGATGACAGAAATTAAAAGGATGGGGAGAGCAAAAATGTAAATGGCAGAAATGTAGAGGAGGTGGCAGGAATTAAAAGGATGGGGAGGACTGAAATTAAATGACAGAATGTAAAAGGGATGGCAGAAATTAAAAGGATGGGGAGAACAGAAATTAAATGGCAGAAAGTAAAGGGGATGGTAGAAATTAGAAGGATGGGGAGAAAACTGAAATTAAATGGTGGAAAATTAAAAGCGGAAAGTAAAGAGATGAATATGGGGAATGAACAAGTAATGGTGAAATGAGAGAAAATGTAGGTGAACGATCTTTGGAAAAATGAAGACAACAATGCCTCATCTTACCACACTTCACCAACAAACAAGCAGTTATAGAAATTAAATTGCAATAATCACTTAAGAACAAGTATGAGCAATTAGAATAGGCATTTTATCAAACACCTAAGGGGTGGGATTAGCGGCCCAAAACAGCCCCATCTAGCAAGAATTTCATACAATCAATCAAGACAAACAAGTGCTGAAAGCAACAGAAAGGCAACTCGGGCCTGAGAACAGTTCAGAGTCCAAGTTACAATTGAAATGGGAGATGAAATTACACAAGTTTTTTATGAAAATTCTGCACCAAGAACAGCCAAGTGCAGTGCCCAAATGACCTTCAAAACAGCCCCAAAATTGCTCAATTCAACAAAGCTCTGATGACTAATTGATAGCTGGATGGGTGTGGATCTAGAATTGAGCAAAAACAACCAGTTAGAATCAATAATAGGCACTAAAATTGTGAAAAGTGGTGGCTGGGCAGCAGCTACTTTACGCAAGAAAATTCAAGAAAATGAGAGAAAATGAAAGAAAAAGTGGAAGAGAAAGAGATGGTTGGGACACCACTGAAGCAGGAATCCACCCACAGCAGATAAGTCCAATGATAGACGCCACTGATTCAGGAGAATCAGATAAGTCTCTGGTTGGTTTAAGCAAGAACCACCAAGCTTACTCTCAACTCACACTTGAGGAGAAAAATGGGCATAATGCCTTTACTAATTTCATTAAAGTTGTATTTACAAGAGGGGAAGCCTCCTATTTATAGGAGTAAGGGGCGGCCATAATGAGGGAAAAAGGGGGAAATAAAAGATGAGTGAAAAACACTCGTAAGTGGGTGTTGAACCCCTATCCCTTTGGCTAATTAGCTAAGCTAATACTTAAGCCAATAAAACCATCATTTTAGCGCCCAAGACAGGAAGAAAAGGGAAAATTACAAGCATGTCCTAATTACATCCTAATTACACTTAATCATAAAATTAATCCTAAAATTAATCCTACTTTTATTAATCCTAATTAGGTGGAGTCTGGAACATTGAATTGAGCCCATGGTCAAAGGTCAATGGGTTGACCATGTTGAGGGTGACTCATGCTTGGTTCAGCTCCAAGCAATTCTAGCAGCTTCATGTTGATCCTAACTTTCAGCTGTCAGCCCAGATTCTACTGACAGGTGCCCAGAGTTCAAACGTAAAAACCCCTTGAATATCTTATGAAAACCAACTCTCAAACGTCAAAATCATTGGCTAGAAGGAAACATAATATTGTCTTAAAGAAGGATGGAATAGTTATCTTAGCATAGATATGGTGATAAACTGGAGAAGTCAAATTGGCAGAGGAACATAGATAAAATTTAAAACTTTAATTTATATAATCAAATCGAGCCCTCCAAGAAGGCTACAACTTAATGCTTAAAAATGCCAAAGTTCAACTAACCAAAACAATTCTCAAAAAAGTTGAAAAGGCCATAGCTAAAAAATTGAATCTTCCCTTAGTTGTTCAAATCATTTCATTAAGATAAGAAAGACGTTAATCAACAAGTTCCCCAACAATTTACAAAATCATTATAGCATTTTAAAGTAGTAGGAAAATAGGAATTTTTGTAATAAATATGAATCAGGGAGAGAGAAAAATGGAAATGAAGGAATAGGATTCAAGGCTGACATTCAAGAAGTTTCGGGTTGGAACAATATCTCACCCATCCAAACACAACAAACAAACAATAACAATAGGGAGTTGGGTCTCTCCCCACTCAATTGAAGCTGGATCTTTCCTAGCTTTCCATGAAAGATAAAATCCTTTACATCCTAAGCAGAACAACAACTTCCTCATGTTAACTGGGCTACAAAGGTGATACACTTTTAGGTGCCATGGCTAGGGGTCCGGTCCTAGGAGATAGGTTTGTGATATTATTCCTCCTTAACATATGGTTGACACTAACCCTGCTAGGGAAATATTCTAGACTTTCTTGACCAAGGTTTCCTACTCACGTCACTAACCATAATCTTTTGCACAACGCACACAATATATGGTTTATCAGTCCTCATAAGATGTACGACACACTATAGGATCACAGAAAGTCACAGGCAACTAACCTAACCATGGTCCAATTGGATTGAACTGCTCTAATACCATAATGGAACGTCCTAATTCCAGAATTAAAAAATAATGCCTGTTGGGAGTACCATTTCTAATCATTGAAATTATTTCGCACATTATCGATATCAACAAACAATACATCACAACGCTTAGGTAATCCAACTGTTACTTAAGCATAATTTACCCAAACACAAATTAATGAATTACAATTAAACTACCACTCAGTGGTTTACAACAACGTTACAGGTTCTTAGCCTATTCATTACATCTCAGTTCCAAATTATAACTATAATAGCAAGACTCCAACAATCAATCCACCTGAGCCCCAATTCTCCAGTCTAGCATCAAGACAAAGACTTGCACATCTGAAAATGTTTCCCATAACGTGGGATGAGACTACGTCCCAATGAATGTGATCATGCATACAATGTAGGGGAAGCAGGCAAATGGAAATGCAACATACATATACATAGATACATGTTCTGCTATACATCACAAATCTACCAGGTAGTCAGGCAATGCACAACACAATTTCTTTGGTGGAGACCACCCATGCATTCATGCAATCAAACTCAAACTGAACCTCAAACCTCAAACCAACATCAAGGGTGTCTTTTCACTGTTAACCTCTTTTGAGCGCTCGGCCATGTGACCAAGGACCATCCTCCAGGGCCACCCTCTTTAAGTTTTATTAACAAACAAACATGATATGCATGTGGTTCATTTTAATTGAGGGTCCCCATTTACCCCTTGGCCTAGGAGTAAATGTGATTACCTCATTCCACTTGTTCCTCTTTGGTCCGAAAGACCCATCTTTGGTCCGAAGACCCGTCAAATTCCTCTTGTGCATGAGGTCCAAAGACCCAATTCCTTTTCTTTCAACATGAATGAACTAGGAATGTAAGAAATGGCAGTACTTTCATGAATATGAGCATGAGCAAGAATGTACAACATTACCAAGGTTTCAACATCAACAACCCACAATTTCACAAAATCCCCAAATCCTCTAACCTAGGGTTTGAGCCATAACAACATATAACCAAATCAATCCAACAATCAACCATAGATTCACCTCTAATCAACCACAATCAACAATATAAGCAAGGGAAGTGAGGATAAGGAGCGTACAAGGGAGTTCAATCAAAATGAAAGTGAGTGGGTGAACCACACTTACCTTAGAGCAAGGAAGAAGGAGGAAGAATAGAAGCAAAAGAATGGAAGAGTTGAAGAATCCAAGCTCCAAGATTGTAGGGAGGCTTCAATCCCTCTAGCTCCTTCTCCTTCTCACTTTATCTCTCTAAAAGCTCTCCCCCGTCTCTCTAGAAACCCCAAGGAAGAAGAGAAATGAAGAAGGGGGAGAGACTCAGCAAATTAACGAAGATAGGGACGCGCTCACGCGCTTGAGCATGCCCCACGGCACTTGAGCGCCCAGAGCTTCTGTCTGGGAGAAAACAGCAACGGGCATGCACACAAAGCCAAGGTGTGCGACAACTCACAAAGCCCAGATCCGACAACTCACACTCCTCTAGGGTGGTTTTGAAAGCTAGCATATTTGGTATGTCCACCAGATTACCCTCCACTTTGTCCTCTATACATAGAACCTCATTAAAATCTCCCATACAAAGCCAAGGTGTGCAAGGTTCAGGTTTCAAGGAATTCATTAGCTGCCATGTCCTCTCCTTGTTACTGTTTTCCGGAAAACCATATATACCGGACAAAATGAAGAGGATACCCTCGGCTATCAGATTGACCTTCATGGTGAAGTGATTTTTCGCTATAGGAGATGATACTGACATCTAGAGAGTTCTTCCATATTATTGCCAATCCACCTGCACGTCTCTTCCCCTCACTTCTACAATCCACCCCCATTACACCAGAATAGCCCTCCATGTATCTCAACCTTTGAACTTCCTCTGCTTTTTTCCTGGTTTCCATGAGAAAAACCAGATCGGGAACTTCAGAAACAAAGAGCCTTACGTAGAGCTCTAACTGCCCGTGAGTTCCCAAGCCCACGACAGTTCCAACTGAGCAGTCTCTTTGTTCTCGGCGGGGCTGAATTTTAGCCTCCACCAATTGTACATAGGATTTTTTTTGGAGGGTTTTTGTGTCAATTTCCATCAAGTGTCTTGTGAGTCAGACTTCATTTCGAACCATAGTCCACCAAGCTGTCTGGCTTCTTTGAAATCTTGCACGTCGTTTCCAGCTTTTCCCTGTGTTAGAGCTAGTAACACATTCTCCTCTTGTGTTTTGGCTCTCATTATTTAAGACACTAATAGGTTCTATCCCACCCACCGATTCCACCTCAATAACTTTTTTCTGGCTAGCCTTGTCACCTAGTGTTGGGGCAATTGGAAATAGCTCCTCCTCCTCATTGGTTGCGGTCAAGGCCGTGTCCTGGACCTGGTGCAGTTGACATTTGGTCATGGACTCTAACACTTTCATGACATATGGGTTTTGACCCGCTCAGGCTTATCAGGTACAATATCTGCTCTAACCACAGTATCATGGGAGTCTGCCACTAATTATCACTTTTATGGTACTTCTTTTTGCACCAGAATAAAGATCATCACGTCTCCCTCCTACCACACCCGTAGACCGGTTCGGAACACACGTAACCAAGGGTCGTATGGCAAAGTATCAGTGTCTTCATCACTGCCAGCCGCATCATTATCATCATGTTGGACTTAAGCTACATTTGGAGATACAAGTTGATCATCACGTCTCTCATATATTAAGGAGTTTTGGTTTTGGTTGTAGGAAGTATAAATTTTATATATCAATTCATTTTGCAGTGCCAAACAAGTTTTCAATGGATGTGGCACTTGTATTGTTTGTTTTTAGCTTTAGGCAGATTGATATGTGTTTGTTAATTGGTTTTACTTTGTGTGTAATCATGTAATGTTGAACTCATGTTTTTGTTTTCAAGTTTGGATAGCTTGGAAGCTAAATTACTCAACCAAGTATTGATTTGCCACTGGTATAATCGATTACTTTAGTTGGTAATTGACCCCAAGTTGAATCAAAACTGAAAATTACATGATTTCAAGTACAAGAACGAAAATAATCGATTACCTGATAAAGATAATCGATTACCACTGCACCTGGTAAAAGATAAAAATAGGTTCTCACTGGTTTAATCGATTACCACATGTAGTAATCGATTACCCCTGTTCCCGTGATGAGTTCTGTGAACAAAACGTTCTGGTTTAATCGATTACTCACTAAGCTAATTGATTACCACATATTCTGCAGAAACATTGGATGTTTTTAACTATTTTTAAATTGTTTTCTAACTAACTTTATAATCTCTAAAAGCAACATATAAATGTAAATTTCGAAAATTAAAAAGAGAAGAGAAAGAAATGAAAAGAGTGAGCTGAATTGTGAGAGAATCAAAAACTCTTTATGAAAAAGATTCTTCAAGAAAATTTCATGTCCAGAAATTCTGCAAATATCTGAAGAACTCTCAACTCAAGAAGGATAGACAATTTGAAAGAAGATTGATATACACTCATGGAGTTTATCTGCACAAATAAGGTGTTATCGTTCTAAACTTAGTTTTCTATAATTGTTTTTTATTTGTATTGTCTCTTAAATAGGGATTCATAGAGAAGTACATTGTATGATATCTCAAGAACGGGGTGTTCATTGAGATTGTTTCTGAAATCTTGTGACAGGGTGTCATAAGTAAGGTTGTTGTTCGAGTGACGGGGTGTCACAGATGAACATGCTCTTGTGGGGTGCAAGAGTCAAACCTTTTGTTTGTTAGAAAGTCTTTCTTTAGGATTGAGTGTGCATGGTGTTTGTAATCAATTCTATAGTGAAAGCTGATTTAGTGGTGTGCTAGATCAAAACTGGATGTAGGCCCCCTTTTGTGGCTGAACCAGTATAAGTCATTATGTAATCTTCTATATCCCTACTCTATCTTGCATTGAGATTCTTGATATATGAATATGATTCTTGATTAGTAAAATAACAGAAAGTTGAATAGAAAAATTGATTGATTTCTGATATATTGATTTGTATATTGAAAGTTAAACCATTAACCTTGTGGAATCAATCTTGATAATCAATTACTTCTTGTTTTCCAAATTGGTAATCAATTACGCACTGAATTGGTAATCAGTTATCTACTGCAATATCTTTATCTGTTGCACATATCTCTTGATTTTAAACTCTGATAAATTGATATTTGAAAATATATTTGAAAGAATTTTAAAGGCAGTTTTTTGAAGGGAAAAATGAATTTTGAAAATTAACAAAGCAAAAAGTTTTCAGTGAATCTATTCAACCCCCCTTCTAGATTCCCTCTAGGACCAACACATCACATTCCTTCATTGTATGATCCAATTTATGTTAGGAATATGCATTAGAGACTTATATATTTATGAACATCCATCACTTGTATCATGTTATTTTATAAAGGTAAACTTATTCTTTAGAATATAATTATTGTCCTTAGAATAGTAAGCTTAAACTTCATAAGAAATCAAGTAGATGACTTGATCGTGAGATCTTATGAAGAACTATTCTTAATAGTCCCTAGTCAAGTATCATCTTAGGACAAAGATGCATTTAGACTAGTATGTGAGTTCATTGATGATCACATCTCACAGATCATGGATATGAGATATCATGTGCTCAATAGGGTACACATTAAGAGTAATGGTGTACTGGACAGACCCACCTTAAGAACGTTGCATGGATTGTTACATAAGTGTCATGAACGTTTCTTAATATTGATAAATGTTATATATAAAGTCCTTGACCTGAAATCACTATGATTCCCTACATAAGGAATTATGTATTTTGAATATCATCAAAACGTTACTTGTACCTAGGGGTGATCATAAAGTTGATATTTGGACATATAATAAATGATGTGGAGGAATGTGAGTGCCCTAGTATGGGATTTGTCCCTCCTATGTAACAGGAGTTATATCTGTAGGCCTCTTGAGAAAGTGAGACTGCAAAATGCTTGGCCATGCTCAGGAGGATAAATATGAGATATTTATTTTCTGTACAGTCTACTTGGTGATCAAGAAATATAAATTGAACTATACAAGGTTGACACAATCCATGCCCTTGTGTTCAATTAGATATCTGGATAAAGGGACAGATCATATAAATTATTATCATAAAATAGGATTTATCAAAGTTATTGATGATCTCAATATTTGGATAGTGATGTGTTGCTAGATACCGCTCACTATTTATGATATTAAATATAAAAGGGTTTTATTTTAATATTATAACCAAATATTAAAAGCCTATTGGGTCACATGCATACAACAAGCCACTAGGAAAGGATAATAATTCTAATTTAATTTAATTAGAATTATAACATATTGGGCCAGACCCATAAGTGTGAGGGTTAAGTGAGTGAGGGGGTAAACCCTAGCCACCATTCTATAAATAGAGCATAAGATGCACTACCCCAGACACACATGAGCAATCGCTTCTTACTTTCTAAGGCTACTAGCAGAGCTGAGGAGGGTTTCCTAGTCGGCTGTTGGCGTGGATACCAATAGAGACGTGGCTACTCTTGCCTCGTTTGTAATCCTAATAAGGTACGACCTTTCATTTTAATACCTTTTATGCCTTGATTCGTGTTTTCGCAAAACGATTATAACAAGGGAGGGAATCCATTTATTTCCGCTGCACCCTGACCACATGCTTGATTCCCTTCAATTGGTATCAGAGCTTTGGTTTGCGATAAACACGTTTTAGGCTTTTAATCTTGTGAAGATTATGATTTTTTTGTTGTTTTTCTGCTAAAAAATGTAGCGCTGATATCTGGGCTGCAACCTGCGCTGCACGCAGACTGAGCGCAGTTTACGTATTTTGATTCTGATACTTGCGCTTCACCTACGCTGTAGCGCAGGTAAAGCGCAAGCGAAGCGCAACTTTCAGAATCAGTTTATTTTGTTCCCTTTATTGATTGTTTCATGTGCGATGTATATATGTTTATATGTTATAATGTTGGAGTCCCGGTCCCATGGAACATGAAAGAGTTCATGTCTTGGGCGTTATAGGGTTCCAATTGTTGAAACCTTGTCTCGACTCAAATATTGGTTGTCGATAAACATGCCACTTATCAATTTGCATGACAAGAGCGTATTCAAATGATACGAGGGACTTACTCGTTGTATCGGTTCGTGAAGTATTCGTTTGATGCGAGACACTTATTGATGATTGGTTAAATGATTTATCAAATCAAATTGTTGTTCGAGACACTGGTAACGTGTTATTTTGTTTTGCGCGTAATTAAACCTCGCTTAATAATATACATCCTATTATATCACTCGTTTTACAATCAACAGATGCTAATTTTTGCATGATGGTTAGTGATGGCTCCTTTAGTTGCTTTAATTTAATACGACCTGCGTGTCGTGCCTTACCTCTTAACATTCCTCTTGTAATTCTCTTCTCATCTCTATCCCCTTGTATGTTAAACAAGGTTTCTTCTTGTTATGTAATGTAACCGGGGAGGACATGGAGCATGGATTCAGTGGGAGATTTGGATGAGTCCAGGATTATATAGTTGATGTAATTTTGTATTTGTTTTTAGGAGGCCATAACCATATCATGTATTTGTATGAGATGCATGCTTGTATGTTAAATTGGTTTAACAACGAATAAAATTAAAGCGATCAAATCCCTCAATGCTCGTGTGCCTTTCAATGAATGACACTCGTCAAGACTAGAATCGATTAAGTGTGGGTCTGCCAAAGCAGGGTACATTTATCTATTCTAGTAAGACACGATAGGATAAAAGTAATATCCGATTGTCAACCGTTGGTCTTTGATTGCGTATATTCAATAGGATTGAAAAAACCCAAAGGCACTAATATTAAGTCATGTTTTGCCTTCCAATGTATGGCACTCGTCTAGACTCGAACGATTAAATGTGGGTCTGCCAAAGCAGGGTACATTTATCTATTTTAGTGAGGCGCTGATAGGATAAAAGTATATCCGACTGTCATGCTATTGGATTTGACTAACTAGGTATATTCAATAGGATTGAAGAACCTAGAGGCACTAAGTTAGGCATTATATTCATAAGATGAATTAGAATAAGAGTGTATTCACCTAACTATTTATATCCAATAGTTGTATGAGATACAATTGAAAAGCATGTTCCTACCTAAATAACCTTTTTTAAGCGATCAGCCAAAACTGACTTAAAATTAGGTGAAATATGGATCTTGGCCCACTCGAAATCTAGTGATGGGATTTTCTGATTTCTTATATTAAGGGTACTTGTTTTGAATCAAAATAGTGAGAGACATATTTATTTAAAGACCTTATTAAATATGTTGTTTTATGATACTTATGTGCATACTTTTGAACACAACAAATAATCTTTTACTGCGATCTGTCCTTGGGAAGGACAAACTGTCTGGAACTAACTTTCTAGACTGGTATAGAAACCTAAGGATTGTCCTTAGGCATGAGAAAAGGTTGTATGTCCTGAAAGAGCCTGTTCCTGAAACACCCGCTGCAAATGCTTCGAAAGCTGACAAGGATGCTTTTAGAAAGCATCTGGATGATGCTCTCGATGTAGGTTGCCTTATGCTTGCTACATGAATGTTGAAATAGCATGAGAACATGGAGGCGTACAATATGATCGTACATTTAGGAGAACCTTATCAAGGCCAAAGCTAAGGCATGAACGATTTGAAGTCTCATAGGCACTTTATAAATGTAGACTGGCAGAGGGAAGCCTTGTAGGTGCTCAGTGTACTCAAGATGATTGGGTACATTGAAAACCTAGAAAGGCCTTGGATTCCTATTAGGCCAAGAGTTGGCCACTGATCTTGTCCCTGCAATCGTTGCTGGACAGCTATAGTCAATTCATCATGAACTATAACATGAATGAATTTGACAAACCACTGCCCATAATTGCTAAGCATGTTAAGACACAACTGAGCAAAATATTAATAAAGGTAAAGGGAAGGCCATATTGATGGTCCAACCTGGAAAGGCAAAGGGCAAGAAGAAGTTCAAGATTTAGCCCTATTTCAAACCAAAGGACAAAGGCAAGGATAAGGCCTAGTACCTTTGTTTTGAAGCCTATGGGTGGGATAGCTAAGGAAGGAAAATTGTTTCCATTGTGGCTAATCAGGACATTGGAGACTGTGTAAGTACCTGGAGGAGATCAAGAAAAAGGGAGTGAGACTTCCGCTTCAGAGATATATGTTATAGAAGTCAATTTACCTACTTCTGTATCTTGGGTATTGGATACCGGATGTGAATCTCACATTAATGTGAATGTGAAGGATCTAAATGAAGTAGGTCATTGGCTAAAGGAGAAGTCGACCTATGTGTGGGAAAAGGAGCAAGAGTTGCTGCCTTAGCCGTAGGAACCTATTATTTAACTTTGCCAACTAAACTACTTATTGAACTAAATAATTGTATTTTGTGCCTACCATTAGTGGGAATTTTAATTCCGTTTCTTGTTTAGAAAAGAGTTTTTTATAAAGAACAATTCAATTTATTTGAATGATATGGTTGTGCAAAGTTGAACAATATGTTCTTGACATGGAAGTGCCTATCTATAACATAAGGGTCAAAAAAATGGTTTGAACCCGACTTATCTTTGGCATTGTTGCTTAGACCACATAAATGAGAAATGCATATCCAAACTCCACCAAGATGGTTATTTGGACTCATTTGATTTTGAATCAATTGAGACATGTGAATCTTATCTATTATTTGGGAAGATGACCAAAACCCCATTCACGGAAAAGGGTGAAAGGGCGGTGATTTTTGCCTCATACATAGTGATGTATATGGGCCCATGGGCACAATGGCTAGAGGAGGTTTTCAATACTTCATCACTTTTACTGATGATTTCAGTACATATGGATTTGTGTATCTGATGGAACACAAATCGAATCCTTTGAAGAGTTCAAGGAATTTAAGAATGAAGTATAAAACCAAACTTGGCAAGACCATTTAAAACACTCAATGGCAGATCGAGGTGGAGAATACTCAGGCCAACCAATTTGATTGACTATCTAATGAGCAGTGTGGGATAAACATCTCAACTCACTCCTCTGGAACACCTCAATGAAGGGGAGTTTCAGAAAGGAGAATCGAACTCTATCAGATATGGTTCGATCTATGATGAGTCATACTGATCTCCCCGACTCCTTTTGGGGTCATGCTTGTTAACCAGTAGCCTTCACATTAAACCGTGTTGCATCTAAGGCTATCATAAAGACACCATATGAGATATGGACTGGGAAACGACCTGGTATGTCTTTTATGAGATTTGGGGTTGTGAAGCTTATGAGAATGCCAAGTTTCAAATAAGCTATTACCCAAATCAGATTAAGTGCTTATTTGTGGGATACCCAAAGAACTGAGGGTTACTACTTCCATAATCCTAGCAAAGGCAGCAGTGGTTGTCGCTAGGACTGTTGTATTCTTAGAGAAGGAATCTGTCTCTAAGAAAATAAGTGGGAAAAGTAGAACTTGAAGAAATTCAAGTAAACAGTAGCAATGAGCCTGATGGAACAAGAGCAGATACCACAAAGTGTTGTGGAGCCACCTGCTCAAGTAGCGCAAGACTTGCGTAGGTCAGATAGGGTACGTCACCAACTGAGAGATATGGTTTCCTTGTGTCTCAGGAAGGATGTATTGCTAATGGATCAAGGTGAACCAGTGATCTACCAAGAAGCTCTTTTGAGTCCAGAATCTGAGAAATGGCTTGATGCCATGAGATCTGAAATGGATTCCATGTACACTAACAAGGTATGGACCTTGATTGAGCCACCCGAAGGGATAAAACCCATAGGGTGCAAGTGGGTTTTCAAAAGGAAAACTGACATGGATGGTAATGTAAGTACCTTTAAAGCACGGTTGGTGGCTAAAGGGTTTCACGCAAATTCATAGTATAGACTATGATGAAACCTTTTCCCCAGTTGCCATGCTTAAATCTGTTCGGATCTTGCTTGCTGTTGCACTTACCATGATTATGAATCTGGCAAATGGGTATCAAGACAGCTTCCTAAATGGAAGCCTTCTTGAAGATGTGTATATGACACAACCTGAAGTTTTGTTATACAATACTGGAAAGGTATGCAAGTTGCAACGATCCATTTATGGATTAAAGCAAGCCTCTAGAAGCTGGAATCTTCATTTTGATGAAGTTGTAAAGCAGTTTGGTTTCATTAAAATGAGGATGAACCTTGTGTCTACAAAATGGTTAGTGACAATATAGTTGTTTTTCTGGTTTTGTATGTAGATGACATACTCCTCATAGGAAATGACATTCCTACCCTTCAGTCTGTAAAGACTTGGTTAGGAGATTGTTTTTCTATGAAAGATTTGGGCAAAGCGACCTATGTGTTAGGTATCAGGATCTATAGAGATAGATCTCGAAGATTACTTGGCCTAAGTCAAAGTACATACATAGACAAAGTGTTAAAACGGTTTAACATGCAAGATTCTAAGAAGGGATCTTTGCCTATGTCACATGGTATAAGCCTATCTAAGGCTCATTCTCCTTCCAGTGAAGAAGAGAGAGGTCGCATGAATAAGATTCCTTATGCATCCGCTATAGGATCTATCATGTTTTCCATGTTATGTACTCAACCAAAATATCATATGCTTTAAGCATGACTAGCAGATACCAGTCTGATCTTGGTGAAGTCACTAGACAACAGTCAAGAACATCCTTAAGTACTTGAGAAGAACTAAGGATTCATTCTTGAAATATGGAGGAGAGGAAGAGCTGCTTGTAAAGGGTTACACTGATGCTAGCTTCCAAACCGACAAAGATAATTGAAGATCGCAATCAGGTTATATGTTTTGTTAGTATGGTGGCGCTGTGAGCTAGAAAATTCAAAGCAAGAAACAGTCGCTGTTACAAACCCATTAAACCCCTTGTGCAGCAGAAGCATGAAGGGCACACTAGATCATTGGGCATAAGAGTTATGTCTGAATGTCTCTAGTGCAAGTGGGAGATTGTTAGGAATATGCACTAGAGACTTATATATTTATGAACATCCATCACTTGTATCATGTTATTTTATAAAGGCAAACTTATTCTTTTAGAATATAATTATTGTCCTTAGAATAGTAAGCTTAAACTTCATAAGAAATCAAGTAGATGACTTGATCGTGAGATCTTATGAAGAACTATTCTTAAATAGTCCCTAGTCAAGTATCATCTTAGGACAAAGATGCATTTAGACTAGTATGTGAGTTCATTGATGATCACATCTCACAGATCATGGATATGAGATATCATGTGCTCACATAGGTACACATTAAGAGTAATGGTGTACTGGACAGACCCACCTTAAGAACGTTGCATGGATTGTTACATAAGTGTCATGAACGTTTCTTAAATTGATAAATGTTATATATAAAGTCCTTGACCTGAAATCACTATTCCTACATAAGGAATTATGTGTTTTGAATATCATCAAACGTTACCTGTAACAGGGTGATCATAAAGTTGGTTTGGACATATAATAAATTATGTGGAGGAATGTGAGTGCCCTAGATGGGATTTGTCCCTCCTATGTAACAGGAGTTATATCTGTAGGCCTCTTGATAAAGTGAGACTGCAAAATGCATGGCCATGCTCAGGAGGATAAATATGAGATATTTATTTTCTGTACAGTCTACTTGGGGATCAAGAAAATATAAATTGAACTATACAAGGTTGACACAATCCATGCCCTTGTGTTCAATTAGATATTTGGACAAAGGGACAGATCATATAAATTATTATCATAAAATAGGATTTATCAAAGTTATTGATAATCTCAATATTTGGATAGTGATGTGTTGCTAGATACCGCTCACTATTTATGATATTAAATATAAAAGGGTTTTATTTTAATATTATAACCAAATATTAAAAGCCTATTGGGTCACACGCATACAACAAGCCACTAGGAAAGGATAATAATTCTAATTTAATTTAATTAGAATTATAACATAATGGGCCAGGCCCATAAGTGTGAGGGTTAAGTGAGTGAGGGGGTAAAACCCTAGCCACCACTCTATAAATAGAGCATAAGATGCACTACCCCAGACACACATGAGCAATCGCTTCTTACTTTCTAAGGCTACTAGCAGAGCTGAGGAGGGTTTCCTAGTCCGGCTGTTGGCGTGGATACCAATAGAGACGTGGCTACTCTTGCCTCGTTTGTAATCCTAATAAGGTACGACCTTTCGTTTTAATACCTTTTATGCCTTGATTCGTGTTTTCGCAAAACGATTATAACAAGGGAGGGAATCCATTTATTTCCGCTGCACCCTAACCACATGCTTGATTCCCTTTCAATTTACCACAACAGTAACATATATTCCCGAACCATTCATACTTAAAAAAGATTTGATTGGTGCTCTGTCTCCCTTTTAATCATCATTCCCCTCCGTAGAGCTTTTGTAATATCCATGTTAACACGTACACAGATTGAAGAACCCAATTTTTGGTCATCACTATTATCCTACCGGACAAAAGATCCAATGGTATTGCCAATCATCTTGATAATTGAATCAACAAGTAAAGCTATGGGAAGATCATAGACTTTCACCCAAAACAATGCTTCTTTCAAGTCCTCTTCTTTAGGGTTTTCATCAGGATTCATCTCTTTTAGAACCATCAGAGCTCTATCAAAATTCCACGGGCTTTCTTTCAACACAGTGTCTCTATCTTTGCACTAAAGAATAAAAAAGAAAACAGGTTCCGCCCAATATCGCGTATCTCCATTCATGCCTGGGCTTCCAAACATTCATCATTGTATTTTTAAAAGCCCTGACATTGTATGCACTTTGTGTTACCAATCTTCCCATTAACCATGTATCATATTCTTTTAAACAAGCCTCTTCTGGTACTATAATCTCGACACCCTCCTCCTAAAAAAAACGCAACTTCTTTCCACCTATCCATCCCACTAACTACTATCCCCAACACTGAGAAGAGTGATTAGAGAAGACCAGTGGTGGGGAAAAGACTCAGACTGAATCAGATTCCACCAAGAAAACTTGGAGAACAAAACCCTTATGGCTTGCCCTAGCAGAGCACTAAGGGAGAATTTTTAAAGGGTGTGTTAAGCTTACATTCATAATAATTGTTAACCGTATAAAAACAATAAATTTTAATATTGATTCTTTCATATTGATAAACTTTTCGCAACGTATCATGTGTTAATTAAGTGCCAATAATTAAGAAAACGTTACAATTTGTTTCCTCTTATTTTTTGTTATTTGCACTAAATACTTAACACTATTACATCAGAAAAACAAGCTTTTAGATTAAGGTAACATGAACAATAAAAAACATTCAGTACATTGAAATTATTTTATAACCTACTAAAAATAAAGATGATAACCTACAACATTTCACCTTCCACTCATAACCTTTCATTTCTTTCTATTTTCATTTCACTTCTTTATACTCTTTGTGTCTATATAAAGAGTACCTATATATGCCCAAAGCTTCACATGAGGGAAAAAACAATCGGGCAAAAATATGTCAGCTCTCACTACCTATCTGAACATGTATACAAAAGTATGTCTTCATCATAAAAATTACTACCATAAACTTACATATTACTTATATTTTGTTTTTTCTTTTAATTTCTAGAGGAAGATGACCACCAATGATGATGAGTTTCCATTTCTAAACAATCCTTCTTCCACACGACGACATGATTTGAAAATAAAAGTGCGAATTTCACTAACGTGGGACACTCTCAACATCCAAAAGAAAAATGAATTAATTAGTACAAATATGGTGCTATTCGATGAAAATGTATTTCTTTTTAAATTCCTTTTAGAAAATTTTTAAAAGATTGTTGGTATTGTAATTCTTGCCTACATTACAAAAAAAAAAGAAATCCCTAGCACCTACAAAATTAATTTACGAATATTGTAGCAATTGACTACCCAATTACATGGTAATAAATTTTTTAATATATTATATTATTTTTTGTTACTTTTTAATTAAATTATGAAATTAATGTATTTATCTTATACTTTGTATCTACTACCTTTTAGGTGTGAAGACAAATGAACTTATAAGAATAATTAAAAATTAAAGAAATTATTTAAGTTTTTCCTTATATGATAATATTATTTAATGATTTTTAAAAATAATTAGAAGCACTTCTTTGTTTATAAAATTAATATATATAGGAAGATGATGACGATTTGGAGTTACCTACGTAACTCCTAAATGTCACTAAACTATGTGGGATTATACTTGAAAAAATCTTTATTTAGTCATGACCATTTGTATGTTGCATCGTCAAGAGTAACATTACTAAAATGAATGAAAATTCTCATTATTGATATCGATGAGAAATATGCATAATACAAAAATGTAGTGTACCATGAGGTATTTAATACTCTTCCTCAATATAATTACATTAGATCAAATCTTATTAATTATTATTTTAATTTAATAATTTCATTATTTGTTATTAATTATTATTTTAAATTCCATTTAATATGTATTACTAATTATCCCGATTATTTTTTCATCCGTTCTCACTTTTTTTCATAAAAGTTTAAACTTAAAAAAACATAAATATATATGTTAAAAATAATAAATCAATAACATTTTAAAATAAATAAGAAAAATTACAAATACTTAATTGCTTTTGACTGATTACTATAAATAATCATTATTTTTCTTATATTTCAATTTATAAAAATCTGTTTCAAATAATTTTTCAAAAAATATTTACATTTAAATATTAGCACATCATCTAATCATATTTAAAATCTAAAAAAATATATGTTTGTATATTTAAAATATACTAATATAAATTATTATATTTATCAATTATAAACAAACTCGTGCAACACACGGGCTATTTTCTAGTATAAAGTAAAATAGACTTAAATATAACAATATAAAATTTACTTGAACTTTGTATTTAATACATGCAATAATTATCATATAACTAACAAAACAAGATTTAATGTATATACATTGTCAGTGTAAGAAAATTTACATTGTCACCCAATGATGTATTGCAACATCATTTAATGAGTTATGTAACACATGTGGTGTCATGTTAATGAAATGATGTGAACACATTATTGGATGACAGTGTAAATTTTATTTACATTGTCAGTGTGTACTAATTTAATTAAAAAGAATAAGTTTAACCATTCTATTAATTATTAAATTTAATAGTTTTAACTGACATCATATTATTGAAAGACTATAATTTTTTGGATGACAGTGTAAATTTTATTTACATTGTCAGTGTGTACTAATTTAATTAAAAAGAATAAGTTTAACCATTCTATTATTAAATTTAATAGTGTTAACTGACAGCATATTATTGAAAGACTATAATTTTTTTACACTGGCTATATGTATAATTATTAAATTCATGTTTCTTTTAGGAAAAATTATTTTAATTATTCATTTCACGGATTGGAGACCAAATACTTGCGAAGACAAACTTATTAGTCTAGTGGCTATCCCTCAACCTTAAGGGTGTGTTTCTGAGTTTAAAGAGAAGGGAAAGGAAATGATTGGAGGGATAAGGGAGGGGAAGAAGAGGAGGGAAAGACTTTATAAAATACTTAAACTCACAAACACAAAAGGGGGGAGAGCTTCCAATAAACCCTTTCCTTCCCTCCCTTCCCCTCCAAAATTCAACTCACAAACATACCCAGTAAATTATATACTACTGATTACAATTTGGTTAAATCACTGAGAGCATTGAATTTCTTCATTTATATAAAAAAAGAGCATTGTATTTGTACTGAAAAAAAAAAAAACCTTACGGACCATGAATTTCATTCGAGTAGAAACGTTTTAGCTTTTTCAATGCACTTAAAATATTAAAAACACGATCGCACGGTTAACTGATTTTTAGCTTCAATGCACTTAAAATATATATTCTATGCATTTATTAAAAACTTTGATTATGTACAGAAAATTGATCAGGAAGCTTAAGCAAATCATGACCAGTGACTGGTTGGACACCACAATTATTTTATCTAAAACCTTAAGCTAGCATTTGGTATATGAGTCATTGTCACTTACATATTATGTACTCAGCATATATATCCATTTCCATCAAATGTGAGATTCCAATATTTTCAGCTTCAAATGGTACATATTCCATAAACCTCGATCGTAATAGGATTTTGTATCTTCTGCAATATTCAAATGGTTGAAGTTCAGACGAATGAAAAATTGATTGCATATATCGTGAATGAGTTGTCTAGCCATGCTAATCATGACACACAAATTTGTGCGGGCAATCTTTTTCTTCCCATGTTTCACATTTGTGCTTCGTCAAATAAGTTGTCTTTTAATTATTTCAATTTTTCTCATGGTATGTGCCAAAATCAAGCTGCAATACCTTGATACGCGTTTATGGTCTTTGAATTTAATTTCTAATAAGGCAGCCGGTTGTGACAGGATTTCTGGTAGTAGGTTTTTCTTCTTGACCCCATTTCCACAGTTAGATAAAAAAGTTCATCTATTATTGGACTTTGACTCACAAATTAAACATGACCAAATCTAGCAAATTGCATGAAAGTGTTTTTCCCCATGAAAAATACTACTTTCTGATAAGAAGTGCTTTAAGGAAGGTATCCTACATTTCATGAGAGTCATATACATGTCATCATGACCTCATATCTCTTTTTGATGGTTTTTAAGACTACTTATTTTTCTAGTATATATTTTCCTAAAATGGTCTTAGTAATCATTGCTTCAAAACACTCATTCGATTGTATTTTCAATTGTTAGCATTTTTACCTTTAGTTGGGTGATGGGAGGCGCTAATCCTAGCCTAGGCCATGGTCTCAAATCACTCCTAGAATACTTTTATTTTTCTTAATTTGCATTTTTTGGGCCTCCCTTTTTCTATAAATAGGGGTCTCCACTCTTGTAATTTTACCTTGCATTTTATAAGATAAGGCTTTGTTGTCTCCTCTTAGTGAATATTGGAGAAGATTTACCATGACTTATCGGGTTGCCTCAGCATCTAACGTCTTCTTCACATCATTCTTCTCTATTTTTACATTTCTTTCGGGACATGGAACGAGGCAAAGATGGATTTCATTTTGTACTATTGAAATATATATATATATATATATATATATATATATATATATATAGACATTAGACACACATACATAAAGGCAGCACCTTTTGTAAACCAATAAAAAAATACAGCCACTATGGTTTCTATTTATTTCTCCACTTTAAGAGATGAAATTTATAATTTATTCCTATTTATTTTCCCCACTTACAAATATATTGCAATATTAATTACTTTCCTTTCCTGTTATATCATTATATTAAACCTAATGTAATAATAAATACTCACAATTTGGAAAAAGGTATAAAATGAGAGCCAATAAATAATAAATGTTCCTTTAATGAAGAAGAGAGATAATGTAAAATAAATAATTGATACTACTTCCGATCCTATTTATAAGAAACATGTGACTAAATTATCAAGACCAGAAAATGTCATGAAACCATTTAATTATAATTAATAATGCCATAATTTTAAATTTTCTTCTAGAAATATCGTGTAATATTAAATAATCAAAATGATGATAAAATTTCTCCTAATTAAATCCATCAATAAAATAGTAACTCATACACCAATAATTTATCATTAAAATAGCAATAGTTCATCCACTATCATGAAAATATATTGTCAGTAGTAAACAATAAATTAAGGATAAACTTCATATTTAATACAAATTATATTGTGGGGTTTTTGAAAATGTAGTTTTTTTACCAATAGTTATAGAATTTACATTTATGGCTCTCATTATATACCATTTTTTTTTTGTTTTTATATTTTGCACCCCTATGTTGAGGTCATGCATTATTCCCACACCCCAGTGTTAGGGTTTCTTATCCTGTCAATGTACATCAACCAATGAAGCGACTGACATAACATATTCAAAAATTAAAAGTTGAGTTAGGACAATGTTAGGGGCCATTGAAGTCCCAAAAAAAAAAAAAACAGTTTAGTGATTTTCTAATTAAACATGTAATTTTAGAGAATCAATTAATGAAAAATATAGAATCAAAAAGTACTTACGGGTAAAAAAATAAAAAATCTTTTAATGTTCCATTAGGATGTGATTATGCAATGTGTGTAAAAAAATCTAATTTCTTAAAAATGAGCCAATGGATCATGTCAAGGTCATACATTCTTCTCACACCAAAGTATTAGTGTTCTTATCCTAGCCTTTATACATCAACCCATTGAAGCGTCACTTGTTGCCCCTTTTTCCTCTACAATCTACACCAAAAACACTAGAGAAAATGTTGGAAATTCTTATTCGTTTTTCAACAAAAAAAAAAAGAGAAATTCTCATTCGTTGAAATCCCTAGGATAATCAAAAAGAAAATTCACATAAAAATCCATAGAATAAATATGTAAGAAACACGGTCTACTCATTATTTAATGGAATATAATTAATGTTAACAACTAAAAGTATGCATGTGTTTTAAAAATTAAAATATCAAAGTCAAAGAAAAAATAAAAGGGGAACCAAAATCAAATTTCACATATTTTTAGGAATTAAACTCATGTTAAACTCTTTATAAAATCATACTTTTTTCAAAAAAAATTAGAGATAAATTTATTTATAATAAATTAATTTAATTCTTTTCTTATTAAAAATTCACGGGGATTATGTTTTTATTAAATTTTCATTACAATAATTTAAAAACGATTTTTTTATGATATGAAACTATGAATATTTATTTCATTGTTTAATTTATTCTCTTATGTTACTGTATATTATTTTAAAATTTTTATTATTTAAAATTTTGCCATTGCATAGGGATTTAGTTATAATGTATTAATAAATAAAATAAGGCTTTATAATGTTTATGAAATAGAGGGGATTTTATGTAATAAGTCAAATTAAAATCTATAATAAGGGTACTTACGTCAATTTCACACAAAAATAAAGGTTGAGATTTAAGTGCAGTATATTTACAAAATACGAGAGATTTTTATGTAAGATTTTAAAACTAGGGGGGGTGTGTGTAAGAATTTAAAATAGAAGGGAGGTTGAAATATTTCTCTTATAAACTATCCATTTTTTGTATCAAAATAAAAAATGTATCCAAACTTATGATTATGCACTGTCAAATAATTTTATATTGACATTCAAACATCTAATATAATATTAAATTTATTAAATGATATGACAAATATATATATATATATATATATAATTGTTTTGCACTGAAAGTGTATAGTTATTATAAATTCTTTGTGTATACAATAATAACAATAAAAGTTATAACCTTTGGAATCTGATATACTACTTAAACTCCTCATCCGAAGTGATAAGATATAATCAAATAATTTATATTTTAAGCTTGAGTATACAAATAACAGATGAAATAATTTTATCTATAATTTATGTAATAGTAACTTTTAATCTATTTTGTAGAGTGCAGAGCAATGGGCTTGGTACAATCTGTATAACTACGCATGGAATTGATGGAAGAGACAAAATGATTGACTTCATGGCATTAATATAACAAGAATTACACATTAATATTTATACAGAAATTCTTACTCGAGTTAATTATTCTCCAGTTCGAACATCCACCATTTTTATTTGTGGTGATCTAGATTATATCTATCTCAATCTCTAACAATGGTCTGATCTTCCGGAATACTTAGCATGTATAATCACCACCACCATAAAGCAACGATTTCACATACTCCTCTAGCATTGATGGGCCATTGCTGTCATAACTATACATAAGAGGTACCATTCGAGCAGCATTTAGGCAAAGTTTAGCAAAAGATGAAGGTAATGGATTTGGGGCCAGACATTTCTTTGTTTAGTTGTTTCCATGCATCTGAAATCTGCTGACTGATGTGCTCCTTGCCTGTTCAATAGAAATTCCTGGGTGGTCCTTCATGTAGCACATCAAATACGGACCCATCATTACCATCACGATTAATATCCTGCAAAAGGGACATGTTGATGTTATAGTTTTGTTTGGGATTGAAATTAATTAACGTAGTAAGTTTTACACTTCAAAGATTGTTTAATTGACATTTATCAATTATTGTCGGTCCACAATTTAAAGTGGAATGAATAATAATAAGACATAATGTGACTTTTTTCCTACCCTGTCACCTTCCAGGTCATCACAAAGCCTTAGAATTATTGCTGTTGTAGGATACAAGACTTGGGAAGTCATCCATCCACAGTCACAGTTTCCTCTCTGTTATGCCCTATGACCCATGAATAAGAATGCATGCATAAGGATTACTTGCACCCCAGTGCTGACTATGCATTCTTCAAGTACTTCTCAGCCTTTGGGACTTGCCCTGAAGCAAACCATTTTGCTTCTTGCAGGAAAGCATTTTAAGAGTCTTACCCACTAACAAAAACAAACAAAGCATAATTAATTGTTGAAAGATATGATATTTCAAAAACTTTCAATGATATATTTGAAATTATTATTGAGTTTTATAACACATAAATATCATATTGTTAAATAACGTAGCAATATATTATTGGATTACGGTGTAAAATTACATCAAGTAGAGTATATCTATTAAACTGATCATGGTATATATGATGGCAATTGTACATGATGAAATCACTGTTTTTTTAAGTGAAATTTTACCGATTTTATTAAGGTGTCTATAGGATTCAATCCATGTTTGATGTGGGTCTTGAATGCAAATTCATTAGTTATGTCATAAAGAGCCTTGAAGCACACTTCATGCAGTCTGGTAATTGCTCCATGGCTGCCAAGTCCCATCTGCATTCCAAATTATGAATTGTCTCAATTAGAATGGAATGGAATAACAAAAGAAAGGTTTCTCATTTTTTGTGCACAGTTAAAAATTGTATATATGCAAAGCAAATTTAGCATTTTACTTTGTGACTTGAGTGATGAGGATTCACATAGAATATCAATAATACCTCTTGAAAGCTTCTGTAAACTGAGTAAGTTCATCAATGTTTCCATGAAAATCAAATAAATCATCAATGATGTAGATTAGGGACAGTGGTTTTGTGAGCTCAATCCTTTCTTCGGAGAAGCGTGGATCTGGGGAGGCATGCCATGGGCCACATGTACCACTTAATTGGTTCATCCCTAGCAAACTTCAAGTCCTTTGCTAGACCAAGCTCTTTCCACCATCTATATAACATATGATTATGTGCATGAGTGTATAAATCCAAATTTTGAATATATAATTAAGGATCCGGAGGTTAAAGGTAAACTCACTTGGAAACAGCAAAAATTTCCTTTAGATGCAGAGATCTAACCATTTGAGTGTCTATTTTGGATAGTTCTTCTAAAGAACTTGTCGGTCCTTCCTTTTCTAATTGTAGGATTGTGGGCCTAAACCTTGACAAACTTTTATGAATAGGACACCTTAAAGTATGTTTAACAACTTCCACTTGAGAATGTTGATGAAATCTTGACAACCACACATTAAGATGCTGGAGACAGAACTCCCCTGCTTCATAAGATAGTCTTCTCCTTCTATGCTTAGTTGAGAGGCTTCAAACAAGGCCATTAACCCATTTATATCCTCACAAAATGTATGTTTCAGCTTGCCTTTATTGTCCCAGGAACTTATCAAATGTGTCTGTAAGATGAAAGCAAACATAGCCATGACATGTCATCAATTAGATCAGATATCAGCACTATAATTTCTCTTTGTTAATAAAGTAAGAGTTTAATGGATATAATATATTGTAAGTACCAAAAAAAGGTTACACCGTTATTAACTCATGCATTACTACATTATTTAATGAATATGACACTTTATGTGTAATTTAACACAATAAATAATGTAATAACATATTAGTGAATGGTATAGTATAAAATTCTTTTACATTGGAGTAGTACATAGCTATTAAATTCATAAAATAAATATATATTAAATAAGAGTTTAATGAATATGCACTATCATAGTAAAAACGTTTTATACTATCATGTAATAATGTAGAATTCATTTTGGGGACGGTTTTGGACTTCTACAGAAGAACTTTTAGGTGAAAAAAATAGAATGAATCAAATATATCAAATGAATTTAACTTCTATCTCCATAAGTTGAAATTAGTCTTTGTATCTCATTCTCCAAAAGTTCTCCCATTTAACTTCTCCATGTGTAATTAATTTCAACTTATAGAGAAGTTAAATTCATTTATCCTCTTTGATTAATTCTATTTTTTTTCATCTACAAGCTCTTCTACAGAGTATATCCAAACTGTGCTGCATGCTTTATTCATTTTATTTTTTTCTCCCATAAATCCTTTTAGAAAAGTTATATAAACTTGTACTTTTTAATGATAGATCTTAGAGCATGGGAATAATGAATACATATTTATTTAGGTACAATACCTTTCAAAGGATCTAGGCCAAGTTTGGATACATTTCTGCAAAAAAAAACTTCTAAAAGAAAAAATATTGAATAAATCTAAGAGATTAAATAAATTTAACTTCTGTATAAGTTAAAATTATTTACTTATGAAAAATTTAAATGAATGAGCTTTTGGAGAAGGTGGGCTACAAAGACTCATTTCAATTTATGAAGAAATTAGATTCATTTGACTTCTTTGATTTATTCTATTTTTCTTTTACCTAGTCCGATAGATTAAATTTCCACCGCAAGGCACACTAACCTGTGGGATTAATGTAATATCCTTCTTGTCTTAACAGACGAAATTGAAGTGCAACTTCTGACAGTTCTTTATGATCATTTGCTTTATAACTCTGAAGTTTAAGCATCATATGCTTTCTTTTAATAGCTGTTTCAATCTCCTCTTCAAAGTGGTATTCAATGCCTAATCTTTGGATGGAGTCCACCATACATAAACCTTCATCTTCATTTTTTCTAACAAGTACACGTTTAACTTCCTCCAATGCTTTTGCATGTCTAATATGAAGACCTTCCTATAAATTATGATTAGTGAAAGGGTCAGCAAGCTTATAGTCCAAAAACTTTCATATGAAAAAGAGAAAAGTGAGATTTACCTTGAATTTTACATTTTCAGAAATATGGATATTTTGCTTCGAGACAATAGTAAAAAGGGATTTATTATAGTAACTACAATTATATTGGGCGTGCTCGGGTGTGACCTTGACACCCTGAATAGTAGAGCTTTTGTATGGAGCACATGTTGGCTGATTGACTGAAGCAAAGAAAGGGTGACAAAAAGCCATAGATTAATACTTGAGCTTTTTGTATTAAGAATAGTGTATGACATACGAGTAATGCAGAAAATAAGCGTATAACTTAACCCAATTTATAGACAATAATTGCACGTTCCTAAGAAGCGTACGTACACACTGTTATAGGGTCCACGTAAATTAATGCCTAAGAAGCGTACGTACACACTGTTATAGCTAGGGACCACTTATAGCATGTTTGTTTTAAATTGTAGTTGAATAAAATCATGATTTTGAAAATTAATTTTAATCACTTCCGCCCAATGTACTTCACAAAGCGTGCGTCATCCATCTCAATCATTCATTTCTAGAATCAATTCTACTCAACTGTAAACCAAACGGACCCTTAAATTAATGCTAGAAAAGGATAGAGACAACTTTTTCATACAATAAAAAAATATATAATAACTCATACAATACACTTTTATTCTCTATTTCTCACCATCACATCACCCATCACATCCCACATTTTTCTCTCTCTCATCTTTTTTCTCTTTCTCTCTCTATGTTGTACATGTACAAACAATATTTTTCAAAAGATACATTGACACCCTTACATGCGATGTGATGGGTGTAGAGATAGAAAAAAAATAATAATTAATGTGATATAAAAGAAATAAATATAAAAATATTAGTAAAATCTTATTGTACTTTTTAGCCATTGTTTACCCAAAAAAAATCTCATTGCATTATATATAAATAAAAAAAATTCACTAAAATCGGCATAATGATAAGGTTTAGATAATTTAACATGAAATTTTAAGTTGAAACCTCATTATATGTAAACCAAAAAATCAAATTTGCACGTATGACTGCATCACTAACCTCCACAATGTGTAGTTAACGTAAATGCAACATATTCATACCCTTCTTTTCTCATGTTATTTTTCTTTCTAATTAGAGACAAAAACAAAGGTGTCTTTGACATTTGGTACGCAAATACAATTCTGTTTTAATTTCTTTTTACGTGTCTTCAATTTTACCTCTCTAATTATATCACTTGTACTTTGTGTCAATTTTATTTAGAATACATCAAATGTAAAATAGAATTCGTAGGTAAGAAAAATTATTGGTGTACATTTCATAAAGGTGAATACATCCAATTTCAATGTCTTATACATCAGTTTGGTCACTTTGGCATGATTTATCCTGTTTCTGGTTTGTATATAAGTTTGTTTCTGGTTTCTATCATTCTAGTTAATTAGTATATGTGCGATTTGATGTTAAAAATTAGTAATTGATTAAAATCAAATTTAAATATTTTAATACAATTATTTATAACATTGAAAACATGAGCTTATTAAAGATATATATTTCTCTTATTTGTATCTATTATATTGGATTTGCTTTAACATAATAGATATTACTAATAACATGTTTAGTTTAGCATTAAAACGTGGCAAACTCACATTTTCAACGTTAAAAGAGTTGCGTTCTGGGATTTAAACTTGAGTTTGGTTATTTTGAATGTTAATAAAACACACTGAGAATTAGAATATTACTAAAGTGCCTACCTTCCTTACGTACGTCCCTACTTATTACGTACGTGTCATATAGTATTCAATTTTTCATAGCTTTTCAACTGTGGCAGTAATGTGGGTTCAGCCCCGATCGACTTCAAATCCAATTTCCTTTTGGGGTTCAATGAGGACCAAATTCAAAGTTAAATGACGAAAGCCGTATGTATGCTCTGACATATATATATGATATATGCATAAATTGCTATCCTTCCCAAATACGACAAACTGGTGTTTGTTAAATCATCTAATTAATATATCTATTTATATAAAAGAAAATCGTCTAATATATGAAACATCAGATCAGAACCACATATTTCTGAGAGATATTATTATCAAAGCCGATAACTTCCCAAGAGAGAAAATCTTCCAGCCGCACTGCATTATTAGTCAAGTATTTCCACTCGATATATCGCTGTAGAAAATTCCAGGAAGCAAACCATTATTCTTCCATGAAAGCATTGATCTTTTCTCCTTTTTTGTGAATAACCATTGAAGAGTCGAACAATGTTGTTTCAAGCTTAAAATTAATTTTACCCTTAACAGCAAATAATTTTAAGTTTTTTTTTATAAACCACAGGTATTCCCTATCACCAGGGGCAATCCTGTCGGGGCTTAGTCACAGTTAAGTTTATGTAAAATATTAATTTTAACCAAGCATAAAAATAAATTTTAATTCTATTTTTAAAGTTTAGAAAGGTGATTTTAAGGTTATTTAAAAAAATTAATTGTTGTAGATCTTTTATAAAAAAAACAATTATTTTGCATATATACTTTAAAAGTAATAATTTTAAATTGTTAGGGTGTAAACTCTATAATAATATAGAAACCAATTTTTCTTATAGTTAAAGTTACATTAGAAAACATAAAAATTACTTTTTAGGAAACATTGTTTGGATTTTGATTTTGTTATGGAAAATATTATACTTAGTGTATGTTTGGTTTACTCTAAAACCACGTTTTAAACGTGGATCCGGGTTAACACTACTGAGAGTAGCATTTGCCCGGATTCATATTTAAAACATAATTTCGAACCAAACCAAACACACTATTAGCTATTGGTCCTGGCATGAGAACCAAAGTTCATAGGTTTTTTTTCTCAATTAATCTATATGAGTGGATTAATAATCTTTTACATTGTATCAATTGTGTCAGTGTTAGGAGTTAGAATTATGTTAGAATTCTGTTTTGGTTAGTTCAAATAATTGTGTTAGTTAAGGGAGAGTATTATCCCAATAAATACTTGTTGTAGTTACTCATTTTACCATCTTTTCAAAATATATCAAATAAGTTATTTTAATACTCTCTTTGGTTACCTTTGGGATGATCTAAGGGAAAACCCATGATATTCATCTTCAACCTCCTACTATGATTCCTCTGCTCTTCCATCTTATTTTACTATGATGGTATCAGAGCTCCATCCACAGAGCTCACCGAGCTTCAAGAAGAAGGGACGATGCTGTTTGAAGAAGCCACAGTTTGTAACATCCCAGGAATTCAAACTTGTTTTTGATAATTAAATATATGAGATAAGAATTTTTGTAAAAGAGGAAAGTATTAGGTGGGAGGGAATTTGATAAGTGAAAAATATATGATAATTTAGTGTATAATTACTGCACTTATCAAGGGTAAAATAGTAAATTTATGTCCCAAATTACGTCTTTTTAGTAATAAATGCATAAATTGTGAATATTTGATTTGAATTTGAATATGATGCTATTTTGATAGAAAATTTGTTGATTTTGCAAATAAAAGGGCAAGTTTTAAAAGAAGAAACAAGATAGCATTTATTTGAAGAGAGAATCTGCAAGATAAGGATTTAAATGGCAGCTGATTTGGATAAAATCAGCAATTATTTGGATAAGGATTCTGCAGATTAAATTCTAAATTCAAATTGAAGATCAAATCAGCACAGGATCAAGCTAAAAAGAGGGAAATAAGGAAAGCAAAGCAAATAAGGATAAGATCAGGAAGAGATCAAGCTGAAAAAGAGGAAATCAGGGAAAGCTGGAACGTGAATCACGCTCCACCTGCGCTGAGCGCAAGTGGAGCGCAGCAATTAGGGGTGATCATGGATTGGATCAACCCGACCAACTCGGTGAGTTGAACCCGACTCATACCCATGAAACCCGGTTTGGTCGGATTGTCGGGTAAACCCGACCCGAACCGAAAACAAGGGGGAAAGATGAGTCGAGTAACGGGTTGGGTGTTTGCAGACCCGTGTAACCCAACCCGACTTGGTTGCTGCCTTCAGTATTTTATTTTGCTGATTTTTATCCCCTAATTCACAAATCACAATCAGAGATTCATTTCC